>JADRCH010000250.1:115876-166456 GCA_019843965.1 Rhynchomys soricoides | reverse complement strand
GCCACACCCCCAGTTCCTCACTGGGGGATCCTAGGCAGGGGCTCTACTACTGAGCCACACCCCCAGTTCCTCACTGGGGGATCCTAGGCAGGGGCTCTACCACTGAGCCACGCCCCCTGCCCCTCACTGGGGGATTCTAGGCAGGGGTGCTGCCACTGAGTTACATCACCTGCTAATATCTTTGTATAGTATACCATGGCAGAGACATGTATACAATAGAGTAACTTTTGCAGACATGTTGAAGAGATGAAGACACAGATAAAGAGAAAGAGAAACTTAGAATTTCAGAGAGACATAAATTCTGAGACAGACAGCCACTAAGACATTGATTGGATGACACAGTCGTCCCCCACCGCCAGTTAGGACTCCTGGATGCCATCCACAGGACCCCATTGTTGTAGAAGACAATACCCCTCCCAAGAGATCCATGCGCTCTGTCAGTGACCTTCCCTCTGTTAGGCCGAGGACCTGGAGTCACCTCTTCCTCTTGTGCCTCAGTTTCCTCTTTAAATGGGTTTGTGGCAGGGGCCTGAGTTTCTAGACTGCCAAGCGTCCAGGGAGGAAAGCAGGGAGGGAGTGTAGGAATGGTTCTGTTTCTGGATAGGGCCCTGCCACCCCTGTTCCTCAGGACTCCCCCCGTAAGTCATCTAGGTGGCAGGGTCTACCCCAGGCCTCTCTGGACACCCCCCATCTGACTGCTGTTTCTCCTGCTTCCTCTCCGTCTGAACTTCTAGGAACAATAAGTGTGGGGGGCGATGGAGACCCCTCCCCTGAAACCCAGCTCCAAGCAGCCCCGTGACAGGCAGGAACAATGCTGCCTGCTAATTGTGGCAATTTCCCCTGTCATTTTTGCTAATTCCTTCATTTTCCCTCTCCGGGGATCAGCCCGGGTCAGACTGAGCTGCTGCAATTAACAGCATTAATGGGTGTGCTGGGATGGGGGTGCGTGGGGGAGAGCTTGGGGACCTGCTGTCCCCCCCTCCTGCATATGACCCGTCCCCTGCTACAAGGATCCCAAGGTGTGCTTAGGATTGGCGACTGATGTCTTAGTACCCCCACTTCCTACCCCCCCCACACCTAACAGCTCCCTATTCTTCCCACCCACAGCCCCCGTCCATGTCCCAATTCAACAGGTGTGTTCCACCTTCACAGCTGCCCCTGGAAGTCTAAAGACCCTGAAATTACTTAGTCACTTAATCTCCTATTCAACTAATAAGCATTTGTCAGGCAACATCTGGGTGGTGGTAGTGGAAGCCTCAGGTGGGTGGGGAGAAAGGAAGGAGACCTGTGGGCAGAGAAAGGTAGGCTCAGAAAAAGGAGGACACATAAGATCCCTACCAAGTTTCAGGGGGTCCCCTTCCTTCCCATCCTATGAGTCTCCTGTCTTGGGTCCTTAGGGATGAAGGGCTAGGTTTTCATGGCTCTAGAGAGTAGAGAAGGAGTTGTCCCATCACTCAGCTGTCTGTTATCATAGGGCTCGATTGATGCCCAGGGGTCCTCAACTTGTGAGAATTATATCTCTTTCTTTCAAGATAGGTTTTTTTCTGGAACTCACTCTGTAGACCAGGCTGGCCTTGAACTCATAGAGATCCACCTGCCTCTTCTGCCTTGCCCCAAGTGCTGGGATCAAAGGTGTGCTCCACCACCGCCCAGCTGGAGTTCACTATGCATCCAAAGATGATCTTGCACTCCAGATCCCCTTCCCTTCTCTACCGGGATTACAAGTCTGCACTGTGCCTGGTTTGTCTAGTGCTGGGGATGGAACCTAGGGCTCCCTACATGCTAGGCCAATGCTCTAACAACTGAATCTCAACCCCAGCCCTCTGCTGAGAGCAGTAGGGTTCTGTACATCAAAGGCCTCCAGGGCCACAAACAGGTATACAGTGGCTGACTAATATATCATTAGGAAGAATGCCAATGTGCCAGTCTAGACCACTCCTAGAGTTTCTGGGTTCTCCCCTCCCCCCCCCCTTCCCAGCTTCTTACCTCTTTTCTCAGCTTATCCCACCCTCCCTTCCTGGTCTATCCTTCACTATTTCCTTCTGCTTCTAGCCTGCCCTTTGTCCCAGCCCTCTGCCAGGCCCTTCTCACAGCTGGCTTCTTCACTCCTTCAAGTCTCAGTTCAAAGGCCACTTCCTCCTGAGGTAGTGTCCAGGTACCTGGGGACTAAGATGTCACCTCACTCAACAAGAGTTTATTGAACATTTCCCCAACATATTTTTAGCTCAGTACACAAACAACCAGGGGCTGGGGGAGAGGGCTGGGGAGATGGTCCAGCTGGGAAAGCATTTGCTACGCAAGTGTGGGGACCTAGTTCGAATCCCCAGAATCCATGTGAAGCTAGACATAGTAGTGAACACTGTAATTCATCATTCCTACTGGGAGATGAGAGATGGAAATGGAAGACTTTTTAGGAGCCCGTGGGCCAGCTAGCCTGCCCTGTGTGAGCCTACCCTGTGCGAGCCTGCCCTGTGCTGCACTGAACAATAAACAGACTTATCTCAAGAAAGGGAAGAAGGCAAGGGTTGCCACCTGGTGTCTCTCTCTCTCTCTCTCTCTCTCTCTCTCTCTCACACACACACACACACACACACACACTCATGCATGCATACATGCACACACACGCACATGCACACACGCACTGCACACACACGCACGCACACGCACGCACACGCACGCACACGCACGCACACACTCACGCACATGCACACACTTACAAAGAATAATAAAAGGACTGGGTAGGTGGTTCAGCAGTTAAGAACACACACTGCTCTTGCAGAGGAGCAGTTTGGTCCCCAGCACTCAGCTTGGGTGGCTTACAACCACCTGTAACTTCAGCTCAGGGGATTTCACACCCTCTGTCCCTCTTCCAGCAGCTGCACACACATGGTGCACATAAACACATGTAGGCACAAACACATACAGTTTTTGAAAACTTTAAAAAAAAAAGCCAGTGGTGGTGCAGGCCTTTAATTCCAGCACTTGGGAGGCAGAGGCAGGAGGATCTCTGTGAGTTCAAGGCTAGTGTGGTGCACAAAGCAAGTCCAGAACAGCCAGAGCTGGTTACACTGAGAAACCCTGTCTCAAAAAGTAAAAGAAAACAAACAATTCCCCCCAACTTACTCTGAAGCTCCCAGATAGATGTCGCCATGTTTTATAGATTGAGGCTTAGAGGGGAGGTGGGTATCCAAGGAGGAGCTTGTCATTCTATGTAGTGATGGAAACAGGCCTTCTGGGTAAACAATCCCTAAACCGACAAGAACACACCATCCTTGCTGCCATGGCTATCTGAGGGAGCCTAGGCTTAGATACTGTCTCACATCAATCAAGGCCTCAGTTCCCTCCAGAGAGAGAGAGAGAGAGAGAGAGAGAGAGAGAGAGCCACTCCTTATCACACAGTGTAAGTCAAATATGCTCCGTCCCTGTTGCTCTGTCAGCATGGGTCCCACATCAGCATGGGCTCAACATACTCAGGAAGAGTTACCACTGTCTAATAATATAAATCACAAATTAACTAAGTCTGTTTCCTTGGAGCCCTCACCTCCCCTTCTGGTGGGGATGAGGGCCAGAGAGGTGGCTCAGAGGTTAAGAGCACTGGCTTGTTCTTCCAAAGGGCCCAGGTTCAATTCCCAGCACCCACATACCCACGTGGTGACCCACAAACATCTGTGACTGCCGTCCCCAGGGATCCAATGGCTTCTACTGGCCTCCCTGAGCACGAGGCACGAAGGTGGTGCCCAGACATGTATGCAGACAAAGCACCCTTATACAAAAATAAAAATAAAAAAGTAATAACAAAAGCTTAAATGCAAGGTTAGAGAACGAGAGGAGAGGGAATTATCTAAAACAAAAGACAAAACAAAACCAAGAAAACTTCACAGCTTGGACCCAGAAGGGATGTCAAGTGTTGTAGCTAAAAACTGAACCAAAGCAGACAGACATGGTGGGGTTTAACCCTGACCCCAGGGGGCAGAGGGAGGCAGTCTTCTGTAAGTTGTGAGTTTTAGGCCATCTAGGGACCACACAGAGAGACCTTGTCTAAAATGAGAAAGAAAGAAAGAAAGAAAGAAAGAAAGAAAGAAAGAAAGAAAGAAAGAAAGAGAAAGCAAGCAAGCAAGCTTGAACTCAGGGTCATGGAACGGGGTCAGACTGTAAGGGAGCACGTTCCCAAGCTTGTCTGCCAGAGATTGATCCCGGTGCTCAAAGAGAAGATCAACAAAACCCAACAACAACAAAAGGTTTTATTGGGGGCTGGAGAACTGCTCTTCCTGAGTAACCACATGGTGGCTCACAGCCATCTGTAATGGGATCCGATGCCCTCTTCTGCTGTGTCTGAAGAGGGTGACAATGTACTCACATACATAAAATAAATAAATCTTTTTTAAAAAGAGAGAGAGAGAGAAGATCAACTCCTGCAGATTATCCTCTGACTTTAAAAACCTGCCCCCTCACACCCCCCCCTCCAAAAAAAAAGCTGAAAAACTTTGAGGGGAGCTGAAGAGCTGGCTCAGCAGTTAAGCGCACTGGCTGCTCTTCCAAAGGACCGGGGTTCGATTCCCGGAATCCACATGGCGGCTCACAAGTGTGTGTAACTCCAATTTCAGGGGGATCTAGTGCCTCTTCTGGCCCCCGTGGATACCCGAGTACATGTGCATGCAGGCAAAACACCCAAATGCATAAAATAAAAGCTTCTTAGAAAATGAACCTAGTAGCCACCATCTTCCCCCTTTGGGCCTCAGTTCCCCAGGGCCACCCTTCCAGTCTTCAGAGAGCTACTTTGTGTGTAGATTAGCAATGGCCTAAGTTTTTGGAATTGGTTGTCTGGAGACAGGATGTCGAACCGCCACACAGGCGCTCCTGACCAGTTGGTTCTGATGCACAGGAGGGCATTGTGGAAATAGCCAAGAAACTGTGACCGGAACTGTGACCAGAGTGAGCCTCTATCTCTTGAAGCTTCTGGATGCCCCTCTAAGTGTTGGGGGAATGTACAACGCCAGGGTTCTCTCAAACCCCCCCCCCCTGGGGCTCCAGGACAATAGACAAGATGTTTATCCCCCGCCGGTGCACATGTTGTTCGCAGTAATGACAGTAATCAGCCTGCTAATGCGGCATTCTCTCTGCGCCAGTCAATTCGCCTAATTACCGCCTGGGAAGCCGGATTATTTAAATTTAAATGGTGATTTATTGCGGGGCTTAATCAATGCTATTTTCTCTCCCCCCACCTCCTCTCTGGGTACCAGGGCAGGAAGGGAATAGGAGCCCTCTCCAACCCCACCCTAAGGACCCCATTCTTCCGGAGTGTGTGTGGAGGACACTTGTGACCATAGATAACACTTTCACTGTCCTGTAATATCAATTAAGTAGGGATATATAAACTAGAATGATGAAAATCTAATACTTCTATGTATCAGTAATCAAAGGTGGGAAGAAGAAAAATGAGATATTCATCTATATGTTGACATCTTACATATTCTACATTTTTGCAAATTATAGATTATAAATTTTCCTCTACTTCGTCACACCTGCATCTACAAGGGACTTTTTGCTTCATTTTTTTACTATCTATTAATCTTTTTTGAGACAGGATCTCTTGTAGCCCAGGCTGACTCACTATGTAGCTGAGAATGAGCTTGGTGCCCTTGCTTGTTACAATAACAGGTGAGTGCTTCCAGACCTGCTTGTTAAAATTTGTTTGTTTCTGAGACTGGGTCTATTTCTGTAGCCCTGGCTGGTCTTGAACTTGCTACACCGAGGAGGTTGGACCTAAACCCACAAAGATCTGCCTGCCTTTGTTTCTCAAGTGCTGGGATGAAAATGCCATTCTGCCTGGTCTTTTTTGATTTTGTTTTGAGACAGAATCTCATTTTGTAGCAGAGGCTGGCTTCATGCTCATGGTGATTCTCCTGCTTCAGCCTCAGCAGCACTGGATGAATAAGCCATCAACACCAGACCCAGCCAGGGCAGGGACTCTGGTCTGTGTTTCCTGCTAGGTCCTGGGCACTCACAATGGTATCACACATGGAGTTGACTCTCCTTAAACAGCAAGGTGACACAGGCTGCATACGGAAGGCTGCCTGGCCCTTTGCAAAGGGTTCCTGGGGCCTTCATCAGCCTGATGGGGGTGACTCTGATGGTCACTCCTATATTTTTCTTTCCTTTTCTCTTTCTTTCTTTCTTTTCTTTCTTTCTTTTTGGTGAGACAGGGTTTCTTTTCTTTATAGTCCTGCCTGTCTTGGAACTCTGTAGACCAGGCTGGCCTGGAACTCACAGAGATCCACCTGCCTCTGCCTCCAGAGTGCTGGGATTAAAAACATGTGCCACCACTGCCCACCACAATGCAGCACAGGAAGAGGGGAGGCACCTACCTAGGGCTGCAGAGCTAGGGGGTAGGTGTCGGGATGGACACACAGCTAATGTCACCAAGGAGAATCTTTCTTCCAGTTTTCTGTGTTCCCCGGAGCTCCACGGGCCCATGCAGGAGCCCACCCTTACTGGTTGAGTGGAGGCACTGTACAGCTGGAAATGTCTTTTGAAGCAATTCTGGTTCATCTCATCTAATAAAATCAATAGCCTTTGCTGTGTGTGGTGGCAGACACCTGTACTCTCTGCATTGAGGAGATGGAGGCAGGAGGATCCCATATTCAGGGCTAACCTCTACTACATATCAAATTCCGGGCCAGGCCAGGCTACAGGAGACACTGTCTAAAAGACAAAAGCCAGGACAGGGTGATTGTGCTCACCTTTAAACCCAGCACCCACAGGAGCCAGAGGCAGGTGAGCTGGAGGCCAACCAAGTCCACATATCAAGTCCCAGACTAGCATACATAGTAAGGCCCTGTCTAATCAAACGACGAACAATAATAATAACCACCTTTTCTAGTGATCTAGATTGCTGCCAGGTTCTGACTTAAGTCAAAAGTTTATGAGAGCATAAGTTACCAGTTACGAAACTACAAAAGGTCTGGTGGACTCTCCAGGAGCCGGGTCAGGGCAGGCCTGGCTTTCTCAATCCTGTCCCCAAGGCTGGGGGTGGGGCGGCAGGGGAGGACTTGGCAACATGAGCATGCGCACTCACCGAGGCCAGGAGGAGGCCCGACGGCCCGCAACCCCCAGGGCGGCGCCCCCAGCGCGGCAAAACGACGCAGGCGGAGGTAGGTGACACTAAGACGCACGATGGACGCTTTGTCTAGCTGGCTGGAGATGGCACCGGGCAGAGGGAGCAGCTTGGCTAGCTCGAAGAACTCGAGATTTTCCTTCCCGCGCCGCCAGCGCGCCGCGTTGCGAGACTTCTCTTTGCGCTGCGCCTGCAGGCTGGGCGGGCGGCGTAGAGGAGGTGTCAGTAAGGGTCCAGGAAGCGTGGTCCTAGCACTTCAGGAAGTGGGATAGACCTGAGTGCGAATTCTACATCCCCTGCTGGCTTTTGAGGACGGGGACAGAACCTTTATTTATTTAATAACAACAACAATAACAATAACAATAATTATTATTTCTACGGTATTTGCAGTACTAGGGTTTGAACCCAGGGTCTACCACTGAACTACATTCCTCAGGCTTGTTTTTGTTTTTTGTTTTCTTGAAACAGGGGTCCCACTATGTACACCAGATTGGCCTTAAACTTATAGAGAGATTAGCGTGCCTCTGCCTCCGGAGCACTGAGATAAAAGGCGTGCATAACCACGCCCGGCTCTTGTTTTTGCCTTTTGAGATAGTCTATTTTGCCCAGCTGGCCTTGAACTGGCGAGCCTCCTGCTTCAGTTGGGATGTCAGGCCACCGGGCTGGGGACAGAACCTTCTCCTTGGCCTGAGAATGTTGGGGGTGAATTCGGAACTGGGGTACTAAAAACGGAACTCAGCAATAAGTGAAGGTGAGGAAGTCTAGACACAGGGTCAGGGCACGGACCCGAGGATGAATGTCACCTGAAAGGCTGTGAGGTCCCCCCACCCTCGCACGCCTTCGGGGGAGAGGCCATTCAGGGGCAGATTTGCTCACCAGGGTCCGGGCGGGGCCTTGACCATCAGCCCTGGCAGGAAATCCCAGGGGACGCTGGCTCCACGGCCGCCCCCGCACTTGACTTCACCTCGGCCACCGCTTCTGGGATAGGGGGTCGCCATCTCGACCGGGACTCGGGAATTCAGGCGCCAAGGAGTCGCAGGTAGGGCTCAGTTCCCTGGGGGAAGAATGTCTAGGGAAAGTGAGGTGCGTGCGTGTCCCCAAGGGTCAAGCCAGGAGCTGGCCTGGATGTGTTCCTCAGTTTCCCTTTCCTGGGAAGCCGCGGTTCCCACCCTGGCGCTCCGGGTGAGGACGTGCCCCGCCGCCGCCTCCCCCGCGCGGCCCGCCAGCGCGCCCGCCTCACGCCCGCGCCGGGCCGACTCCCGCATACCAATGGGCGCACGCGGCGCGCATACGGATCGGACCGGCCCGCGCGCTGCGTGCCAAGCATGCCCAAGCTGCGCTCGGGGCGGGCGCCTCGCCGGGGCCCAGACGCTCCGGGCTTCATCCCCCCAACCCCCATAGCTCCCAACACCCGAAGGATCTGTCCACCAAAGCCATTCCCGGAGTCCCACTCCCCAGGTCTGCAGCTGCACCCACTTCCTAGCCTGGGCTAAGGAGGCAGGGAGGACAGAGGGACCCCACCCCAAGTCCTGCCCAGGAAACACTCAAGCCCCTGGGGGTGGCGCCACCTGACCCGGTTGCTAAATATCCCCAATCTACAACTTCCTCCTTAAAGACCAGGGCGTAAGACCCTGGTCCATGACACCACTGGTCACCATGACTCCAGGATGGACGCGACACTAGGGGCCCAGGTACTGGAATCCAGATCGTCTAGAACCAGGGACGTGTCCATCTGATTCTTTCCTCTTCACGATCAGGCGTCCAGGCCGATCATGTCCCCAGCATCCAGGTGGCCTCCAAGCTTCCCTAAAACGCGCTGACGTCTAGTCCCCTGAGCCTCTGTGGCCAGGACCCCAACAACCATGCACCACTTTCTGGATCCCGGCCTTTTTGGTATCCAGATGTTGTGGCCTCCAGGTCACCAAGAGTCTCAGCCCCGCATCCCAGCAAAGTCCCCATTCCCTCCCGCCAAACCTTCAGGCGTCCCGCACCCGCAGGGCTCCCGACAGGGTTACCTGGCCGCTGAGCGTGCTCGGGACGCGGCGTGGGGCCGGCCGGGTGGCGTGGAGAGGCCGCTCCATACACCCCGGGGCGCGCGGGCTGGGGAGCCCGGCTCTCGGCTCCCACAGCGGCCTCGCAGACTTCGAGACCACGGACAGCGGCGGCGAGGGGCGGTGCCTGTCTTCGCCCCGCCCACAGCGGCCCCTGCCTGCTGGATCGTTCCCATACAAGTGCCTGGTGTGTCTGAGTACCTTCACCCTTTGACCATATCAGGAAGCTCGAGCGTCAGCCTCTCCACCCTAGAGTCCCATCACGATCGCCATCTTCAGTTGTAGAAACCCCCACCCTCCAGCTCCCCAGCAGCCCCTTGGGACTCTTGGGGCAATCTGCACCATGGTTCATTAGGAGGGGACACTCAGACATCAGTGTCCCCTCTAGAGATGTAAATCCGGGCCTTTCATGATCTCCCTTCCCAAGTGAGAATTCCAGGATGCCAGATTCCATTAGGTCAGGACGAGGCCTGAGCACTTGACTCCTTCCTCGTCCCAGGTTTTGGTTGTTAAGGGAACGACACAGTCCAGGGCCCAAGGTCTTATCTATGTACCTCCTCATTGGAACTAGGACCCCAACCTGTGGGCACCCATCTTCATAAATGAGAACGAAGACAGGGGGATGTGGTGGCACTCACTTGTTAATCCCAGCGTTTGGGACGCTGAGGTAGGAGGATTGCACAAGTCCGAGTCGAGCCTGGGCTGTAAAATGAGTCCAGTCTGGGATCCAGAGTGAGATACTGTCTCAAAAATAATAAAGAGTGGCTGAGCTGGGAGAATGGCCCAATGTATAAAGCTTGCCATGGAGGAGTATGAAGCCAACCTGAGTAGAAACCACATAAAGTCTAAGGTAGCACTGTGTGTGTTACACCAGCACTCCTACAGTGAGTAGCAAGAGATCCCTGGGAAGCTGGTGGGCCAGCTTGGTTACACGGCAAGAGACTGTCTCAAACAAGAGAGGAAGAGAAGAGATTGCCTTCTGACCTCCATGTGTACTGCAACCATGGCATGTGTGTGAGCACACTCAGATTTTAAAGGGGGACTGGCAAGATGGCTCATGGGTAAATTGCTTGCCGCCAGGCCAGATAACCTGCTTGATTCCCTAAACACCCCCGGTGGAAGAAAAGAACCAACTCCCGGAGTTGTCCCCTGACAACTAACTAAACGTGTGCCATGACACCTGATCACCCCCCCACACACACACACACACAAACATGTACTCACAAAATGTAAAAAGAAGCTGGCCAGTGGTGGGGCACAACTTTAATCCCAGCACTTAGGAGGCAGAGGCTGGTAGATCTGAGTTCAAGGTCAGGCTGCATTACAGAGTGAGTTCTAGAACAGCCAGGGCTACACAGAGAAATTCTGTCTCAAAAAACAAAACAAAAAACTAAACAACAAAAACCCCAAACAAACAAACAAAAGACAAAGAACTGAAAGTCTGGGGGTTCAGCAAGGTGGTAGAGCACCCTAGAAATAACAGGCTCCCTGGTAACTAGGCCCTAAACAGAGAGGGCTGACATGAACTGATACAGACTCCCTGCCTGAGTTCAGAAGCATCCCCACTACTGCCGAATCTTACTGTCACATCTTAATTTAGCTTCTATTTTTTTCCTTTTCTTTTTCCTTCCTTCTTTCTTTCTTTCTTTCTTTCTTCCTTTCTTTCTTTCTTTTTTAGACAGGGTCTCACTTAACCCAGGCTGGCCTTGAGCTCTTGGTCCTCCTGACTCCCTCTCCCAAACACTGAGATTACAAGCATGCACCACCTTATGCTGCTAAAAACAAACAAACAAACAAACAAACAAAAAACACTTTAATCTCAACAGGGGAGACAGGCTGGAGAGATGGCTCAGTGGTTAAAAGCACTGGTTACTCTTCCAGAGGTCCTGAGTTCAATTCTCAACAACCACATGGTGGCTCATGACCATCTATTCTGGGATCTGATGCCCTCTTCTGGCATACAGGTGTACATGCAGATAGAGCACTCATAAACATTAAATTAATAAATAAATTTTTTATAAAAAGGCTCCAACAGGGGAGACAGTTCTGAAGATCTGAGTCTACATAGTGAGTTCAACTGTGTGTGTGTGTGTGTATGTGTGTGTGTGTGTGTGTGTGTGCGCGCGCGTGTGTGTGTGTGTATGAAGATTCTAGAATAGTCCAGAAGAGGGTGTTGGATCCCTTGGAGCTAAAGTTACAGGAGATTGTGAACCTCCCAACATGGGTTCTTGGAATTCATTCTGAAACACTAAGTCCCTGCTATCTAGCAAATATCTTTTTATTACGTTTATTCATTCATTCATTTATGTATGCCATGGCAGCACGTGGAGGTCAGAGGACAAATCCTAGGAGTTGGTCTCTCCTGCAGCTGTACAGGTCCTGGGGATTGAACTCTGGTTGTTAGGCTTGGTAGCAAGAGCTTTTACTACACTGGCCCCCATATGCAGCTTTAACTGCCACACATTAACCAAGCCCCAATTTTCTTAGTCCACGAAGCTCTGGTTATCCTAGAGCTCACTATGCAAACTAGGCTGCCCTCGAACTCACAGAGATCCGCCTGTCTCTGCCTCCAGAGTGCTGGGATTAAAGGTGTGCACCACCACACCTGGCTTAATTTTATTTTGTGTGTAACAGTGTTTTGCTTGCATGTATGCCTGTGTGTCTTGTGCTATTATGCCGGGTGCATGCAGAGTAGAGAAGAGGGCATCAGATCCCCTACAGCTGGAGGTATAGATCTTTGTGAGCCAGTGGGTGTTCGAAATTGAACCTGGATCCTCGGGAAGAACAACCAGTGCTCTCAACCACTGACTCATCTCTCCGGCCCCTTGGAGATGGCTCAGTGGGTAAGAGTGCTTGCTGTCACATCTGATGACCTGAGCTGCACCCACAATGCAGTAGAGAGAACTGACTCCCGTCTCCTGTCCTCCACTGGTACACAGTAACACGATCACATCCACCCCCGTACTCACATTAGCACCCCAAACTGTCGAGGGGCAGTGGTGGCGCACAGCTTTAATCCCAGCACATGAGAGGCAGAGACAGGTGGGTCTGTGAGTTTAAGATCAGCCTGCCCCCCCAAAAAATAAAATAAATAAATAAGTAAACATTTTTAAAAAGTGGTGGCACACACCTTTAATCCCAGCACTTGGGAGGCAGAGGCAGGTGGATTTCTGAGTTCGAGGCCAGCCTGGTCTACAGAATGAGTTCCAGGACAGCCAGGGCTACACAGAGAAACCCTGTCTCGAAAAACCAAAATAAATAAATAAATAAACAAATAAGATCAGCCTGCCCTAGAAAGAAAGGAAGGAAGGAAGGAAGGAAGGAAGGAAGGAAGGAAGGAAGGGAACAACTGTTTATAATTACATAAAAAGAAGGCTTTGTGGCTCCAAGATGGCAGCAGGGGTGGCTGGGTTGAGGAGGTTGAGGCAGAGGAGTCTGAGGATGTGCCTGAGCCACTTGAACCCCCACTTAGCACTACCATCAAACAGTGTAGCCTTAAGTGGGTCTTCACCGGGGACAAGGGGGGCATGGGTAAGAGCATCATCAGCTGTGTTCCGATCCAGCTGTCTAAGGGACATGACGCTACGTTGATCATTTCCACAGCTTAGAACATCTCATAGGTTTATGATAAATTCTCCAAGGTGAGCTGGGTGTGGTGGTATCCACCTTTAGTCCCAGCACTCAGGAGGCAGAGGCAGGTGGATCTGTGAGTTAGGGGTCAGCCTGGTCTACAGAGTGAGTTCCAGGACAGTCAGGATTACACAGAGAAACTTTTGTCTCAAAAAAACAAAAGGAAATAAACCAACCCCCCCAAAACAAACAAACAAACAAACAAACAAACAAAATAGATCAGCTCCTTCATCTCACAGATGTGCAACATGTTCAGCTTGGGGTACACGAATGCTGACCAGCAGACTTCCAAGCTAAAGGAGACATTGCCTGTCTGCTGATTCCTCAGCGAACATTTCAAGGATTCTGAACAGACAACCTTCATCTGTGTGTGCAGCACTGAATTCTTGTTCTTGTATAGGACGGAGCAGCTGATCCAGGAGCTGGCTAAGTGTGAGATCGGCACCCACAACATCACCAACACCCAGCTTCTCTTCTCTGACCACTCATAAAAACCCTGCAAAATGTGTGAGGCTTGCCACAGGATCCAGGCCAAAACTCTGGACCAGATGAAGACCTGCATGAACACTGTGAAGCTGCCAGTCCACTGTTACCCCACGGGGTCCAGGAAGCCAACCAAGTCAACCCCTTCCCTCCCCACCCTCCTTCTGGAGCCCTACGAGTCCTCCAGCACCCAGCAGCACCACCGTCCTGTCTGCTGCCACTTAATATCTTCCTCTTTCCCCATGGGGCAGAGTTTGCACAAAGTCCCCATATTATAGGGAGAGCTACTTAGGAAGTATGAAGTTGGGAGGAGTCTGGGGAGGCTGCAATGCCCTCCACCTCTCCCTGTCTCACATGCCTCAATAAAATAATCTTAGAAGAAAAGGCTCCGTGTTTCATTTTAAGGCCTTTACCATGTTGCTGTGTTAGTATCTCGCATAGAGGATGGTTCCTGTGTCCCCCCCACCCCCCAGATCTTCCTCCTCTTTCTTGCTCTCTTCTCTTTCTCCCTCCTAAAAACCTAACTAATATAAAACAAACAAATTAGTGAATGAATGGGAAAGGAGGGGCTGCTGTACCCACCCGCCCTCCCACCCCGCAGGGACCTGGGTGTGCAAGCCAGGCCTTTTGCCTCCACAGGCCATCCTACGGTTCCCCAAGCTCTGAACCATCCAGAACATCAAGTACTTTGAAACTGCCCATGCTTGAATTCCTGTCCTGACTTCCTTCACTGATCAATAGTGGTTTGGAAACATAAGCCAAATAAACCCTTTCCTTCCCAGGTTAGTGTGGTCATGGTGTGAGAGGCCAAGCCTATTCCATCTTGGGACTGGCCTCCATTTTAAAAGAAAACAACAAAAAAGCCTGAGAACTTGACCTGCAGTTGAACCCAAGCTGCACCCAAGTACCAGGAAAGACCCCACGGTGTCCTTGTCCCATACCCAGGAGTTACTTCCTAGCAACAGTTCATCAAAGATTAGTTTGATTATTTCATATGTACTTTCAGATCGTTTGTGATTGTTCATGGTCTTGCTTCAGAGCACCCACCTATTGGCTTACAAAAGTCATTCTATTAGATGCTTGCCAAGCTGGACACCCCCTCACTTGCTCCAATTTTTCTATAAAACCCTGTCCCCATGAGGGTTCAGGGCTGCTTCACCAAACTGTCCTATGGGTCGGTGGTGAGTAGGCCCAAACTCAAGTTTGTAATGAAGAGACTCTACTTTGATTACACCGGAGTCAGCTCCTTGGTGGTCTTTTGGGGTTCGTGAACGCTTCTGGACACAACAGCTGTTTCTTCACAGCTATAGTGACCTAACTAAGACAAGTTGGTACTATGAAGCAGCATACTGTTGGGACAGACCTGACCATGTTTGGAGAGAACTGTGGAAAGACTTTGGAACTTATGCAAGAAAAGCCATTGAGTGTTTAGGGAGCTGTTCAGTAGGAACGTGAAAGATGAGTGTAAAAGTAACTTCTATTCCTCTGGTGTAATTGCCCTCTCCAAGGCTTACGGCCCCCGTCTGCTAACCTAGGCCTAGTCCTGGAAGCTTCTAGTCTCCATTCAATCTTATCAAGGCCTAGAATGTTTTCAGCCTCTGAGACTTACTGTTGAATAAGCTCACCCTTTCTAGCTCATTCTGAACTCTGGCTGGCTGGTCAACTCAGCTGTTTGTCTCAAACTCCACTCCAAGCTGACTGATTCAGACTGGCTTCTCTTAACTTCTCCTGCATTGTTTTGCTTTGGCAATATGTTATAATCTGGCTCATTCTCATTCTCCGTCTTGTTCTGTCTTCCTGTGTTTAGCTTGTTCTCTCTCTGCAACCTGTCTCACTATAACTGTCCCTGTAAAACTGCCCTCTTTCCCTCTGCACTGCTTCCCTTCTCGTGAGAGTTGGGCGTATCCTATTCTGTCAAATCTTTCTCTGATTCATCGCTTTTTCTGCCACTCAATTAGACATCACTTTCAAACATGGGTGCTTCCTTCTACAAACTGACTTTACTTTCGTTGTTTGGGATTAAAGGTGTGTGCTAAGGGCGTGTCTGTTTTCCATCCAGAGAGAGGCTGAGCCACACCACAACTAGAAACAGGTATTTCTAGTAAACAACACAATCTTGGGGTCACAGTGTGACCCAATATCCTGCAACAGATGAGAATGTTGAAGACAGTGCAGAAGATGGAGGCCTGGCTAGTGAAGTTTCAGAGGGAAGTTTAAAGATTCCATGGGGCCGTTCGTTATTTTGAATTAAGATTCTGGACCAGCAGAGACTTGGGACTGGGAGGAGGTCCCAGGGAGTCTTTGGGGTGACTCTACCTAGGACTCCTAGCAGGGGGATGTGGAGGCTGAAATGGCCACCTCTTGTAGCCAGGTAGGACCCCCCGTGGAGGAATAAAGACACCAACCCACCCACAAACTTCAACCAAAAATGTGTTCTGCCCACAAGATGTGCGGGGACAAAGATGGAGCAGAGACAGAGGGAATGGCCAACCAATGACTGGCCCAGCTTGACACCCATCCCACGGGGCAAGCACCAATTTCTGACACTATTAATGATTCTATGTTATGCTTGCACACAGGAGTCTAGCATAACTGTCCACTGAGAGGCTCCACCCAGCAGCCTATGAAAACAAAAGCAGAGACTATACTTTAGACGGAGCTCAGGGCGTCTTATGGAAGAGTTAGGGGAAGGGTTGAGGGACCTGAAGAGGACAGGGACTCCACAGGAAGACCAACAGACTCAAGTAACCTGGACCCTTGGGGGCTCCCAGAGAACGAACCACCAACCAAAGAGCAGGCATGGGCTGGACCTAGGCCACCTCCCTCCATCCCCCAATATGTATCGGATGTGCAGCTTGGTCTTCACGTGGGTCCTCCAACTGCATCAGGGGTTATCCCTGAATCTGTTGTGTGCCAGTGGATTCTGTTCCCCTAGCTGGGCAGCCTTGTTTGACCTCAGTGGGGGAAGAAGCACACAGTCCTGCAGTGAGGACTGGGGGTGGATGGTACCCAGGGGGTCCCCCATTTCCAAAGGGAAAGGAGGATGTGCCTATTCTTGCAGTGACTTGATGCGTTAGGGTGAGGTGATACCCAGGGTAGCCTCCCCCCTTCTCAGAGGAAAAGGTGAAGGGGGGATGGTGGGAAGAGCCATGTAAGGGGGCTGGGAGGATAAGAGGCTGATGTGAGATGTAAAGTGAAGAAATAAATTAATTAATAAAAAAATCTTCTGGGAAGGTGAAATCTTCTGGGAAGTGTTTCCTGGGAGCACAAAGAGGCTGTGTTCCAGAGACAACCAAGTTGTACCTCATGCTGGCAGCTAAACTTAGTAGTTTAAGAGTCACCCAGGTGAGTCACCCAGGTGGTTCCAGTTTTTGGAGGCTTAAAGGGGTCATGGAGAGCTGAAGACTGGCACCCTGAGAGGCCAGTAGAGGCCGTTGGTGAAGGTGCAGCCTCACCAACACCATCAGTGATAGTTAAAGACCCAGGACTGAGGGGCTCATGCAGAGAAGTTAAGGCTTGGCACCGTGAAGAAAGCCTATGAGAGGCTGCTGGTGAAAGCTCAGTCCAGTTGCCAAATAGATGACCCCAACACTCTGGAGATGCCAGTACCATGGGATGATTACCAAGAACAGCAGTAGTGTGGGGTGCAGCCAGCTGCAGCCTAGAAGCCAAGCTGTGTGTGCTACAGAGGGCAGAGCTGGGGAAGTGACCCAGGTCCTTTGGAGGAGCCCAGAAGACTGCGAGTGGATCCACACATTGGGTATTGAGTTATTTACATTTTCAGAGTCTGGTTTTGCTTTGTTCAGATTGTGACTGGTCCTGGTTCTTCCCTGTTGCAGTGGTTTGAATAGGAATGACCCCCATAGACTCATGTGTCTGAATGGTTAGCCCATAGGGATTGGAACCATTGGGAGGTATGGCCTTGTCAGAGGATGTGCTTCACTGTGGGGATGCGCTTGGAGGTCTCATACATGCTTAAGCTGTGCCCAGTCACACAGACCCTCCTTGTCTGCGGATTGAGATGTAGAACTCTCAGCTCCTCCTCCAGCACTGTCTGCCTGCATGCTGCCATGTCTCCCACTATGACGGTAATGGACTGAACTTCTGAAAGTGTAAGCCAGCCCCAATTAAATGTTTTCCTTTATAAGAGTTACAGTGGTTGTGGTCTCTTTATAGAAATGGAAACCCTAAGAAGTAAAAAAGTACTTTATTTCACTTTTGATTTTACAGAAATCTGCAGTCGAGAGGTACCCTTCCCCCTTCCCCTCTGAGACAGGGCCTTCCTTTGTAGCCCTGGCTGTCCTGGAACTTACTCTGTAGACCAGGTTGGCGTTGAACTCAGAAATATGCTTGCTTCTGCCTCTGGAGTAATGGGACTAAAGGTGTGCACCACCACGGTCTGGCTAAGACTGGCTATTTTAAAAAAGACAACTTTTAAATTGTTTGAATTTTTAAGGCTGTGGGACGTTTTAAGTTTGTAACATGCTTATATTGTGATGTCTGTGTTAATGTGAAACATGGAGATGAACAAGAAAGGAAAGGGTGTGGCTTAACAGTGATGTGTGTGTCAAGTTGATGAGGGGTCAACTGTGCTGGAATGTTTGATGACAACTTGACCCAAGCTAAAGTTCTCTGAAAGAGTTCTGAAAGAAGGGAAGCTCAAATTTTGAAAATGCCTCTGTAACTCAGGCTGTAGGCAAGCCTGTAGGGCACTTTCTTAATTAGTCACTGATGGGGGAGGCCCCAGTTCAGTGTATGTGGAGCCATCTCTGGGATGGTGGTCCTGGGTTCTATAAGAAAGCCAGGCATGGTGGCCCATGCCTTTAATCCCAGCACTCCAGAGGCAGAGGCTGGCAGATTTCTGCGTCCGAGGCTAGCCTGGTCTACAAAGCGAGTTCCAGGACAGCCAGGGCTACACAGAGAAACCCTGTCTCGAAAAAAAACAAAAACAACAACAACAAAAATAATTAAAAATTAAAACAAAACTATTCTGGTGTTGCTGGGAATGGAATTCCAAGCCTCCATATGATAGCTCATTCACTGTACTATTGAACCATACCCCAGCCCCTCACTGGAGGATTCTAGGCAAACCTCTACCATTGAGGTATGCCATAACCAACTCTACTTGTGGATTCTAGTCACACTAAGCCACACACACACACACACACACACACACACATTTATTTGTTTGTTTGTTTGTTTATTTATTTATTTATAGGCTTGACCTCACTACACAGCCCTGTCTGGCCTAGAACTCTCTATGTCGACCAGGCTGGCCTGAACTCACAGAAATCTGCCTGGCTTTGCCTACCAAGTGGTATGATTAAAGGTGTGCCACTCTGCTCGGTTCCTTTTTTTTTTTTGTTTCGTTATTTTTTGTTGTTGTTGTTGTTTTGTTTTTTTTCGAGACAGGGTTTCTCTGTATAGCCCTGGCTGTCCTGGAACTCACTCTGTAGACCAGGCTGGCCTTGAACTCAGAAATCTGCCTGCTTCTGCCTCCCAAATGCTGGGATTAAAGGCGTGTGCCACCGCTGCCTGGCTGTTTCATTATTTTTGACAGAGGATCTTGCTAACTCTGCCTGGCCTGGACTTTGTAGCACCTTGCTAGGCTTCCAGTCTGATTCATTTGTCTATTTTAAAAATATTTTGTTCTCAGCTTTTAATTTCAAATATGGCAATATTTGTTACTTTGCAGATAAAAACTTTTGGAATCTCATAAAAATATACAGAAACAGTGCTGGAGAGATGGCTCAGTGGTTAAGAACACTGACTGCTCTTCCAGAGATCCTGAGTTCAATTCCCAGCAAACACATGGTGGCTCACAACCATCTGTAACGGGATCTGATGCCCTCTTCTGGTATGGCTGAAGACAGCGACAGTGTACTCACAGGAAATAAATAAATAAATCCTAAAAACAACAAACAAACAAACAAACAAACAAAAAACCCCACACACTGAGAAACTGGCTAAAATGTGCAAAGAGAGCTGAGCTGTGCTGGTTTTAGCTGCCCTGGCATATCTCAGATGCTGGGAATTTATTTGTTCCCAAAGTCACATGCATCCTCAGATACACACTCTATCCTACCCCACATGAGTTGCAAACCTGTAGACACATTCTCCATTTCGGGGGTCTGGGTCCCATCTGTGATCTGGAAGGTCATACCGCTGCTGCTGAGAGTTCGCCTCATTGCTAGCAGCTTGATGTTTCAGAACTGGCTCCAAATGAAGGTTGAGGAATCCAGAGGGAGGGACAAAAGGCAATGCTGGCAAAGTGGAAGGCTAAAAACCAACGTGTGTATGTGTGTGTGTGTGCGCGCGCGCGCGCGTGCGCGCGTAAATCCTTTCCCATCGCTGCCTATCTCTAACCAGCTCAGACTGGCAGATGTGCAACTAAGACCAGAGCGTTGGAAAAGCTGGAACATAAGTCCGGTTTTGTCAGGCCTGTGTTTTGGGCTTCCTGTTGGGCTGAACTCTGCAGCAAGGCTTCTGTGTGGATGAGGCCCACCAGGGAAAGAACAGGATGGGAGATGGTCTGAAAGGCCATGGGATCCCCTCATCCCTTCCCCCAGCCTTCTCTTTTTGGAGACTGGGTCTCCCCATGCAGCCCGGACTGGCCAGGAACTTGATGTGTTCCAAGCGGCTCACAGATACCCTCTGTGCTGAGATAATGGGCGGGTGCCCACCACGTCTGTCAGACTCATGTGATAGTTTTAAGCTATCACTGGCGGGATTGGTTGGCAACTGGAGCTGGGTGTGGCAGAAACAGGAGAATGGGGGGAGCTGGTGAAAACTTGCCGAGAAGAGGCTGTTTGATAGTGGGGCTGAAGTTCTGTCTGGGATCGCCAGGGGGCACCCAATGGTCAGAGGACTGCTAACGGGCTTGTTTGTGCCATGCGTGGTATACCAGGCAAGCTAGCCCCTGAGCTTTGTGGCGATTTCCTGTCTCTGCCTCGCTTCTGTCTGTCTCTCAGATTTCTTTATTTTTTATGACAGAGGGCTTGCTGGGATTGAACTCAGGACCTCTGGAAGTCAGTGTTCTTAACCGCTGAGCCATCTCTCCAGTCCTCTGCCTTGATTCTCACAGTAGGATTGCTGGGATTAGAGATGTGTGGCCATTGCATTTGGCCTTGTTCATGGGTCTTCAGGTTTGCATGCATGGCAAACACTGCCGGGATTACAGATGTTCTGTACTTGTATTCCGTGCTGAGGCTCAAACCCAGGGCTTCTTGCACACCAGGCAAGCTCTCTATTATCCAAGCGACACACCAGTCCCTACACTTACAATTATTTGTTATTTTCAGACAGTATCTCACCATGTAACCTTGGCTGGCCTTGAACACATAGAGATCTACCTGCCTCGGCCTCTAGGGTGACCGGTTGTAGGTCACTACAGTCAAATTTATTGATTTTTTTTTTTTTTTCGAGACATGGTTTCTCTGTGTAGCCCTGGCTGTCCTGGAACTCACTCCGTAGACCAGGCTGGCCTCGAACTCAGAAACCCGCCTGCCTCTGCCTCCCGAGTGCTGGGATTAAAGGCGTGTGCCACCACTGCCCAGCTTGTTTTTTGTTTTTTTAAAAAGATTTATTGATTTTATGTATGAATACACGGTTGTGGTCTTCAGACACACCAGAAGAGGTTATCAGATCCCATTACAGATGGTTGTGAGCCACCATGTGGCTTCTGGGAATTGAACTCAGGACCTCTGGAAGAACAGTCAGTGCTCTTAACCACTGAGCCATCTCTCCAGCCCCTTCTTGTTTTTGAGATAGGGTTTCTTTGTGTAGCCTTGGCTGTCCTGGATTTAGCTCTGTAAACTAGGCTGGCCTCGAATTCCGAGATCTGTCTTCCTCTGCTTCCGAAGTCCTGGAATTAAATGTGTGTGCCACCACTGCCCTACAAATTTATTTTTAGAAATCTACTTGTTTATTAATCTTAATGTATGCTGGTTGCTTTGTCTGAATGTGCATGTCTGTAAATCATTTGCATGCCTGGTGTCCGCAGTGACCAGAAGAGGGTGTCAAATCATCTGGGATTGGAGTTACATATTTTGTGAGCTGCCATGTGGGTGCTAAAAATCCATCCTTGGTCCTCTAGGGGAACAGCTAGTTCTCTGAACTGCTGAACCACATCTTCAGATGCAAGGGTTATTTTTACTTATGTATTAAAGTTTGGCATATATGCAATGCCTCTGGAGGTCAGAGGCGGGCATGGAATCCCCTGTAGCTGAAGTGAGGTCACAACATGGGTGCTGGGAACCGAACTCAGGTCCTCTGGAAAAAACAAATACTTTCTTCCCTCTAAGCCATCTTTCTAGCCCTTATTAGCTAGTTATTGTTTACCGTGTGTAGAGGAACAATGGAGTCCATTCTCACCTACTATGTAGGTCCTATGGATTGAATTCAGGTTATCAGAATAGCCCTCTTTGGTGCAATTTTTAAAAATTATTTTATTTTTATATGTTTTGTCTGCATTTAAGTCTAGGGTCTTGGTGCTCAGAGGCCAGAAGAGGAAATCAGATCTCCTCGAACTGGAATTACAGATGGTTGTGAGGCCCCACGTGGGTGCTGGGAATTGAACCCAGGTCCTTCAGAAGAACAGCCTTCCAACCCCATGTTGCTTTGTCGCCCCCCATCGTGACAAGCCGGCCTTAAACTTAGGCTCCCCAGTGTAAAGATTACAAATGTCTGGCACCCTGTACCTGGCTTGAATTAAGTTTCTTAGTTCATAAAGCTCAGTGGGGCTTGTTCCCTGACCTCTTATAATAGTGGCAGAATAAATGAATGGACTTGGTAGGAGATGAACTCGATGGATGAATTGACCGAGACAGAATGACGGTAGTCATCCCCTTCCTTCTCAGATGCCACATGAGACAGTTTGATTCTAGGGCCCAGTTTTCAGAACAAGTCTCCTCCTAGCTCCTCCCCCTCCCCCAGAGTGCTTTTTTTTTTTTTTTTTGTTCTTTCGAGACAGGGTTTCTCTGTGTAGCCCTGGCTGTCCTGGAACTCACTCTGTAGACCAGGCTGGCCTCGAACTCAGAAATCCGCCTGCCTCTGCCTTCCAAGCGCTGGGATTAAAGGCATGTGCCACCACTGCCCGGCCCCAGAGTGCTTTCTTCAGAAAGTTTCCAACCTCAACTTTAGTATTCCTGAATGCAGCACGGTAGGACGACGTTCTGCTGACCCCTGGCGGCCACATAGAACAAGGCAGTGCATTCTCTCTCTGCAGGTGTTGGATTGATGCCAATCCTGGCATGTCCCAACACTGGTTCTCATTGGTGCATGCAACATTCAACTGACTCTGTTGTCTGGACTTCTAAGATGTGCAAAACCCCACCTCTTCTTCCCATGTTCACATTCCTGCAGTGTGCTAATCCAACTGACTCTCAGCTCAGCACCCAGGCAGGGATTCAATCAAATCTGCCCCCCACCCCCAATGATTTTAGTGATTTTGAGATGAGGTCTCAAAGTGTCCCCTAAACTCATAATCCTCCTGCCTCAGCTTCTTAAAAATGTGCGCTCATTTTATGTGCACTGGTGCCTGCATGTATGCTTCTGTGTGAAGGTGTCAGATCTTGAAGTTACGATTTTGAGCTCCCGTATGTGTGGGTGCTGGGAATTGGGCCAGGGTCCTCTGGAAGAACAGTCAGTGCTCTTAACTGCTGAGCCATGTCTCCACCCTGCATTGGGTTTTGACTGTGGGGATTATAGGCATGAGCTTCCACACTGGCTTAATGTTTTGCCACTTTTTGCCTTGGCTGAGGATTGAACCCATAGCCTTCTGCCTGTGCATGCTAGACAAACTCTACACTGATCCACACCCACCTCCTTTTACTTTGTGTGAGCTAAGTCTTGCTAAGCTTTTAATTCCTGTGGCCCAAGCAGGCCTGAAATGGGCAATTTTCCTGCCCTAGCCTGAGTAGCTACCATGATTGGCCTGTAACACCAGGTTTGTCAGCTTTTCATGGATTTAATATTAGGCGTATGTACATACAAGTACAGGGACTGATGGAGGACAGAAGAGCTACAATCAGTAGTTAGCCTGTAAGGTGCTGGTAACTGAACTCAGATCCTCAGTCTATGCTCTTAACTGAGTCACTTCCTCAGGGAGACCTTAAAGAGCCACCCACTGGTCACAGCAGGCAAACACACACCTACAGCTGTAACTGACATGATGGCATCTTTGATTATTCCACTGAGAAGTGGGCTCTGGGCAGGCAGAGCTGTGCCTGTGCTGCCTGGGGCCTGGAATAGAGCACATGCTCTGGGATTCTGAATTAAATGAGTGGAGACAATCCAATGCCAAGTCAAGTACACTTAGAGAAGCTTCCCAGCCAGGGCTGAAGGTGGTAGCCTATCTGCAATCCCATTACCTGGGAAGTTGGAGGCAGAAGAATCAGTTCAAGGCTAGCCTCAGCTACCAAACTAACCAATAAAAACAAAAGGACAACTGTGGAGGTCTCAGGGACCAAGTCCTCAGGACTTGATGGTAGTGCTTTTACCCAATGTGCCAGCACACTAGCCTAGAATCAGGTGATGGCATTCTGGCTGGGCATAGGAGAGCCACAGATGTGCTCACAAGAACTCTAGACTCAGGTGCGTGGTGGCTTACACCTGTAATCTCAGCACTCATGAAGTTAATTTAAGAGGATTGCACTGAGTACAGGAAAAGTCTAGGCTACATATTAATACCATCTTGGAGCTGGAGATGGCTTAGTGGCTAAAAGTGCACACTGTTTATAGAGGACCAGAATCCTCTTCCCAGCTCACAACTCCAGTTCCACGAGATCCTATGCCCTCTGCTGGCCTTCACAGGCACTACGTTTACCCACAAAACCACATTTATATAAAACCTTTCATACCGTGTTTAAAAAAAAAAAAAAAAACAAAAACAAAAACCCTACCAATCAACCAAACAAAACTGAAAATAGAGGATGGAGAAATGGCCCAGAGGTTGAAAGCTTGCTGCTTTTGCAGCGAACCCAAGTTCGGTTCATTGGGTGGCTCACAACTTCCTTTAGCTCACACGTAGGTAGCCTGGCAGTGGTAGGCAATGTCTGAGTTCGAGGCCAGCCTGGTCTGCAGAGTGAGTTCCAGGACAGCCAGGGCAACACAGAGAAACTCTGTTTCGAAAAACACAGAGAAACCTTCTGAAACAAACTCATTTAGGAGGTAGGTAGGTAGGCAGGCTTGAAGTTTGAGGCTGCCTGGAGGTTTTTTCCATTTGTTGGTGCTGTGATAATCTTGTATGAAGAACTTCTAAGCCCCCGCCATAGGGAAGGGTCAAGGGAGGTCAGGTTAAACGTGCATGTGGGGATCTATGAGAGCACCAGAATGGAGGCAGGAGGATCCACAAGTTGTTAAGAGTACTTGCCGCCATCTGGGATCTGGACGGTGGGAGGAATGGGCCTACTTCACCAAAGTGTCCTCCGACAGGCCTTCATGACGCCCATGTGCCCCCACTCACACCCACTCAAACGTGCTCACACACAGATGTTTAAAAGCAACCGCCTCAGCACACCCGGCCCCAGGACTACAGGTGTGCAGCATGCCTCTTTCAACATTTTCAGGGGTGGTGGCTTCTTTAGGAGGCTGGCTTTCTCACTTCTTAGGAAGTTCCCAAAGCTTTTGGCCACCTGCAGTTCTCAGACTTCTGTCCTGTTGAACACCGCTGTAGAGGGGGAGGGGAGTAGGGTTGCCCTCACGTGGTCCCAGGCTGCTTTGGAGACTGCATGCAGCCTTTCGTTTCTCTCAGGCCTGCTTTTATTTATGTTTTTTACAAGACTAATTTATTAACTATGGTACATATCACATAAGGCCTTTTCTTTCCTTTTTTTTTTTTTTTCACACCATTCCCATTGAGACAAGTACAATACTTTGTAGCAAATACATGATCTTAAAAAACAAAACCAAACAAAACCACCTCAGTCAGAGATGCCTTGGCTGCCAGGATGGCTGCCCATGCACTAAACAAGCTGGAGCCTCAGAAACCCATGACTTGTTTTTTTTTTTTTTTTTTTTAAAAAGCATGGAAGTGAAGCAGACATTCCTAACAGTGACTAGAGAGGTCCTGGTTTGAGCCCCCATGATACAGGAAATCATTGTTACACTCGCTTTACAGACAGGTTTCCACTTTTGCTGCAAAACAGAAATTTGGGCACACAGCCAGACTATTAACACACTTCAATACCATTCATGTTTCTGTTTGTTCTCAGGAAACTCAAAGTATTTGTTAATCCAACACATATAAAGATCATTTAACATGTGAAAATACAAGTACCAGAAAAATAAGCCGACAGCAGCACTATTCCAAGTTTTCAAACAAGTTTTATTCCCATACAACCCCGAGACTTTTCCTTTGCTTAAAATGTACACAGGGAACATGATTCTTTAATGTGAACAATAACTTATGTCCTGGCTCCACTACTTGGGTGGCTTCATGGCTGGGTAATAGGGCCTCTATCTAGCCTTAGCCTCTCTAGTGTCCCCGGCTGCTGCAGTCCTGGACTGACCCAGTTCATCCCCGTGCCCTCCCCATGCTCACTGGTAGTAGATGTAGAATGAAGAACCACCCTCTTCCACCTGCCATCTGTAGATGACTTTTGAGGGATGAGGATCGTAGTTGGCTCACTATTAAGTCTGAGGGTATGGGGGCAGAGCACAAGGGACTCTAGGGTCTGCACTTAGGGGATGCAGGTCTTCAGGGATTCCTCCCACTAGACTGGGGTAGAGGTACAGACCACAGGAAGGCTCACTCCACCTCTCAGGCCTACAAGTTGCTCTTATGTCACCCCATGTAGTGGTAGAGACAGTGCGAAGGTTCTAAGAAGTCTGTTACTGCTGCTGCCTGCCTTGGCTGGGAAATGGAGAGTGTGGGGCAGACAGAGCAAGCACCAGACCTTTCCATATCCCTTAAAAGGTCGAGACAGTGTAGAAGGAACACATACTACCCAATGTGAAACACAAAACCCAGCCTCGGGTGCCATGGTGATGTTGGGTGGTGCCAGGCTGTGGTCACCTCCAGGGCTACTTCCTGGGTAGGGCAGCAGCTGACCTGGCCACCCACTCAAGCCCTGAGTGCTCTGCCTTCTGTAGTTTCCCATATTGCCTTGTTGAGAGTGGGAAGGTCACTCAGAGTGCCCGAAGCAGAAGTGAGGTGCACCAGCTACTAGCCACATGCTAGGTCTGTTTGCCACCCACTGCCGACATAATAGGCACATGCAGCAACCTCATAGATGGGTGGCCTGGTTCATAACTTTGTTCATAGCAGGATGGCTTCACTTTCATCTCTGCGAAGACCCAACATGGAAACTACTGAATGGAAGCCATTTCAATAGCTGTGGCTTGGGGCATGAAGTCAGGGCAGGGGACTGACTGCAACCTTAGTGGACACTATACACATTATGTTCCTATTGACTGCAGGCCCACAACATCCAACACAGACCCCCAGGAAAAAAAACATTTACGTATAACACATTTACCTTGGGTTTGCTTTTGTCTTGGAGATTACTTTGCAGGGGGCAGCCTTAGTGTTTGCAAGCACCTCATGTTGCCAAGTAACAGAGATGGGGAGACAGCCAGCTTCTCTAGGGCAGGAGCCTGGGCCAGGGCCAGTCATCCTCCTCCTGTCCTATAGAGGTAAAGGCAGGGTGGCATTCCACCTGAGGCCCTTGGGAACACTCCCACGTGCTATTTCTAAAGTGCAATGGTGCGACCCATGCCCCTCTTATGCTCAGGGTACCTTAGTGTCAGATTTCATGGCCCAGTGCTTAAAGTGGGGGGCAAAGGCAGGAACAGACAAGGGCTGCCACATCAGGAGCAGAGTATGGGGAGGCTGCTGGGGACAGTGTCAGAGCTGGCCGGTGATGACAAGCTGGGCATGGTGCCTGAGAACAGGACCACACCGTCTCGTACCCCAGACACCCTCTCTGGGTGTATCTATAGCATGGGATAAAATGACCCCACTTCAACACCAACTATGCCAACCTGGGTGCTGTGCGCACATCTATAGTGCTTCTATACTAGTGTTATGTAGTGTGTTGGTTTGCAGTAAGGGTGGGGGCCATGCTAAGAATCCTTCCAAGGGCTCTGTCTTCTCAGGGGGTAGGGGTAGGGGTCTGTGGTTGTAGTCACTGCCCAGGTGTCCTTGCTTTGTTGTCACACATAGACAAAGGGGCTTTTTATCCAGTGGCCACCTGGCAGGTGGGAGTGGAAACTTGAGGTCTGTTTTCTTCCCATGGTTTCTGTCTTTCTGTCTCTGTGGATTTCCATCTTTCTTCCAGTGTTCCTTTGCTGCAGGGAATGGATCAGAAGCCTGGGAAGGGGTTAGAGGAAAGCCACACACTGGGTCTAGGCACAAAGCTCTCCTCTTGCTGTGCTGTTGGGCCATGCCAGTGCCCCAGTGTGTCCTGTGGGGTAGCAGAGCCATAGCCCAATGTTCCCCAGATCCCCGCTGCAGGTGTGTGTAGGTATGGACAATGAGAGAGGACAAACTGGGAAACGTCCTCTTTAGAGGGGCCAGCCCTGCTGGGGTTACCTCTGCCCCTGGCAGAGGCTGGGGTGATGTCCCGACGGTGGGGCCTGACGCTGGTGCAGGCAGACAGGTTGGGCCAAGGGGTCCAAGGAGCAGTAAGGGTGATGAAGCCGCTATCTGGTCAGTTCAGTCCTCAGATTGGCCCAGACCAAGGTGGGGCCTCACAGCTTGCCATAACCATAGCTAGGGCAGGTGAAGAGCAGGGTGCTCAACTGCCCAGTAGTGGTGGACACTGGCTAGTGCTGCCACTGATGTCTTAAAAAGGCGCTTGGCTGTGACCTCCACCCCAGGGGACCTAATTTTGTTCAAGGCCAAATGCCACCCTGTCAAGAAGACGATTGGTTCTCCTGCTTCCTGGGCTGTGGTGGCTCACAGCGTGTGTTCGGCTTGGAGCTGAGAGGACAGCAATGGCTGCATT
Organism: Rhynchomys soricoides; assembly: GCA_019843965.1. Classification (NCBI taxonomy): domain Eukaryota; kingdom Metazoa; phylum Chordata; class Mammalia; order Rodentia; family Muridae; genus Rhynchomys; species Rhynchomys soricoides. The sequence goes on along the minus strand of JADRCH010000250.1, from coordinate 138,230 downwards.
GGGGACTGAGGGGTTGGAGGAGGTGACTGGGGAGGTGATGGCTGACTGGTAGCAGGTGTAGAGGTGAGGAAGGGGACAGTGGGAGCCATGGCTGAAGGGGAGCCAGGCGCAGCCCCTTGCGGCTCACTGATGGGCCGGTTGTAGAAGAAGAAGGGGCACTGCTGAATGAAGAGCTCGATGATGGTCTGGTAGGAGCGCGTGGCTGTGAGTGCATCCATGCTACTGAAGTCAGGCCGCATCAGCGTGGGCCAGAAGCAGATGGACAGGTTCTCACTGGTCATAAGATTCACCTTGTTGTTGTGGCTGACTCTGCAGGTGATAGCAAAGCCAGGTGAGATCTGCAAAGGGCCTCGGGGGTGTCCTCCCTTCCTGCCTAGCTTTGGCCTGAACCTGTCACCAGCTTCAAAGACCTGCAAGGCCCGAACCATCAACCAAATTGGTGGTGATGCTTGGGATGGGCAGGAAGTTAGTGCATGGCTCCAAATACTACCCCTCTGCCAACAGGCCCACCATGAGTGGCTAAATCTGGGTAATGATTAATTGCTTTGCTCACAGGACAGGCTGCTCTGTCCCAAGGCAGCCCTCCTGATATGTGATTTGTCTCATACCAGCACTGAGACATGGACTGGGCGCAGCTGTGAGAAGCTCTTGGCAGTTTTGGTTCTATGAAGTTTATGAAGGTACTAGCACCTGCCAGAGAAACTACCCCGCCATCTCGAGGGCTTGGAGCTAGAGCCAGAATGGAAAGTAAGGATGCCAAGGGCCTAGCTATGCCGCTTGCTGCTATAAGAGGGCAGGCCCTGCTGGCCTTCTCCCTCAGTTAGCTAACCCAACATGCCACTTATACAGGAGGAAGAACAACCAGCAGTGCCTAAACCTACTTGTTCAAGTGGGAGATGACATATTTGAAGACTTCATGGTTTTCCTTTGGGAATTTCTTCAGCACTTCCTTCAAAGCATGCAACTTCTGCTCCCTGTCGTTGATTTCTGGAAGAGAAAATGAAAGGCTTTCAGGGCTGAGTTTGGTGGGTGTTCTGAGGACGCCAAGTGGATACAGAGCAGTTGGAAGGACAGGCGGCTGACGGCCAGACCAGGTGTGCTCTGGGAATCCTCTGGGAGGGCAGCCTTATCCTACTCTCATGCCCAGAGCCTGCACCCATGGCCGCACACCTGGACTGGGGTCCAGACCACGTCTATGTCCCAGGCTCCTGCTGAAGGGCAGTACTGTGTGCCTGGGCTTCCTGCCTTCCCCCAACCCCCAAGACGAACCATCCACAGACTCTACCATAAAGAACACCATTCTTTGCTCATTGGTTGCCCCTGGAGACAGGCACCCTGATGCAGAAAGACTGCTTGCTTCCTGGCCAGACGGAGGGTGCTGCCACCCACCCACCCACACCGACAGACCATGGAAGGAGGGGGTCTGCCACAAGACCAGGGCTCTGTCCTTCCGTGCACATGTTCTGTTGGAGGGGCTGATACAGTGGGCGATTCTTATGCAGCTCAAAGGGAGCACATGCCCCTGTTCTTACTGCCGCCTACTGTGCCCACTGAGTTCTAATGTGCTGTGACAGGAAGCATGTCATCCACGCCATGCCAGGTCAGTCATCTGCACACTCTGCCTTGCTTTGAGTATGGGAAAGAAGAAATTAGACAGAATGGCCATAGGGCAGGGATTTGAACTAACCACCTGCAGAACTGAGCTAAGTTTGGCTCATTCTGGCAAGGAGGCAAAAAAATAGTTCTAACTCCAAACAGAGTGATACTGGTCAACTGATTCCTCTGCACGTGGAAAGGCATCTCTGTGGCCACTGCTCTGTGGGTTTACAACGTATGAGTGGAATGGTCCATGGGCAAACGCACTATCTGTTGGGTCTGACAACCTAAGCTTGATCCCCGGGACTCACAGGGTACAAAAAACTGACTCCTGTAAGCTGTCCACTAACCTCCACATGTGTGCACGTGCCTACATGCACACAACCCCCCAAAACAAAACAAAAACTAAACTACAATGGCTTTTTTATGGTTTTGGGTACAGCTTCCTTGGACACTGCTAAAACTGCCATGTCCTCTTGCCTCAGACACTTCATAGATTCAGATACTCATCACCACCACATCATGCCTCCTAGGCCAAGGCCATGTCGGGCATGGTGGTATGTATGCATCTGTAATCCCAGCCCTGGGAAAGCTAAAGCAAGAGGACTGTGAATTTGAGGTCAGTCTAGGCTAAGACTCTGACTCAGCAAACAAAATACAAGAAAAAATGATTAAAAATAGGGTAAGGAAACCTACATCCCTAACCCAGAAGCTATCTCCAACTGATAAGTGCTCACAAATGAAAAATCAGTTTTTTTCTGCTGGAGTCTAACAGGGTGTACAAAGCACTCTTCAGGCAGGCCCATGCCCAGCAGTAGATGCCCAACACAATATGAACTCAATGACATTTTTTGGAGGCTGCCTCCAAAAAATGTTTGGTCAGCCCCCACCTCAACAGCTCCTTCTGCATACGTATCATGGTTTCCCATTCTGTGTTTCTGGGATTTCAGTGTGTACAAATGTCTGTCTCTGCATCTGTCTCCTAAGCTTGTTCTTTGGCTCTTTTTTTTTCCTGTTAGTTTGCTAGTTTTGTCCTATTCTGGCTTGTCTTTATTTTATCTTATTCTTTAGATGCCTGTTTGTTTCCTAAATGAAAGAGAAAGAAGAAAGGGTATAGTGGGGAGAATCTGGGAGGAGAAACTGTAATTAAAATAGACTGTATTAAAGACAAAATCTGTTTTGGGTGTGGTGGTAGACGCCAAAACTTAGGAAGCAGAGGCAGGGGGATCTCTGTGAGTTTGAGGCCAACCAGGTATACGTGGTGAGTTCCAGGGTACTCTGAGCTATATCGTGAGACCCTATCACAAAACAAACAAATGTTTTTTTGTTTTGTTTTTTTAAAAAAGTAAGACTAGGGCTTCCTAGTCGGGAACCTTTACAACAGAGGACAGGCTAGAAGGTCACAACTGGGTGGGTCACAGAGGAACACTGTGTAAAATGGCTGCAGTTCAGAGCCCAAACCTGAGTCAGGTGATCTGGGTAACAATCCTGTCTGCAGCACCCTGAAGCTGTGAACCTGGGCAAGTGACACCCAAGGGTCACTCAGTCTCCTGTCGGTAGGAGAGACTAGAGGCAGCGCCTCTTGAACTGGAGCTTCAAGGTGAGCTCAGAGCTGGGCACATGCTGAGGTCCTAGAGCTGCTCTGACTGAGCAATGGGAGTTATCTACCTGTCAAAAGATGATTGAAGCCACATGAATTGAAGTGTGAACTAGTACAGCTTCAGTTTCTAACCAGAGTCATTTCAATGGTTCAGCCTCCGTGGCTGACCTGTAGCCCAGAATTTTAATTAGTTCCCTGTTGTGTTTCAGTAAGAAGTCTGTTTAGCAGAAGGAAGCCACAGGAGGGAGGATGGATGACTGATTATACAAGCACACCCAAGAATAATGAGCACTGCTCACTTTGACTTACTAGAACAAGTGAACCCCTTTCAGATGAAAGCATGCACAGTTCTCTGTAGGTACCCTATGACTCGAACATACATGGCCACGTTTCTTTTCATCAGGCACATGTGTGGCACCACGTCACAGACAGCAGTTTCACTCAGCGGCAGATGTGAACTCCCACCTGAGGAGCAGCAGTGATGGGTGTTTCTTCTCTGAGGTGGTGCTGGAGCTGTTCTGATACTGTTTTATGCCCTTCCGTGGGAAAGATCACATTCTTTCTGGTGGTCTCTTGGGTCAGAAGCCCAAGAAAGACCTAGATGGTTCCCATCCTGTACTCCCTCCCTACACATTTGATTCCCTGACAGGTCTTTGCCAGGTCTCTGTGCTCACGAGCACTGAGGGGCACCAAGTATCTGGTGGAAGGACCACAGGAGAGCTATAGGATCTTCCTTGAAAAGTCTGGTCCTAGGCCTATGACACTAAGGCAAGGCTGGTTCCTCAATTTAAGGTGCTGGTGATGGAACCTAGGACCTTCACATGCTAGGCACACAGTGTACCAGTAAACCAGACCCTATTCCATCATTGCTGTTTTTTTTTAAACCTTGCCCATGATCTCTTCAGTCATGGGCTACTGAATACATTTACAGAACCTGATATGAAATTCCTCTTGGGGAGGAGGCTCATACCTAACCATATCCAATCAGGAAGAAGTTGGTCTGAACTATAACTGTCATGCTACTGTTGTACCAATGGACACCCCTTGCTAGGTATTGTAATATGCACGGTTGAGCTCTGGGTAAAACTATTAATGTCTTTTTTCCCACAGTAGCCCACAAAGCACCTTCTGGCAATATGTAGGTTTGCCAATAGTGAGTTTTCTGCTCAGCTGAGGTTGAAATCTGTGCCCTGCATATAAAAGTGAGTGGTGTCTTCAGCAACAGGATCTTCTCATTGAGCTACGGTGGGCAACCAAGCATCATGGTAATTATCCTATGTTGTTCAGGAGAGGGGCATCCCATTCTTGACACTGAGATTTCATTTGGCACCCTCTGTCTTCTAGGAAACAGAAGGTTCTTATATCTGCACTGTATTACAGTGCCCTGGGGAACACTTTCCAGCTGCTCTCTCTATCCAATCCTTAGTAGGCATCCAGGCAGAAAGTGGGGCTTGGACTTCAGCTCTGCTCTCTGCTCCAGACCCCTGCCATGTCTTAGAGCCTGTGAAAGGAATGGAGTGGGGTTGTGGACAGGTACTCAGGGGTCAGAAGAACCAAGGTGCAGTCTACATACACACGCTACAGCTGGTAACATCCTTAAGAAGCCCTAAGGGACCTTACGAACATCCTTAGAACATAGACAAATCAGGGTTCTAAAAGGTACAAAGAGCCAGCTGTAGTATACACACTTGAAATTCCAGCATCAGAAAAGCTTGGATGGGAAGATCAATCTAGAGTTTGAGGGCAGCTTGTACTATAGAGTGAGATCTTGTTTCAAAAATAAAAAACCCAACTAACAAAAACATCCGAACTTAAAATAAAACAAACAAACAAACAAACAAAATGTACAAGAACTGGCCCTGGCCATAAAACCGTGTGGCAAGGACCCTGATCCCACTGTCCCCACCCTGACTGCTTACTGCCACCTGAGTTCCAGGCTGGGAACTATGCATATTTATAGTAATGGAACAGGAGAGAGCTGGGCAGACACTTGAGAAATGTAGGCAGGCCCAGGTGTAAGCTAGTCTTCCATGTGGCAAACAAGATTATGGCTAAGGCCAGGCTGGGAGTACCCTTAGTTTGGCTCAAAATGGAAAATTCAGACTATTCTGGAGGCATGGTCATGCAGCAAGTGGGGCAACTTGTCTCTTCTCCACCAGACTGCAGTTGGAACCATATATTGTCTGTCATGGCCATGTCCGTCCATACAGGACATAACACTTGTACTTGTAGTGAGGGACACAGGGTCCCTGAACAGCACTCTGGATAGATAAGAGAATGCACCATCCTGAGGTAGTATGGGAACAGGAGCCCACGAGGGGGTGAGGGCCACCCATCTCACAATCTGGCTGCCAGTCATATAGTATCTGTAGCTGAAGCTGTCTCATTTGCCTAGTGGGAAGGGTAAGCCTGCATTGAGAATAGTTTCTCTTGGACAATCAAGCACTGACAGCCTATGGGTTCTTGCCTTGATGTCCCTGACCCAAGCCGGACCTAGCTCTAGGACTTTTGTCAGCACAAAAGCCATAAGGCAGCTTGTTGGGACCAGATAGACTTGAGGGACTCTGAACAAAGAGTTGTGCAGGTGGTGGACAACTGGGAAAAAAAAGGCCATGCAGGCTGGAAACATGTCCTAGTTGGGATGAGATGCCAGGGAAGAGAGGGTAACACAAAGCTCCCACCTGCTGCCTAGGACTCTAACCCCTGCCTGAAGCCACAGCTCAGGACACAAACCCTCCTCCCCCTTTCTCACTACTCTCTGCCTTTTCCCCACCAGAGAGCTTTGTGCACTGGCAGCTCAGCTTGCTTGAGTTTGTCTACAGAGAGCATCGGCTTCTGCTCAGGGAAAGCAGGAATTTAAGTTCCAGCTTGCTAAGTCCCCAGCCGTGTGACCTGGGTCTCCAGCCAAGCTGTGTCACTCCCAGAGCCTTGGGCTCCTCTGTACCATGGAGAGACAATCCTCTACCTCACTGGTGACTAAGAATCAATAATCCAGCAGAGTCTGCTGCACACAGCAAGCAACAATCTGCGAGCCCTCCATGTCACCTTGACTAAGCTGGGAAGACAACCGGCAAATAAGCACACAGATTCCACTTTGTGAGCACTCCTCAGCAGCGTTCAATACTGTGAAATTCTGATGCATATACAACAATCAGACAATGACCTTGATATCTGTTGTGATGGGATGTGGAACCGAATGCAAGCCTGAACACACACAGCTACTCTGAGGCAATAAATGAAAAGAAATACTGGTCAAGGTGCTGTTGCCATGGAAACCTGTGCTACTTTAGGATATGGCAATCTTTCCTTGACACAACCTTTTCACTGCAGGGTATCTGACTCAGTTAAGCCCACCTTGATCCATAGAGCCCTGTCCTCCATTTGCTGCTTCTGCTGTTAGGTACTACATCAGTGAGATCCCCTCGTCCCCACTCACTTCTGTCAAAACAGTCAAGAAAGGACAGATAAGAAGGCAGCCCAGATGACTAACAGGGGTCCAAAAAGTATGCAACAGAGAGAAAGTTATGAGACTCCAACCTACCCAGGCTGCTATGCAGTACCTTCTGAGCTGTAGGAACCTACAGACTAGGTGTCAGAGCGATTGGAGAAAGGGAAGTGGGCCTTCTGTGATGGTTTGTATAAGCTTTGTTCAGGGAGTAGGTGAGTCACCATGAGCGTGGGCTTTAAGACCCTCATCCTAGCTGCCTGGAATCCAGTCTTCTAGCAGCCTTCAGATGAAGATGTAGAAAGTTTCAGTTCTGCCTGCACCATGCCTTCCTAGACACTGCCATGCTCCCACCTTGATGATAATAGACTGAAGCTCTGAACCTGTAAGCCAGCCCTAATTAAATGCTATCCTTACAAGAGTTGCCTTGGCCATGGTGTCTGTTCACAGCAGTAAAACCCCAACTAAGACAGAAGTTGGTACCAGGAGTGGGGTATTGCTGTGACAGGCCTTACCATGTTTTAGGGAAGATTGTGGAAGGACTTTGGAACTTTGGGCTAGAAAAGCCATTGAGTGTTGAGAACTCAGCAGGAAGTTCTTTAGGAACTTGGAAGAAAGATAAGAATGTTGAGAGCAGTACAGAAGATAGAGATCTGGCTTATGAAGTTTCAGAGGGAAGATTAAAGACTCTGACAGGGCCATTTGCTATTTTGAATTAAGATTCTGTGGTTCTGGTCAGCTGTGATTAATAACAGACCGGAACTACTGAACTGAAATCTTTACTGGGACAATCAATGCTGGTTAGCTAGAGCTAAGAGATTAGCAGTGATTAAAAAGGGACCAGCATTGTTGAGGTGAAATCCTTTGGGAAGTGTTTCCTGAGAGAGAGTCAGCACACAGAAATTATGTTCCAGAGGCAATCACAGTTGTACCTCATGTTGGCAGCCAGACTTGATAATGTGTAAGAGTCATCCAGATTTCGAATGCATGGCACTATGAGAGGCCAGGAGAGGCCATTAGTGAAGGTGTAGCCTCGATGGTAGGATTGAAGGGTTGAGGCTTGGCACCATGAAGAGAGCTTATGAGCCTATGAGCCAACAGGCAAAAGTGAAAGCCAGTTGCAGCAAGAGACCACAGCGGTTACCATGAAATGATCACCAGCAGCAGCAGCGGAGTGGAGCCAGGTGGATCCCAGAAGACAAGCTGTGTACTGCAGAGGGTAGAGCTGGAGAAGTGATGCAACTCCTTTGGGGGAGTCCAAAAGACTGTGAGTGGATCCCAGACCTTGGACAGTTGGAGTATGATTTTGCTTTGATTTGATTGTGACTGTGCCCTGATTTTTCCCTCTTGAAGTAAGAAATATCTGGTTTATTTTTGATTTTACTGGCACCTATAACTGCAAGATCTTGAATGTTAACAGACTCTGAATTTTAAAAAGAGATTGGCTATTTTAAAGGGAATGAATGATATTATAATATGTTTGAGTTTGTAAAGACTGAGGGACCTTTAAAGTTGTTTTTAATGTGAGATCTTAGAGATGAATAAGAAGGTTGTGGTTTAATAGTGATGTCTGTGTGTCAAGTGGACAAGGGGTCACTTGTACTGGTTGGTTTTGTGTGTCAACCTGACACACGCTAGTTATCAGAGAAAGGAGCCTCACTTGAGGAAATGCTTCCACAAGATCCACCTGTAAGGCATTTTGTCAACTAGTGATCAATGGGGGAGGGTCAAGCCCATTGTGGATGGAGCCATCCCTGACTTGGTGGTCCTGGGAATCTATAAGAAATAGAGCTGAACAAGCCTCGAGGAGCAAGCCAGTAAGCAGCACGCTCCATGTCCTCTGTATCAGCTCCTGCTCCAGGTTCCTTCTCTCAGTTCCTGACCTGACTTCCTCTGGTGATGAACAGCGGTGTGGAAGTGTGAGCAGAGTGTCTTCCCCAGCCTGCTTCTTGGTCCTGGCGTTTTTGTTGTAGCAATAGAGCCCTGAGACAACCTTCTATCAGCAACACCCTCTTCTGCCCCTCCCAAACAAAAAGGTGCCATGGGCAGCTGTTCCAAGAAACAATGGCGTCTGTTGGGTGCCAGCATTCAACATGCCTCTAGATGGCGCCAGGTGAGAAGTGGGTCTCCACAGCTGGGTACTAACCAGTGCAGGGCCTCTTGAACCTCCTTCTAACGTCCTTTAGAGAGACAGCATGCATCTAAGATGACCCCACATAAGTGCTGCCTTCAGCACTTGGTAGGTGGGCAAAAAGGAGAGGCTAGCAAATGTAAAAACAGAGCATGTATAGATAACCTGAGTCCTGCACTCTCCACAGCTGGGGAGGCTTCATTAGAGGAGCGGGGACTCAGGACTGGAAGCCACTTGACCTATAACCTCAACACAGCCTTGAGAGTAAAGCTCGAGTCAGGCAGTGATGAGTTAGTCCAGGACCATACCTCTTTCTTGTCTGACCTTGTTCTTGATGCTTGGAAAGGGAACTCTTTCTCTTCTTTATGAGACAGGATTATACTATGTAGTTCTGGCTGTTCTGGAACTCACTAGGTAGATCAGGCTGTCCGCAAACCCCTTCAGTAGCCATAGAGGGATTGCTGTTTCTGGGTCTTTCCCCTTTTCCCCTGCAAGAGCCAAGGCTTTCTTTGGGAAAATAATAGACTAAGTCCCCTATGGTGGGCAGCCTCAACAGGTCAGGCCCTTCATGGCACATGACATTCTCCTAAAGGCCAGACAGTGGGAAAACTCCCCACACAATGGTCACCCTAGAGCAGTGGGTCTAACCTTCCTAATGCTGTGACCCTTCCCTCATGTTGTAGTGACTCCCAACCGTAAAATTATTTTCATTGCTACTTCATAACTGTAATTTTGTCACTCTTATGAATTGTAATGTAAATATCTGAAATGTAGGATATTTGATATGTGATCCCTGTGAAAGGGGTCACAATCCACAGATTGAGAAATGCTGCCCTAGAGACTGCCATTCAAACTAGAGGTTCTAAGTCTGTCACGGTGGCACACGTCATAATGCCCACCAATGGGAGTTAGAGGACGCAAGATATGGAGTCTGAGGGCACCCTGGGATATCCAAGACACTACCTTAAATAAACAACAACAACAACAAAATCCCAGAGTGCTTATGTGCTACAGAGCCTTGTGATCTTCTGGCCAAAGCCACCGGATATCCCCATTCCCCACACATGCACCCAGGAATTTTATTCTTTAACAACAAAAAAAAGTTTTTCAGATATATTAGTTTTATTTTGTGTGCTTTGCCTGCATTCATGTCTGTACACCACATGTGTGGCTGGTGCCTTCAGAAGTCAGAAGAGGGTGTTAGAACTTCTGGAACAGGAGATTTGGATAGCTGTGAATTACAACGTGGCTAGAAACTGAACCTGGGTCCTCTGCAATAGCAGTCTTATAACTACTGAGCCATTTCACCAGTTCCAGAGATAATAGTTTATTGGGCCTCAGATCACAGGCCTGCTGCCTTAAATGAGGCAGCAGAGACGTGAGCAAAGGGTCCAGGACAATGTGCTTCAGAACCGGAAGTTCCAGCTCCACCTCAAGGAGTATACATAGGAGAGACATGGGGAGGTCAGCCATAGCAGAGGGACATGGATTACACTCAAGTTAGATGCCAGGTTTGGTGACCTATAGCTGCTCTGGTGGAACACTCAAGAGAAGTCCTCCGTCAAAAAGGGCAGGGCCAGCCGGGCAGTGGTGGCGCACACTTTTAATCCTATCACTTGGGAGGCAGAGGCAGGTGGATTTCTAAGTTCGAGGCCAGCCTGGGCTACAGAGTGAGTTCCAGGACAGCCAGGGCTACACAGAGAAACCCAGTCTCAAAAAACCAAACCAAAATACAAAAAAAAGAGAGGCAGGGCCATCCAGAGCCTCTCTCAGGCTATCTGTACTTACTGTGAGCTTCCACCAAGTCAATCTGCATGCTGTATGGTACCAGGGGGTCTGGTAGCTCTGAGAAAAAACTCTTCATGGCTCCTGCCACAGTGTTCACAGTGAAGTCTTTCTCTGCCAGGTCCAGATTGTGGTCTGAAAAAAAGCCAACAAAGTGAGGCCAAACCCATATAAGTTAGCAGAAGCCACAAGAAAGCTCCCAGAAAAGGCTTATAGATGTTGTCCAGGGCAGGGGCTTGGGATTAGCATGGAGTGCAGAGGAGCTGGCAGCCTGGGTTCACAGACATGGCTTGACAGGTCACCTCTGGCCTATGGGAAGGAGAAGAGTGACTGGGGACCATGGTCCCCTAGGCCACCTGCCATCCAACTTGGTTCTGATGAGCTTCAGCTTTTTTCTTACATCCCTTCCTGCCAGCCATACAGTCACAACTCCATCCAGACCCAGACGGAGAAAGGAAGAATCCCTCATTTTCTTCCTAGTTTACTGACACTTCTCATTTCCCTTTTCTCTCTAGGCCTCACTGCATGGCTGACTTTATAAGACTTGTCTGCAGATGCGAATGAAGTGTTCCTCTCTGGATTACCAGTTGTTCAGATTCTTACAGGTACGTACCTCTAAGATAATTCTAAGATAATTCTACATGGTGACATCGTGGCTTAGTGTAAGTGTACTATCTGACATATGCACAACGAAGATGTGTTTTACCAGGACATATTCTTGATGTTTGAGCAGTGGCACATGATTATAAGGTGTCACTGTCAGCTGGTCTATGAGAGCAGGTGAATTGGCTGCTCCAGAAGTTGGCCCTTGTTCCCTCGGCTTCCCTACTCTCTGGCTGATGATAGCTAATACTTCACTGTTCTGCTCTGGCACTGGTGGCATGGCTTGGCATTCATTGTGGGTATTTCTCATATTAAGAGCTGAGTCCCTTGCTTGGAGTCTCTCACAGACTAACATAGGAGCAGGACAGCCCAAGAGTTCAGCTTGGAAGTGGGAGCAGCAGCTCAGTGCCTGAGTTATCTTGAAATGTCATCCCCCTCCCCCCGACTCCCAGGGCCATTTTGAGATGTAAACACCTTTGGCTTGATCATTAATTCAAATGCTACCACTCTGGCCCTAGGCCAGGAAGGCAAGGTCCTTCCAGAGAAGTGAGGCAGGGCCAGGGAAACCTATAATGGTGGCTGTAGATAGACAGCACTGGAAGTCAGTACCTCTGGGCTTGGCTCATATTTACAAGTGGAAGGAGCACCCAAGCCACAGTATTTGCTTGTGGCCAGACTGTGCCTTACTTACCTTGATCAAACTGTCTTTGCAAACTTTCCATTTCTGACTTGTTTCCGCTGACCCGGTAGATGCCTTCGGTGCTTAATCCTGTGGAGAAAGAATAAGCAGGTCCTATGAACCAGAGCTGGAGAACAGAGGGGGTCTGTGCATGGGCATGGGGGCTGTCTGTAAAATCCACAAGGTTCCAACCATGAGGGAAAGGCAGGGCTAACAGTACTTTCCTGTTTGATGCTTCAGCTCCTTCTCTTTTTACTTAAAAATATCACCCTACTGGGCCCCACCTTCCTTTACTCTAAAGATAAGATCTTATGCTGTTCGGTCTGGCCTTGAACTCCTGATCTTCCAGACTCTACTACATTTGGCTTAGCACTTGCTGGAACTTGATATGTAGACCAGGCTGGCCTCAAACTCAGAGATCCATTTGACCCCGTTTCTGGAGTGCTAGAATTAAAGGCATGTATAACTATACCCAGTCAATATTACCCACATCTTAATGTAGTCTTGAGTATTATAGTAAAAAAAAAAAAAAAAAATGTGATGAGAGTTTTGCCTGAGTGTATGTCTGTGCACCGCACTTATATATACCTGGTGCCAAGGAAGACCAGACAACGGTGCTGGAAAAATCAACCTGGGTCCTCTGGAAGAGCTCTTAACTGCTGAGCCATCTCTCCTGCCTTTACCTTTTTTCTAGAAAAATAACAAAATATTTGTGTTTTGTATATGTGTACATGAGGACAGTGGCTATAGTATATAGAAGAGGGCAATGGATACCCTGAAGCTGGAGTTACAGTTAGTTGTCAGCTACCTGATCTCAGGCCCTCTGACCTGTTTATCCAACCTGAGTGTTTTTCTATTAAAAATAAAAATAAAAAGCCAGACATAGTGGTACACACCTGTAATTCTAAAAGGTAGGAAGCAGGTGTCATAAGAAACCCAGTCAGGGCAACATAATGAGTACCAACCAGGTTTTCAAGGGTGACAGAGAGACCATGTCTCAGAAGGCCAAAAAAGAGCTTGGTGAGACAGCTCAGCAGACAAAGGCAGTGACAAGGCTGATGGCCTGGGCTTAATCTCTGGAACCCAGGAAAAGAGAAGTAACACTTACCTCTACCAGCCACAAAATAAGTAAAAATCAAACGCACACAAAAAAATCAAAACATAAAGTGCTAGAAATGTGATGCAGTGCTAGAGCACTTGCTGGCTACGAGCAACATCTCCATTCCAGTACCAGAAGGCACAGAAAGCAGAAAGAAAGGCCCAGTGTGCCTCACCTCAGCTGCTCCCTTGCTGGACCTTCAATAAGCTTTTCTTGGCCCCAAATAAACAGAGAATTGACACACTGTCTCTTCGTTCACATATGGAGCGTCCCATGACATTTTCCTCTATGATTCAGTGTGTTCATGTTTTTATAACCCAGCTCTTAGAGTGGACTGAGCTCTCAGTGCAGTTCAATGGTAGGCCACCTGCCTCGGTTTGATCTTTAGCAACATAAAAACCAAAGCACAAACCAAGAACGCCATACACTATGTTTCTAAAGATGCCAGCATACACCATAACTCCAGAAACAGTTTCATCCTTGTTTAGGCTCTCCCAGTCTTTTACGGGTAGAAAGCCATAAGCAGCTTTTTGTGTTCCAGTAGTGCTAGGGAAGAATCTACCACAAAATACCCCTGGCCCCAGCTTAGGTCTGTTTCTCACAAATGCTGCTGATTTCCCGCTGCAGAGCTTCTAACTTAGTACTTAAAAGAGGTCTTTGAGTATTAAATGTTTCCCCCCCCATTACTTTTTTAAAGAGAGCATTTACTTCTCATCCATCTTCCTTTCTTTTGCTCAAGTGTTTGCAGAACAGCTCAGTGGTGGCTCTAACCAATTCACTGGCCTGAGCCATAGGAGCTGCAGACCACTTCTCAATGGCTGGAACTATTGGACAGGCACCTGTACAGCGTCAGATCAGCATGCCACCTCTGACTGAGCAGCAGTGAGCTGAGGAGCAGTGTGGTCCATTTGCTCTGACATTTCTTTCTCCCTGGTCTTTTCAGCCTTTTCAGCTGTGCTTGTTCTTCTGCAATTTCTTCAGGATCTCTGCAGAGATTAGGCACGATCTCCCATGGATGCTCATGAGAGATAATGCCACGTATGTGCAGAACTTCCTGGGCTAGCAAACACATCAGATTCACTGTTGTTGTTGCATAGGATGGCAATGTCCACACAGCACAGAGGAAAATCTGTGTCACACAGAGCAATGGCAGGCAAATGGTAGACATCTCAGTAAGGTTGTTAGTCAGTCCTGGGACCTGTAACCAGAAGATGAGGCTTCCTGAAGGCTGCTTAGATCTGGTAAATCAAGGTGCTAGGAGCAAAGAGGCCAGTGTTCTTTGATGCTGACATCAGAACTTCTCCCAGGTCCTCTTCAGATTTCTGATGCAGATGTCATCCCTTTTCCTTTTATACATGTAATGTTTCATTTGAAAGCCATGGTTGGTGCCACCTGTTTGGGCTCCTGCTGTAAAGATCTTAAGGAAAGGCTCCACTGCCATTTGCAGGACATCAAAGACGCTGAACATAAAGACGTGAATCAAGAACCACACCTGCCCGGGCAGTGGTAGCGCACACCTTTAATCCCAGCACTTGGGAGGTAGAGGCAGGCGGATTTCTGAGTTCGAGGCCACCCTTGTCTGCAGAGTGAGTTCCAGGACAACCAGGGCTATACAGAGAAACCCTGTCTCGAAAAACAAAAAAAAAACCCCAAACAAACAAAAGAACCACACTTTACAGATGAAGTGTAAATTACTTCTTCTTCTTCTTTTTTTTTTTTTTTTAAGACTTTGTTTTGCCTTATTGCCAGGTTGGCTTTGAATCCCTGGGCTCAACAAATGCAGTTACACAGGCGGTGGTGGCTCACACCAGTAAGCCCAGCCCTCAGGGTCAGCTATCAGGCAGATGCAGGCAGATCTCTGAGTTTGAGGCCAGCCTGGTCTACACAGAGAAACCCTGTTTCAAAAAACACAACACAACAAAACAGAAATCCAGTTATCTCAGTACTAGCCTGACATGTTTTGTTGAAATTATTTTTTGTTTGTTTTGAGACAAGGTATTGCTATGTAGTCTTGTCTGGCTTCCAACTCAGAGACCTGCCTGACCTTTGACTCCTAAGTGCTGGGAGTAAAGGCATGCACCACATGCCTGGCTCTTTATTGCTTGTTTTTTTTTTTTTTAAAAGTGGATTTTTATTTTATGTACATTGGTGTTTTCCCTACATGTGTATCTATGTAAAGGTGGGAAATTGAACCCAGGCCTTCTAGAGCTAACTGCTGAGCTATCCCTCCAGCCTCCCTTTATTACTTTTTCTGAAGCTTGCTAATTAAAAATTTTAAAAAATTCTGCTGGGCACTGTGGTATATACCTTTAATCCCAACACTAAAGAAGCAGAAGACAGGTGGATCTCTGTAAGCTCAAGGCCAATCTGGTCTATACAGTGAGTTCCAGGTCAGCTAGGCCTCATAGTAAGACCATGTCGGAAACCCAAACCCAAACAACAACAACCACCACCACCACCATAAGCATTCTTTTCAAGACTAATCATAAAAAACAAAAACAAAAACAAAAAACAACCAAAAAACCCCAAACAAACCCAAACCACAAAAAACAATGTCAGAGCTGGAACAATGGCTGAGCAGTTAAGAATATTTGCTGATTTTAAATAGGACTCTGGTTTGGCTCCCAGCTTCCACATGGTGACTGTCACTAACTCTGTTCCAGGGGAATCTGATACCCTCTTCCTTGAGCACTAGGCACGTACACACTTGCAGGCTAAAACACTCATACATATAAAAAAAAGTAAATATTAAAACAAAACCTCAGGATATTTTCTGTTTTTACACATAGAAAGGCTTTCCTGAGTGCTAACTCTAGAGTCCATTTTCCAGCTGCCAAGGAAGAAGTCCACTGCCATCATGAGTATACATCTAATCTAGCACTTCGACTTCACTGTGAAAACTGATGTAGGTTCTGCTGTCAAAGAAACAGCACCCTTCTGAAGACCATGGTCTTAAGCAGTGCTAGTAAGTTAGCAGAAGGGCACTGAGGACACAATCCTAGTGGCAGTATGGGCTTTGAGGGGGACGAGGGTTGTGGGGGAGAGACCTGCATGTCCCAGGCTTCTGAGAGCCAGGCATTTCAACACTGGTCAGCACTGTTGACTGCTGCCTCTGGACAGGTCATCAGGTGAATAAGATCCCTTGGCCTATGTGTTTTAGGGCGCTGGACTCTGACAAACATGTATCAGAAGTCACCAGTTCCCCTTATTTTTAGAATGCCCATAGACCTTTGACCCTACAGAATTAAGTAGCACTAAACTCAACAGCAGCACCTGGCCATAGAGGAGCCAGCATATCTCTGGCCATGCTATCCTCTGCCTGTTGTGGAGAGCCCTGGGGCTTTTTGTATTCTAATTCTGCCCTCCTGTGAGGGGCTTCAGAGAAGGAATGAGTTACACCTGTGCCTTCTTGTGAACCAATCCCCTAATGAATAAAAGATCCAGTAAGGAGGGACTTCTAAATTGGAGGAGGAGAAGAGAGGAGCAGGAGAGAGGGAGAGCCTTTTGGAATGGGGGTGGCAGATAGGTAAGATGTAGCTAGTGGCGTCTCCTGGTATCATGGCGGATTCAAAAGGACTCACCACCAGAGGAATCAGACTTTGATAAGGTTTACAAGATTAGGTTTTAGTTGATGCGCCCAGAGATTGTGTTATTACTGTTTCTGAACAAAGTTTGTGTTTTGTTTTCCTTCAAGTGGCGGCTTGTCTGGGTTCCAGAGAAAGGTACAGCGGCAAAGTGTGGGTTTGCCTGATGTGCACCACCGAGGCCATAGGGGTATTGAAGCTTGGAGTTGGCCTGAGTCAGAGCTCCATGAGATGAAAGCAGGTCGGCCACTGACCACCCAGTGCATTGCTGGCCAGCCAGCCAGGGATGAGAACCAAGGCATAGTGCGGGAATCTGTGTGTCTCAGTCAGGGTTTCTATTCTTGCATAAACATCGTGACCAAGATGCAAATTGGGGAGGAAAGGGTTTATTCAGCTTACACTTAAGGAAGTCAGGACTGGAATTCAAGCAGGTCAAGGAGCAGGAGCTGATGCAGAGGCCATGGAGGAATGTTTCTTACCGGCTTGCTTCCCCTGGCTTGCTCAGCTTGCTTTCTTATAGAACCCAAGACTACCAGCCCAAAGATGGTACCACTCACAAGGGGCCCTCCCCCCTTGATCACTGAGAAAATTCCTTACACCTGGATCTCACGGAGGCATTTGGTCAATTGAAACTCCTTTCTCTGTGATAACTCCAGCTTGTGTCAGGCTGACACACAAAACTAGCCAGTACAATTGACCCCTTGTCAACTTGACACAAACACATCACCATTAAGCCTTGACCCTTACTTTTTTATTCATCCCCAAGATCTAAATAACTTTAAAAGTCCCACAGTCTTTGCAAATTCTTACATATTAACATTTCAGTCCCTTTTAAACATCCAATCTCTTAAAATTCAAAGTCTTTTAAAAATTCATAGTTTCATCGGGCAGTGGTGGTGCACACTTTTAATCCCAGCACTTGGGAGGCAGAGACAGGCGGATTTCTGAGTTCGAGGCCAGTCTGGTCTACAGAGTGAGTTCCAGGACAGCCAAGGCTACACAGAGAAACCCTGTCTCCAGGAAAAACAAAAAAAACAAAACAAAGTCTTTTAATTGTGGGCTCCACTAAAATACCTTCTTTCTTCAAGAGGAGTGAAAACTATTAGGCCACAGTCACAATCAAAAGCAAAATAAAACTCCAACCGTCCAATGTCTGGGATCAACTCACGATCTTCTGGATTCCTCCAAGAGCTTGGGTCACTTCTCCAGCTCTGCCCTTTGTAGCACACACCTTGTCTTCTAGGCTCCAGATGCCTGTACTTCACTGCTACTGCTGTTCTTGGTGGTCATCTCATGGTACTGGCATCTCCAAAACACTGCTGTCTTCCGCTGCAACTAGGTTTACCAACAGCCTCTCATAGGCTCTCTTCATGGTGCCAAGCCTCACCTCTATTGCCTGACCCTTTCAGTCCTGTGCCATCAACTGCAATTGAGGCTGCACCTTCACCAATGGCCTTCCGAGGCCTCTCGAAGTGCCCAGGCCTCAGCTGCTCTTCATGACTCCTTCATGCCTTCAAAACCAGTACCACGTGGGCTACTCTTACACATTACCAAGTCCTGCCACAGCACATGGTACAACCTTGGCTATCTCTGGAACATAGCCTCTTTGTGCTCTCAGAAAACACTTCCCAGAAGATGTCGCCTCAATGATGCTGGTCTCTTCTTAATCACCACTGATTTCCCAACTCCAGCTAACCAGCATCAATAGTCCTAGTAATGCAATGGTTTTGCTTTAGTAGTTCTGGTATCTTGTTAATCGCAGCTGATCCTTCAGCCCCAGCTAACCAAAACCACAGAATTTTCACAGTCAAAAAAATAGCAATGGCCCTGATAAGAGTCTTTTAATCTTCCCTCTGAAATTTCACAAGCCAGGCCTCCATCTTCTGCACTGTTCTCAACATTATCTTCCAAGCTCCTACACAACATCCCACAGAGCTCTTAACATTGAATGGCTCTCCTAGCCCAAAGTTCCAAAGTCCTTCTACAGTCCTCCCCAAAATATGGTCAAGTTGTCACAGGAATAGCCCACTACGCTGGTACCAATTTGTCTTAGTCAGGGTTTCTATTCTTACACAAACATCATGACCAAGATGCAAGTTGGGGAGGAAAGGGTTTATTGAGCTTACACTTCCATGCTGCTGTTCATCACAAAAGGAAGTCAGGACTGGAACTCAAGCAGGTCAAGGAGCAGGAGCTGATGCGGAGGCCAAGGAGGAATGCTGCTTACTGGCTTGCTTGCTTCCCTAGCATGCTCACCCTGCTTTCTTATAGAACCCAAGACTACCAGCCCACAAAATGGTACAACCCACAACGGGCCCTCCCCCCTCGATCACTGATTGAGAAAATGCCTTACAGCTGGATCTCACAGAGGCATTTTCTCATTGAAACTCCTTTCTCTGTGATAACTCCAGCTTGTGTCAAGTTGACACACAAAACTAACCAGTACATTCATTCTTTTTTAATATTTCCTGCAACAGCTGCCTGCTGGGGTCCCTGTGTATGCCCCACACCCCGTTCACTTTTGTGTTAGTGAAGCATGATGATGTCTATTCTTCTACATGGACAGTGGATAGGGTAGTCTGGGTGTTTGGGTGGCACAGCTCTTCCATGGCAGCTACCAAATTGGACTTAATGCTGCTCTAAGCTCATGTACCATCTGCGGTTCAGGTGCAGACTCCTCAGAAAAATGGATGGTATGTTTTGTTTTTCTTTGAACAAAACAAAACCCCAAACTTAAATTTGCTGGGTGGTATAGGCACCCATCTTTAATTCTAGCACTCACTTGGGAAGCAGAGGCAAACAGATCTCTCAGTTTAAGGCTAGCTCTGTCTACAGAGCAAGTTCCAGAGACAGTCAGGGCTATATAAAGAAACTCTGTCTTGAAAAAAATAAACCCACATACCCATACCCACCCACCAAAAAACACCTTAATTTAATTTTTTTTTTTTTTACAAGATGTATTTTAGAAACCCCAGAAGAGGGCATCAGATTCCATTACAGATGGTAGTGAGCCACCATGCAGTTGCTGGGAATTGAACTTGGGACCTCTAGAAGAGGAGTCAGTGGTCTTAACCACTAAGCTATCTCTCCAGCCCTTAATTTAAAATTTAAATGATGTGTATGAACCAGGTCAGGAACATACATCTTTAATCCCAACTAATAGAAGACAGAGGCAGGTGGATTTCTGTGAGTTTGTATATAGTAAGCCCAGCTAGGGCTACATAGTGACCCTGTCTCAAAACAAAAAACTAAACAAACAAAAATCTGTATGTCTGTATATGCTGTGCATGTGAGTATAGCTGCCCTAGCAGGCCAGAGGTACCAGGTCCTCTGAATCTGAAGTTGGGAGTTTCGGGTGGTTTGTGAGCTACAGGATGTGAGTGAGTGCACAGAATCAAAGTTGGGTGGTGGAGGTTGTTCTTCTTCTTCCTCTTCTTCCTTTCCTCCTCTTCTTCCTTCTCCTTTTTCTCTTTTTGAAAACAAGGTTTCTCTGTAGCCCTGGCTATCTTGGAACTTGCTCTATAGATCAGGCTGGCCTTGAACTCACAAAGATCCACCTGCCTCTTGTCTCCAGAGTGCTGGGATTAAAGGTGTGTACTACCACACCTGGTCTGGTTTTTTTAAACGTTTAAAAACTTATTTACGTCATGTGTAAGAGTGTTTTGTTTGCATGTAATTTTGTACGTAAGGCCAGAAGAGGGTGCTGGAGCCCCTATAACCATATTATAAACAGTTGCGAGGTACCATGTGGCTGCTGGGAACCAAATGCAAGTCTTCTTGCAAAAGCTGCAGTACTCTTAACTGCTGAGCCACCCATCTCTCCAGTTCCCTATGTAACTTTGGCGATGCTGTTCTTCTACTGTTGCCAACAGCCTATTCAGTGTTCCTTGTGTTAACTGTTTCTTCTGAGTACTATGTCACCATAGGCCTTAACCATGTTAGGCAAATCCCTACCAACTGAGACCTACATCTCCAGCCTTTTCAAAACAATGATGCCAGTAATGATGAGAACAACAAAGACAACAATGCTATTGCTATGTAACCCATGGTGGCCCTGACTTCATGGTGATTTTTCTGCTTCTACCTCATCTGGATCACAGGCAAGTGTCATTGTGCTGGCTTTAGTAATTTTACCAAGGACTCATTCCTCAATGACTTAAGAAAATTATCTTAGATACATTTAAACTTTCTATTTCGCAGAAACTGGACATATGTTGACAAGCCGTGAGTATGTATCAGCAGATTCCAGTGACAGAAAAGAAACTACACATCAGCTATCTGGAAATG
This sequence comes from Rhynchomys soricoides, assembly GCA_019843965.1. Classification (NCBI taxonomy): domain Eukaryota; kingdom Metazoa; phylum Chordata; class Mammalia; order Rodentia; family Muridae; genus Rhynchomys; species Rhynchomys soricoides. The sequence goes on along the minus strand of JADRCH010000250.1, from coordinate 117,421 downwards.
AAGTAGGGTGTGGGCTGTAGCCTCACTACAGGATCATCACAGGAACAGCACATCTGAGAACAAGAGGCCAGCCCCAGAACATCAATTAATCATCAGCTCAGCATTTCCTGTAATCGGCCTGCCTGTTTGTTTTATCAAACCTCGTTTTAAAATAGCAATCCTGTTGCTGTTGTACCCCACACCCTGGCATAATTTAGGAAAGGCATCATTAGCCTAGCAAGCACAATTTATTACAAGTACCACTTACAATCAATTAAAAACAAACAGTACCAAGAGCTGACTGTGACTATCATGACGGCTAAAAGTGACCAGTGGGCTGACAAATGGGTGGAGACCAGGGTACTGTATTGTACAACAAGACCACTTGACTTGGGCCTGAGATCATACAGATAATAGGCTGGGGGCTCAAGCAGAGTCCCACATGGATGCACCAGAACCAGTAGGGCATGCCAGGTCATCACAAACACAGAAAGAAAATTCTAGGGTGACTAACTAGTTCACACCTGCCAGCAGAATTCTTACTAGTAGTGGCTAACACGCACTATGTCAATTTACCAGAGATCGTGGCATCCTGCCTACCATTAAGTCTCCAAAGAACCCTTCTTTATTAAAGCACACTTCAATCAGCAGCCTTCCATCTTTTAAATAGCCCTTCTGGTTTCAAATATCTTCTCTGAGGGCTGGAGAGAGGTGGATATGTGTAGCCAATCTAGCTAAATCAGCAAGTTCCAGATTCAGTGAGATCTGGTCTTAGTACACTGTAGCTATCTTCAGACACACCAGAAGAGGGCATCGGATCCCATTACAGATGGTTGTGAGTCACCATGTGGTTGCTGGGAATTGAACTCAGGACCTCTGGAAGAGCAGTCAGTGGTAAGAACAGCCAATGAGAGAAAGACGCCTGATTATTATAACCTTTGGTCTCTGCATGGGTGAGTGCGGCACACACACACACACACACACACACACACACACACACACACAGCAGTCAACATCACTATTTCAAATATCTGAACAACTGCCATCTAGAATAGTCTTGTTCTAACGGCTCTGACTTAGCAGAGCATGACTAAGAATGGAAATTACAGGATGGCAAATATTCTCTCAATACATAAAATAACTATTAATAGCCATGGATGTCATTTAAAGAATGGTCCAGAACTTTTCATTTCCCTCCTTAGCAGATAACCATCTGTATGGGATACTGTTTAAGATTAGTATCTGGCCTGAGGAGGTGGTACCCAACAATAATCACGATAATGAGCTGTGTGCCAAGTGCTCACTCAGAATGAGGCACAGGTGCACAGTGCTATACAGGAGCCTTCACAGTAGCTCTGTAAAGCAGGCTGCCTCCAGTTTCACCATAGTGGTAAGAATGCTGAAGCTAACTGACAAAGTAGCACATGCAAGGTGGAGGGAGAGCTTCCACAGACATGATGTTCATTAACCCTGCTAGATTTTACTATTTCAATTGGGCATTTTACCAACAGTCTCCAGTTTTTTTTTACAAAACTGAAGCCAGCAACAAGAGTGCGGGGGGGGGGG
>JADRCH010000250.1:0-115776 GCA_019843965.1 Rhynchomys soricoides | reverse complement strand
AAAAAAAAAAAAAGAGCAAGGGAGGAAGCTTGTACAGACCAGGCTACAGCAGCCTGGTTTGCTTTGGCGAGGAACAATGCATTCCCAAACATGGCTCTAGACAGTGGCCTCTCTTCTAGCTAAATTTCATAAGTATCAATAAAACCCATGCAATACACACAAAACAAAAAAGATGCTTTTAGGAAGAAATGTTGTCCAGGAATGTTGTGACTGCTCTTAAAAAAAAATACTACTTTAAACTGTGTACATGCACATGAGTGTAGGTGACCTGAGGCCAGGTGTTGGATCCTCAGGAGCTGGAGTTATAAATAGGTCTGAACCACCAATGTGGGTGCTGGAAACAAATCTAGGTCCTCTAGAAAAAGAATGCATATTTCAAACCACCACTTAAGCAATCTCTCTGGTCACCCACAATTGCTTTTTCTATGTAAACAGCCCGTAGGTGCTATGGAATTTTAAACCATGGTCATATATGATATTGATTAAAAAAAAAAAAGGAAAGAGAAAGCGAGCGAGCAAACTGGGCATGGTAATCTACACAGTGAGACCCTGTCTCACCACTGCTCACCCTACAAAACAGACAAAAGCAAGATCTATTAGTAAGAATTTACTATGGCTTTTTGTCCTTTTGGCTTTGACCAAGTGTGACATCATGAGCTTACTAAGTGTGCACATGACAGGCAAGTTACTTTGCAGAGCCTTTAGTATTGGTCAAAACTAGTTTGGTTATGAATGGCCTATTTTTACTCTTCAACATCCAGATCCTGAGACAGGCTGGGGGCACAATGTCTCACAGGAGCCTGAAAACTGATGGGGAGAATTGGCTCTTGGACATTTTTCCCACCTTCAGAGACAGGTTTTTTCCTACATAGCTTTGGCTAGCATAGAACTCACAGAGATCTACATAGCTCCTAAGTACTGAAATTAAGGGGGTGTGCCACCAAACCCAGCTTTCTGAGCAAATTTTAATATCCAAATGAGCTTTTTTCCTCACACTGGCAGCCTTCTTGACCAGAAGTCCTTCTGTAAGGCCCATAGGCTGCACCACTGCTCCTGTGTAACCACCACTCTGCTCTTCTGATTTCTTTCTTAGCAGTGAATCAATACTTCCTCTAAGGCAAACCTGGAGCTGCTTATGCTTTTATTGTCTATATTTAGATATAAGAAATCAGCACTTTAGCCTTTTTTTTTTTAAAAGTAACTGGTGCTGCTAGCATGCTAAAACACTCTACCCAGACAGGATGGACAGCAAGCAATTCAGTGGACTCTGGGCACCACAGTACTCTTCCTTCAGGACACATGCTCACAGTCTGCCACGGCTGCAACTTTTGCAGAGTGCAACTGTGCAGCTGAGCAGTGGCCATCGCCTTACCAAACAGGGTATAGGGTCGTGAGGGTTGAGCCAAAACCAAGAGTTAATGTGCTGAATCCCACTCTCTGGTTGCTGAAGGTACAGCCCCTACTTTAGCAGAGTGGTTTGTGTTTGATCCTGTGTTTAGAGTAGCGATTACCCTAATGCAGCACTAGTAGGTACTCACTGCTATATTATGGGATAATATATGGGATATTATGACTTCGTCTAGCTGTTTCCATAGTGTGCACTCTTCTTTGTGTCTGGGATATCCTACAACAGGTGGCAGTGCTTTCAGAGCTTACCCAAGTTCTTAGCCTCTTGGATACACCCACCCTTCCTAGTTAACCTATGTGGGTCTTAAACATTTTTTATAACCTGCTCCAAAGGGTGGACCAGGGCTTGTTGCAGACAAGGTTTCTTGGTTTGATCAGTGATGCTGATTGACCTGCCTGCCCTCCCAATTGCCCATAGCCTCACCTCAGATCTGTATCTGAAAAGTGGGGAAACTACAGGAACTCCATGTTGGGCTGTTTTGCCTGTACTGCCCCCAAGAGCATCAGCACTGAGCCTTGCTTCTAAGAGTGGTGCACTCAGGAATGTAGGGTGGCAGCACCTGCCAGCACCATCCCACTACTACCACCAGGACCAGCAGGACACCTACCCCTTAGTTTCTGGAAACCTCAAGTGGTTAGTCAGGAGTGTGATGATCTACTAAAGCAAGACAGAGGGATTAGAGTGAAGGACAGCAGATACTAACAGGTCTTAGGCTAGATGGGACAGGCAGCCAGGTCTATGAAAAGACACTCTTATAGGACAGGCTGCTGTTGCCATGACCCTGCTTTTCTTGCATGGCAAAAGATCCCCTCTCTGTTCACCCAGGGCAGGACAGCCTGTCTGTGTGTCCCCAACACATAGAGGGTCAGGGCAGCCAAGACAGCTAGGCAGAATGGGCCTGTTGGAACTATGCTGGGGACTTGGGCTGACACCCAGGCTATTTCTGTCTTGGATAGAGGGCAGGGTTACTTGGTGAAACATGCTTGACTTCTCTTTGGCTGCTGGGCTCTCCAGGCAGCATGCCAGGGCACGCTGTTCTGATCATGCAAGGCCCCTGGCCCCTGGTCGTTTAGCATGGCAAAGTCATGAGCTAAATGATTTCCACTTATCTGGATCACAAAAGAGCTGGCAAGATGACCACCTGGATGTGTGGCAGAGAGGACTTTTTGGAATGCAAGTGAATTGTGCTTGCTTCACTTACACAGAAGCAGGAGGGTGTTAAGGGACGTGTATGCAAAGGTGTACAAAAAAAAGCACCTTAGAACTCGAGGTGATATTAAGTCACACAGATCCCTCCAACCACAGCTTATGAAACTACACACCTTTTTTTTTTTTTTTTTTTTGGTTTTTCGAGACAAGGTTTCTCTTTGTAGCCCCGGCTGTCCTGGAACTCAGTCTATAGACCAGGCTGGCCTCGAACTCAGAAATCTGCCTGCCTCTGCCTCCCCAGTGCTGGGATTAAAGGCATGCGCCACCACTGCCCAACAAAACTACACACCTTATATTCTAGTATCTTAACAGCAATGGAAAGGGCACAAGAGAGGTGATTACTTGCAGTGAGTCTGTTGGTTGTGTCCAGCCTTGCACTCACCTACTCTAGGCTGCAGTAAATCTGGAGGCATCTCTTAGGCAAGGAGCCCCATGAGAAGCAGCTCCAGAGCACAAGCCCAATGGCTTCAAGCAGCTCATCTTCCAAATAGCTCTCCCAAATAGCTGTTATATCCTGTGAGGTGTGTAGCCTTCCTGGGAGGGAGCTCTGTCTAGTCCAAGTCTGTAAATCACAGCACAGAAAGAAGGTCTCTAATGATGCTGTGGGCAGCCACTGTCCAAAGAACTCTGGGATTTTGTTTTCTATTGTAAAAAGGGATTAGTGTGGCTTTGAGGTTAACATTGTCTAGCTCATGGGAGATTAGCTAATGTATGATGAAGCCAGTCTTCAAGGAAAAGCTCTATGAGGAAAAAGGCTATGTTGATGAGGATCAGGTCCCTCTCGGTGCACTTTTCAGGAGGTTATGGCCACTAGCCTCCTTGTGGGTCCCCTCAGGGGTTGGAAAAAGCCCAACTCTAAGGTAGAGCTAGTCAGGGTACTCTAACAGGTGCCTGACACACAGCTTCTAAATGCTCTGGAAATTCCCTGCTAACTCTGAGAGGTAGAGTCAGAACTGGAAGTGCATGGTGGATGATATAATGCTGTCACAGTGGTGCTGACATTTACAGGAGGCAGGCCCTTAAGCACAGAGGGGTTGGGATGCCAGGAACAAACTCCAATGCTATCTGGCCCAATTCCACTTTCCTGTAAGGCTCCAGGGTTCTACCTGATGCGTGTCTTCTGGCTTCTTGATAATACCAATCATTGGATGCTAGGAAAACAATGGCTCTGGATTTGACACCTAGGTCTGGTCTCTTTCTGGACCTGGTTTTCCTACCATGGCAGTGGAAGTGATAGCTCCCAGGGATGGGAGGAGGACAGAATGAGAATTAGGAAACCCAGAGCCTGGCAGGCAAACTCCAAATCAGCACTTGGCTGTGCTGTCCCTTGAACACTATTTTTGTCTCATGCAACAGTCAAAGAAATGGGCACCCAGAGGAGTGGAGGGACTTGCTCAGAGCCATTCTGGCTATGTTGCCTGCAGACACTGCACTGGCACCTTGTTCACCAAAGACTCTGTGCTGTGTGCTAGGTCCAAATAAAGTGCTTTTCCGAACTGGATTGGGCAATCTGGGAGTACACCAACAGCTGGGAGGAGTCAGTTCAGGCATTAGTTGGCCTTTTGTCCCAGTGTCCCCATCAGGGTGACACTGTAGTTTGCTTGGTTAGTTATAAAGCTGAAAATATTTGCATGTCCAAACTCTTAGCAGCTATTTTCCATTTAACAGCTTGGTGGAATTTTTTTGGAGATGAGTTCCAGGAAAGCTGGGTTGGTCTTTTCTGAATAGTGCATCACAGTCTCAAGTACTCCCTGATGCTGGATGGCTATTTCCCAAGATCATGTGAAACCCAGTGCAGGAGTGTGCTACCTACCGAGGGGAGATAAACTAGCCTAGACTCCAACACTGACAGATGACAGGTACAGATGCTCGTTTTGATTCTTTTACACGGAGGTGAGATGTGAGATGTAAAGCCAAGGATGAATTTGTACTCTGCTCAAATAGCTACTGGTCCCTACTACCCATACTTGTTGTCAATATACTTGGTAACTGACTATGTATTTAGAAGGATGGAGCTGTAGGGATGGGACTCAGCACCACAGAGGCTGGCTGGAGTAACTAGGGGCCACGTCAGGTGATTGGGACTCCCCTAGGCCTCTCAGAGAGCTGTGAAGAGCAAACTACAATTCATAGGCTCAGTCACCCTGAACCCTCCCCTCTGGGGGCTTTACTGATCTCTTTTATAATATGGTGCCCTTTCACCTTTGAAGGCAAGGATCTTTGGTGGATTTGTCACAAACATGATGGTTCACCTCCACTGCCAGCTTGACTGGGTTTACTATCACCTAGAAGACAGGTCTCAGGGTGCATCAGTGAAGATGTTTCCAGACAGGCTTAACTGAGGTTGAGAAGAACCACTGTGAATGTGGATGGCACCATGCCAGAGGAAAATGGAAAAGGCAAGCTGAGTGTTAGCCCTGGACACAATGTAAGCAGCCACCTTACATTCCTCGCCATGCCTTCAAACTGGCAGCCAAAATAAGCCTTTTCCTCCTTAAACTACTTTTGTTGCAGCAATGAGAAAAGTAACTAATACAGACAGTGCCCCTGGAGGGGAAACACCTGATGAAGGATATAAACACACTGTAAGTGCATACAGCATGAAATCTCCCTGGCACCATGGGCATGGTGACTTTCAGGTTCAGATTTCCAGAAATTCGCCCAACATACTTACCTGAAAACATCCCAAGGTAAAATATATGTAATTGTAGTCTTCTAAAAGAAAAGTGGCAGAATCTGCCATTCCCTAATCCTGCTCTACACTGCACTCGGGACCCAGTACATCAAACGCTTATGCAAACTTCAAAGACAGCACCACAGCAACACCACCTTGTAGTAGTCAAAGATGGAACAAGAAACAAAACTTGTATCAAACAAAAACGGAACACTGCGTGAGGAACCTAACGCTGAGAATGAAGGAAGGAGAAAGTGTTGGCCAATTCCGGCCAATCAAGGCGTCAGTGCGCAGGAGCTCAGCTTGTACTCCACCTGTGACTTGGTTTCCTTATCTGCCTTATTCTTCCTCCCCTAAGCTGTTTCTTAGAAGTATTTGGGTCACAATGAAAAATTAACTAGCGTAGACCAAGGTGGCCTTCTTCCCATCCTCCAGGTGCTCCAAGAAGTAAACAACACCTTGAGCAGGCCTCTTCTTTAAGGATCGACCTTAAAGCAGGGCAGTGGTGGCGCACGCCTTTAATCCCAGCACTCAGGAGGCAGAGGCAGGCGGATTTCTGAGTTGGAGGCCAGCCTGGTCTACAGAGTGAGTTCCAGGACAGCCGGGGCTACACAGAGAAACCCTGTCTCGAAAAACCAAAAAAAAAAAAAAAAAAAAAACCCCACAAAGGATTGACCTTAAATCAAAGTGAGCAACTGTGGACTCAGTGAAAAAATTGACCAATCCTGGAGGAAAATTATATATTAATCCTCTATTTACTAATATTTTACAACTGTTGATTATCAATTCACATTTATTCAATTCATTCAAAATATACCACACAAGGGTTTCCCTTTTCCCCCCTAGTATATCTAGAAAAATCACCCATTAATTTTACAACCCTTATATCAGCCCATAATAAAGAAGCTGTTCCCACGAGCCGACACTCCAAATTCCTGCCTCCTTCCAGCTGCTACCCTACTTCCTGAACAGACAGGTTTGCCTGTTTGGGATATTTGGTGTAATTGGGAGCATACATCCTGATTTTTGTAACTGGTCTATTCCAATGACTGTAGCATCATTCAAGGATTTTAGATATTCTAGCCCTTCTGTGGCTAAGTGACAGGGTAGTGTATAGACAGATGCTACTGTATTTCTGTTAGCCAGGCCTGGGTTTGCTATCTGGGTGCTTACCCCTCTGGCTATTGTAAATAATAATTACCTCACCATAGTATTTTGTTGCTTTCTTTTTCCAGTGTGGGGAAGATATATTGGAACCTCTGTTGTTAGCTTCCACCTGAAGGACACCAACTTTCCCACCAGCCTTTCTAGGCTGATTCCTGCCTTTCATTCTGCTGGCTAGCAGCTAGAAGTCACATGCACTCTTCCTTTAACCCCATACCAAATACACAGGGCATTTGTTCCCACCCAGATACTGAAAGCTTGTTTAGGACCTTAGTATTATATGTATCTCTCCTTCTGTATGTACACATTCCACATTTCCAAGGCTAAATGGAGCTTTTGAGGGATGGGTCTTTCGAGTGTTTTACACTGTTCACTCATTCATAACCATTTACTAGAGTCTTGTGCACTTGGCCTGAAAGAAGCAATGCTGAAGACCCAATGTCTTCCCTTGAGGAACTCAGGGTCTATTGAGGAAGCAACAATCAGGGTCCGGTGCATAGAGTGCTCATAGAAAAAGGTGCAGGGCACACGGACAGACAGTTCAGTTGGGCTCTGGATTGGAGGACAGGCCAGGGAAGGGTTCCAGGGAGGATTTTTGAGGAATGGTAGCAGTTCTGATCATGACCTGAAGTTTGGGGTGAATGAAGAAAACATCAAAAGGCAAGGCTAGATGTAGGATGACACCAGACTCTGCATGCAACAGCATTCACCTTTGTCCTGGAAGATGGAGAACACTGACAGGGGAAGTTGACATGGGCTCCACTGACTTATGAAGACACTGCAGCAGTATGGATAAGCAGCTGGCAAGATGAGAGAGCACTCACTAAGATGCTATGCTAGTAAGTCAGGGAGAGAATGAGACTAAGCTGGAGGCAGGGACCAAACTCAGGATACCTGGAGCAGGAAGACAGCAAGATTCACTGACAGAGTTGACAGCTGTTGGAGTCACTCCCTAAGTCAACCTAAGGCAGGCCAGTAACTTCTTCCAAATAATATCCCCTTCAAAACAACAACAATACCTTTTCAAACCTATGTTCTCAACAGAAATAATGACGGGACAGTAAGAGAAAACAAACAATCAATCTCTTTCCCAAAGAAATTTTTAATAGGCCGACTTTAAGAGTGTAAGCCCCAGCATCCGGGTGCATGACCTTTCTTAGACTCCAAGGAATCTAAGGAAGAGTCTGCAAAGCCCTGAGCAACCCCAGGTGCTGCAGGCTGACCTTCAAAGGATAAGAGCAGTACATCTCTTGCTTTGTATCAGTCTACCTTTTTCTCCCAGAAGATGTTCCCACCCTCAGTCAGAGAATGGAACTTCTCTCTCAGGCAAGCCTCTAGCCAGACATGCCTACTTCCTTCCCGACATTCCTACCTTGGAAGGTCTGCAGCTGCTTGGACATTAGGTAAACATGTAACCCCAACTCCTCTCTAATAGCAGTTACCTCTTCATTGAGGGCTGGCCTGAGGATATTCTCTACATTGGAAACACCTTGTTTGAACTCAATAGGATGCATTTTCAGATGATTCACTTGCTGTTAAACTCATCATCCTTACAAAGAAAAGTGAGATAACAACTAAAAACATGTGAGACAAGGAAAATAGCACAAAGACAGCAAGAGCACACTGAAAGATGGTAGAGTCTGCCTGTAATCTCAGCTCTCAGGAGACTAAACTGGGGGATCTTGAGTTTGAGGCCAACCTGGCTGCAGAGCTAAGGCCCTATTGAAAAACAGAAACAAGTACACACCTTCATGAAATGTTTACACTAAACAAACCAATTCCCAGACCACATAAATGCTTTGTGAAAAAAGGGAAAACACACATTAAGGTACTGCTTGAAGGAGAACTGGGACATGGCTCATTTGGTACTGAGTTCACCTACTATGCATGAGACCCCAGGGCCAGTCCTTGGCTCCATATAAATGGTGGCAGATGCCTGTAATCTCGGGACTTTGGAGGTGGCAGAAGATCACTCTCTAGAATCTGTCAAGCTCAAGGCCAGTGTGGGCTTCATGAGACCCCACCTCAAAGGCAGATCTCCTGGGTAGAGCCCTTCAGGGTGTTATGGGCCACCCTATTTATTTTTTAACCCCCAGCACCAAACAGAAACCAATGAACAACAGGTTCTGAGTTGCTATTTTAAGACTCTAAGAATGAAACACCATGAAGATACAAAATGTTCAGGGGGTTGGGGGTGGGAAATAAGGGAACAGAAATTGAGTTGAAAATAATTTTATAGCACATTTTAAAATAAGAATTCAGAAGCTATGATTTTGATATAAAATTAGTAAGATAAGACAAATCTTAGAAAATACTCGTTATATTTTATAACCTTTATTAAGTGTGTGTGTGTGTGTACATGGCAAGATACATATGTGGTTAGAGGAAAACTTGAAGGAGTTAGTTGGCTCTCTCCTTCTACAATGTGGGTCTTGTAGATGGACCTATGGGAGTCAGCCTTCTTTATCTGCAGAGTGATCTCACTGGATAGAAAAGGCTCAATATTAAAGATTTACTACTCATGCCAAAGGTGTTGCATGCCTTTAACTTTAGCACTCAGAAGGTGGAGGCAGGTGGATTCCTATGAGTTCCAGGCTAACCTGATCAACATAGTGAGTTCCAGACTAGTCAGTGGTTTCATGGAGACCCTGTCTTAAAACACACACACACACACACACACACACACACACACACACACGCTCATTCTCTCTCTCTCTCTCCTTCCCTCCCTCCCTTCACACCACCACCACCACCACACACACACACACACAAAAAAAAAACAAAAAAACAAAACAAAAAAACAAAAAAACACCAAGTTTTATTATTCAAAGGGGCTGGTGAGATGGCTGAAGGGTTAGGTGTGCTGGATGTTCTTCTCTAGAGGACTTAGATTCAATTCCCAGCACCCTGCAAAGATCTATAATTCTAGTTCCAGGTGACCTGACACTCTCTCTGGCTACTGTGGGCACCAGGAATACAAATGGTATGCAGATATACATGTATGCAAAACACCCATACACAAAGATTAAAAATTAAAATAGAGATTTACCGTTTTATATAGTAATTGTTAAAAAATGTAATAGAAGCCAGGCACACATCAGGTGAATAGATCTACATGCATGCAGAATGCTCAGACACATAAAATCTTAAAAAAAAAAAAAAAAAAGAAAAAGAAAAAGGCTGGGTGTGATGGCAGAAGCTTTTAATCTTAATGCCCGGAAACAGAGCAGGCAGATCTCTCTGAGTTCAAGGGCAGAGCTCTAGATAGTGAGCTCCAGATCAGCCAGGGCTCACAGTGAGACCCTGCTTTTTCAAAACAAAAAAGCAACCTTGTTTAACAAAGACAACAAAATCTGGGTACTGCTATCCTTACGGTTTAAGGCCATGGAGGCTGGTGAGGTGGCTCAGTCAGTTTATTACCGGTCTCACAGAACCATGAGAACCTGAGTTTAAGTCCCCATCACCCTCAAAATGGATATGGGGTATTCCTGGCAACAGAGCTAAGGAGGGAAGGCAGAGACAAGTGGGTTCCTGGAGCTTACTGGGCAGCCAGCCTAGCCTAGCTTTGGGTTCAATGAGAGACCCTTTCTCAAAAGACGGCCAAGAGCGTTTGAGGGAGATACCTGATATCTACCTCTGGCCTTCACAAGTATGTTGCACACTCATACACATGCCCACTCAGAAACATACATACCCCCTACAACCCCTGTTTTTACAGCATAGGTATTTGTTTTTTGAGATAGGGTTTCACGGTTTACCCCTGTATGGCCTTGAACTCAAGAGACCCACCTGCCTCTGCCTCCCCAGTGCTGGGATCAAAGGTGTGTGCCAAAACCACAGACCTTAAGTCACCTCAAGTGATGACCACTTAATCCTCTAGAAGAGAGAACTCAACTCCTCCCCTGGAGAGGAAGGCTGCTAATGGCCTCTATCTAATCTTGCTTGGTTTTGCTGCTCAGGCATACTGGATAGGTGTTGTCATAAAGCTGCATCCATAGCCTCATGCTCAATCTCTGTAAAGGTTTATTCCATGTCAAAAGTCAGCCTCCCAGGGCTGCTGCAAAGATCAAGAAAGATCAAGTAATAGTGTCCTCACCTCCTCAAGGTTCTATCTTTATGATAATGGTGGTATAACGCAGAGCCTTGACTACATGCTTTACCACTAGACTCTAGTCCCTTCACAGCCATTTGAACACAATCTTCATCTATCTATCTATCTCCCATTTCTGTTTTCTAATGCTTAGGTACTACAACTGTGTCCTAGTCACTGTCCTCTCTGAAAGAGACTCACTATATCATCACACTAAACTTGGATGTATTCTGACAATGGCCATAATCACCTTGCCACCATCCACAATGGTCACAAGACTCTAAGGTCAGAGAGAAAGTCTAATGGAATGAATACATCATCTATTCTAAATCATTACTTCAATAACTCAAACCCCCCCCCCCCCATAAAAAGGAGTACTATTGCCGTGACAAGTGCCTGTAGTTCCAGTTACTTACAAAAATGAGGTCGGAGGACTTGTTTGGTTTGGTTTTCCAAACAGATTTTCTGTGTATGTAGCCCTAGCTGTCCTGGAACTCACTCTGTAGACTGGGCTGGCTTCCAATTCAGAGATCTGCCTGTTTCTGCCTCCCAAGTGCTAGGATTAAAGGCATGTGCCAACACCTACGGCTCTGGTAGGAGGATCCTTAGGTCCACAAGTTTGAGCCTAGCCTTGGCACCCTAGTGAAATCTTGCCTCAGAAACAAACTAAACCAAACCAAAACACCCTCAAAACAACATACTTTGCATATATTTGAATCAATGAGATGCTCAGCAGATAAAGGTGTTTGCCAAGCTTGATGACCTGAATTCCACACCTGGGACCTACATGACTGAAGAAGAGAACCAACTTCTTCAAGACGTCCTCTGACCTCTACATGTATGTTGTGGTACTTGTGTAAAGTCATGACCACGAGTGGGATGGATGCCTGCAGCTGGCTGCTCTATTGTATTACCTTTCCGGTTATATGACGCTTAAGAGCTGTGTTCAAGGCTTGCTTTTGCTTTTTTCTTTATGTATTTCAGAAGAAAAAACGGACTTGGGATGGAGATTTGTGATATCATACGTATCTAACATGGCTTTGTGCTTCATGCCCAGTACCATAAAGGTAAAAAAAAAAAAAAAAAAATCACACAGCAATCATACAACAATTTAAATTTTGTTAAAAACAAAACAAAACAAAAAAACCTTTTAGTCCTTTCCTTCAAAGATCACTCTAGAGATTCAGCCCCCCTGCCCCTAAAACAGGAAGTATGAACCAGTACTGGTTAGATTAGAAGATAAACTGACCGCCATCAAGAAGGCCACTGAAATGTAAACGTGAGATAGATGCCTTTAAACAGTAAATATTCCAATCATTCTTGTTATTAAAGAGGTATTACCACATTCTTATCTGGATTATGCCTATTTTAATGTTTTCCAAAAAGGACCAACTAAATGTCAATGCCTAAGCCCACCACTAACCACCCATCCCTATGGAGGGGCAGCTTGGAATCAGAACTGTGTTCAGGGGCTGGGGAAATGGCTTAGCAGGTAAAAGCGCTTACTATGCAAGCCTGATGACCCAAGTTCAATGCCCTGAAACCCATGTAAAAACAGCCAGATACAGCAACATGTGTCCACAGCTCCTTTGCGATGGGATGTGGAGAATGCCTTGGTACCTTCCAGTCTTTCCAGCCTAGAGTACACAGCACAACCATAGCAACAGAGTCCCTACCTCTTGTAGTAGGCGAGAACAGACACTTGAAATCTGTTCTCTGACCTTCATAATGGATGTAACAGTGCATACGCATGTTGCACACAGCATATATAGAAAAATTATGTTTAGGCTGAACAAAGTGACACAAGTCTGTAATCTCAGCACTGAGAAGAGAGCCTGATATATATAAAGACCATGTCTGTCAGAATCAATGAATGAAATCCTATTCTGTCAAGTCCAGGGCAGGCATCTCTACTTTGGTTTTTCTTACTCTATCATCACACACCTTTTTGTTCTAGCATGATAGGCTAGCCCCATGCTGAAAATCATCTCAGAAGACTTAGGGTCCTGCAGCACCTTCTAGTTAGAAGAGAACACAGGCTCCTCTCTTCCTAGAGCAGCCAGCCAGAAGTAAGCACCTCTCCATAAACTATTCCACAAACAAGTGTCTTGCTGTCACAGCCCAAATGTTGGCTCCTGACAACCACAACAGAAGAGCTCTCTGTTGTGGCTTTTGAAACCCACAAAATAGTTCACCAAGTACAAAAACCAATTGTAGTTTCACTTATCAGGAGCTCTGGGACACACACTAGAAAGGTCTCAATTTAACAAAACTGCAGCTGACGTGAAAAGATAAACTGTTTTGTTCTGTTTTGTCTTAAGCTGTTGGGAGGCCCAGGAACTTAAACAGCTGAAAGATTCCAGCCAAGAATAAAAGGATCTAAACCAGGGTGAAATCACAAGGTCTTACGCCATCTCTGTTTGCAAAAGTGGGGTTCCATTATCCGATTCCCAAGTCATCTTCTGTTTCAAACCAGTTCAGCAGTTGAGAGTCAGGCACTATACAAAAGAGTACCTTTATCTTTCTTTTCTGCCTGGGGTTCTCAAGTGTAGCCTCACATCTTCATCCCTGTCTTGTCCTGACTCTGTCACCTCAATTTCCATTCTGCTGACCCAGTTCTTTGTTGTGGTCCTATAGGCACAAAGGCCTCTTACTGAGGCCCTGAGGAACTAGGGAGCTGGGGCTGAGAAGAGGCATAAAGTGTTCTGAAGTTCACTGACACTCTGCCCCTAAAACAATACTCGAGGCTATGTTCCAACACTTGTGAAGCTGTAAAGTTCAAGATCAAAGTGACAATTCAGTTTGTGGCGAGTCCCTCCTGGCCTGTAGAAGGCCCTCTTCCTGCTGTACCCTCCCATGGTCAGAAGACAGCAATTCTTTCATGTCTCCCTTATGAATGGCAACAGACAAACAGACACATAACCCACATACAAAGAGAGATGTGCTATACTAGTAGCTAGCTAGAATGAAAGAAAGGGAAGGGCCCTGGCCCATCATACAGGGGGCAGTTGATGAACAGTAATGTGGAGACATGGCACTGAAGAGGGCCTGTGTAAAAAGAGGGCAACAAGATCCATCTGTGCTGTTTTCCCAGTGAGGGCTCCCAATTCAAGCTACTTCCAGGTTAAGTTGCAGCACTCCAGCTGGGACTGCAGATCTGGGGGGGTACATGTGAGCAACAAGCGGGACCAGGGCCTCTGTGCCTTCTCTCTTTCCAGAGTAAGAGCAGAGTGAGACTTGTAGAAAGGCAGCTACAGTAAGAGCCCGTGAGCCCTCTAGGCTCAGGTATTCCACACAGTGGCAGAGTTGCTTTTCTAGAAGGAAGCCAAATCCCATCCCTCCTCAAAGCCCTCAACCAACAGTGCTTGTCCTCAGAGTACCCAGGGCTCTGTCTACAATATTCCAGCCTCAGGACATCCCACTTACGATCTCTCTGTCTGAAGGCTCTTCTCCAGGACACAGAATGGCTCCAGGTCTTACCTTTTACCCTCCTCAAAAGCAACAGCCTAATGTGGTAGCACATCTGAAACCCCAGCACTTGAAAAAGAGGCAGAGGAAGGAAGATCCTGAATTTAGAGTCAGCCTGGGCTACAAAGTGAGTATCAGACCAACCAGAGCTACAGAGCAAGACCCTGTCTTAACAAACCAATCACCCAGCAAACCAATCCACCCCAAAGCCTCTCTCTCCAAACCTTACTAATACGTATGCTTAATTCAGAGAGTTCATATTCCAGGGAAGACACTTCCTTTCTTTTCTTTGGAGCAGTAATATCCTTCATAGTTTCCTTATTATGAAGCTTTGCCCTCCGTTTGCCCAACTATAGCATATGCTACATGGGGGCAAGGACCTGTGTATTGTGCAGCAGTGAATATCTAGCATCCTCAACACAGCGTGTGGTATAAGATGCACAAATTCTACTTTCAGAGCTTTCAATGCACTGGGCCAACTGCTTAGACTCTCTGGAGCAGGCAGAGAAATAAACACACAAAAATGAGATAAAGTAGAGACATGAGATCTCTGGGGGAAAGCAAACCCTAAGTTGCATGGCAGATCTGGACAGCAGGAAGTGCTATGAACAGGATACTGGGATTTCAACTAGAATAGTGAGTAATAAGAAGTTAAAAGTGAAACCTCACAGCATGGCCACAACAGTTTCCCACTCCCTGTTCTGAGGTTGTCTGAGCTAAGCAAGCACCTAACCCCCCCCCCCCCCCCCGCCCCGAATTTCTTAGGTTCAGTCCTAAAAAGGTGGATAGGTCACTGACTGTGGAGACAGGAAGCAGTTCGGCCTACATCATGGTAAAACTGGGATTTTAAAGCGATTACATGGGTTCCACAGTCCATGCTGACCCACCTAGCTAGAGCCTTTAGTGATTCATAAAGGAATGTCCTTTAGGCAAGTTATTCTTTGTGGGGAGTAGCCAGTCTGGACCTTGAGAGCTGGCACCTCTGTGTAAGGGCAGATAAGGGTGCAATATCCTGGACAATGTCAACAGCAGCAGCAGAGGCTATGGCAACAGGCTTATTAGTGATGACCACTAGCTACTGTTACAAGGTCTGTAACACACTGAATCATCCTTCTGACTCAAAGTGCTTTTATTAGTCCCATCTTATAGTATAGGAAAGGAAGGCAAAGCAAGGTTAAATATTTGCTAGGAAGCAGTAAAGCCGAGGCTTGCCTTGGGGTTCACCCTGTACAGACTATTCACTAGTGAGAAAGACAACACAACCAAAATGTGCTGAATGTGTAACAGTTTTATGCTGAAGGCTTTTGCAGCAGATCCACTGTTAATAATGACAGTGGCATTCTGCGACCTGCCCCCACAGGGATGCTCAGTTGCCCTGAGAACGTTTGCTAAGAGGCCATCTCCCAAAGGCCTCTGATCTAATGGCAAGAGCTGTTCCCCGAAGATGTTCCCATCAATTAGTGGTGAAACCTAAATCTGCCATCAAAAGGCAATACACACATTTACCCAGGCAAATGAAGCTCCGAGTAGCTCTTTTTATGGAGGGTTTCACTTGTGCTGAGGAGCTGGGGGTTGTTGCTGAGTAGACACATAGTACCAAATCACATACACAAGTGCATAGAGAATGACAGAAGTGTGGCTGCAGGCCACTGAATTAACTAGAGCTTGCTTTCTACCTAATTTGTCCTCTCATACTACCTGAGAGCTGACCCTTCTCTTCTGCAGTCTGGGTGACACCTGTGCATCACGGTCAAGTGTCAGGAAGAGCATCACTTGTCTGTCCCACACATATGTAACATTTAAGCAGAGAACAATGGCTGGGCAAGCAGGACTCTGAGGTCATCAAGATTGTGTACACCAGTCTAAACTGAAAACCATAGAGAGCCACAGTAAAGAGAGAAGCTGCAGGGCACAGGTAGACAAGTGTCTCCTACAGGTAGAATCCTTCAGCTACCACAGGAATGTGTGCCACTGTGCTGTTCCCTATCCTCATCCTTAACCCTAAGAGATACCAAACCACAAAGCCATCATGTTCAGCACACTAAATTGAATTACTCAGGCCTTACTTTTAGGCATATGCTTACTGCAGGACTGAATGTTCATAACCGCCCCACAGATACAATGCTGAATGAGGAAAGCCAGGTACAAAGGGAGTATCTCCTACATTTCACTGTTTAAGCTATTCTGCCTTGTCAGAAGCAGGACATGCTTATCCTTATCCTTCCTGAGAGAAAGAACTGCAGGGCACAGCTAGGAGACTGCTCACCTTCCGCTCCCCCCTCTGTACTGGCTGCAGCAGCACAGGTGTGCTCCATCATGCACACCTGGATTGTGCACATGAATGGTGCACTTCTGTTCATGTACAGTCAACCTCAGGGACAAGTTTTAAGAAATCTACTGAGGGCATAGTCCAGTGTTTCTCAGCCTGCTGCTCTGAGATCTCTATTTCGATATCTACCCCAAGCATGTCACTGGTAGGTGCCACTGAAACAATGGCTAACATCAAGCAAGCCATCCTAGGCCTTCTCCTAAAATATAGACAAGATTTGGGTTCTTAGAATTTGCTGACTGAAACAGGCAAATCTGGTCACAGCCAGTGGACCTAACACTGGCCTACGCAGAGAAAGGGCTTCACTGACAGAGGCATCATATTAGGTTCACAAACTCTTCTTCACGATGACTTTATTGTTGAGTCAGGGCCAGTTGTCTTGTAAACATAACACATCTGATTTATCCAGTCATTGTCTCCTGATAAAGATTCAGATGAAATATTTGGCAAGGAAGTTCATACGGTTAGGATGCACTGCTAGTGGGCAGAGTATGTTCAATCACTTTGTTAGCACAGTAAGCTTGGCCCTCTCCAGCATAAGGTTACTTCAATTACTAATTTAATGTGTTTGGTGATTTTTTTTTTTCCTCTTTCTTTCTGAGGAGACAGGTCTTACTGTGTAGCCCTGTCTGGCCTCCAACATAGATCCAGTTATCTCTGCCTCCAGAGTGCTAGGATTAAAGAAATGTGCTACCATGAACAATTATTTCTATCTACACCCCCCTCTCCCCCCAACACACTAATTTACTGTTGAAACAGCGCCTCCTGCTTTAGCTTCCCAAGTAATGAAACTAGAGGCATGAACTATCACAGCCAGCTTAGGCTTTAAGATTGTAAAACAAAAAGTTTTCTGAACCATTTAGCCAGCAACTAAGATCAACTTCACTAAGGAGTGATTTACTGAGGTATCCATTTAAAGTACCAATTATGAAATGTGTACATGACCAAAATTACCACAATCAAGACACTGAATGCCCCTTCCCCCAAGTTTTTTCAGGTTCTCTTGTAGAAAATCATTCCTGGGCCAGCTCCTAGGCAGCACTGACCTGCCTGCCACCAGAGAGTGGCCTTACTCCCAGAGTTCTGCAGAGTTGTTTCTGTGGTTTTGTGACTAGCTTCTGTCACTCTTGGCAGAATGGCAGCCACAGTCTGTCATGTTAGTAGGCGTGGCAAAGCTAGCACCTTTAGGTTCCAAGTTGTACTTGATGGGGTGGATACATCATAGTTTGTTCTTTTACCTGCTGAGGGACATCTGGCTTCTTTCCAACTTGGGAATCTCTTGAACAAAGGTACTACAAACTGTGGTATAAGTTTGGGTGAACATGTTTTTATTTCTCTTGGGCAAATAAATACCTAGAAGTGGATGGCAAGTTTATAACTTTTTCATAATGTGCCAAAGAGCTCTGCAAAGTCACCCCTCTTCCCCATGCCCCTCTGTGGTTTCTTTGAGGATGCTAGCTGCTCCACTTACTCACCAACACTTGATCTTGTTAGTCACTTTATTCCCTATTCTTTAAAGACCCAATCATGTTCTATGCTGATTAATTATGGATGTATGATTATGTCTATCTCTGTAGGGACAATCTCCTGGGCACCGTGTAGAAGAATTACCTGTCAATAAAAACCTAATAGTCAATAAGTTGAAGCAGGATTAGAAGGCAGAACTTTCTGTTGGAAAAGAGTCAGGTAGGAGGGTTTTTTTTCCCTGCCACCTGGACTCTGAAGGGATGCATATGAAACTGAGGAAAGGTAACCAGACATGTAGTACATAGAGATAGAATACACAGAATAGTTACATATGTTATGAGCTAGTCAGAGA
The DNA here is from genome assembly GCA_019843965.1 of Rhynchomys soricoides. NCBI lineage: Eukaryota > Metazoa > Chordata > Mammalia > Rodentia > Muridae > Rhynchomys > Rhynchomys soricoides. Next base: position 97,615 of record JADRCH010000250.1, on the reverse strand, counting down.
ACAAGCCAAAGTTTATAGCCTAGGCATTTATTCATAAATAAGTCTTAGTTATTTAGGGAACTGGGTGTGGGTGGAAAACCCCGAGCTTACCTCTCTCTCCCACCCTGGAAGTCATGAGGGCAACAAGTTCAACACAGTGCTTAGCATACAAGAGGTGCTTAATTAATAAATACATTTACTGAATACTGGCTGGATGAAATCTGCTACCCCTACCAGCAGATGATTTTTAGATCTACTCATGAGTTCTCAGCAAGTTTCTGTCTCCCTAACAAGCATGTAGTCCTGTATGTGGGACTTCCCCACTTAGGCAAGCCTGACCAGTAATGCCGTCTAAAAAGGTCCAGTGTCCCGGAAGGGTAGATGGGACAGAACCACTTGCTTCACAGGACCATTTTTGTTTGTTTTTGGTTATTTTGGAGACAGGCTTTCACTATGTAGCCTTGGCTGGCCTGGAACTCACAGAGTTCATCTGCCTGTCTCCTTGAGTGCTTAAGTGTCACCACCACACCCAGCCCACAAAGAACTTTACAAATGAACGGGCTTCAGTTACAACACTGCACCCAACTAGGAGCAGCCTCTTAGGGCTTTCTCAAGGTTTTGCTGCACTGCTTCTGAGATTAGTGGATGGGAACACACATACTGCCTATCTTCTTACCAGTGATATTAACCCTGTACTGTAATGACACTAAGGTCCTCCCAGAAGGAGTAAGTTAGGATGTCCCTGCTCTGTCCCAAGAGGTTGCTTTCCACCACACCTGTTTTTTGCAAACAACAGAACAAGCTATTATGAAAGGCGCGCGTACACACACACACACACACACACACACACCCTAAAACAATGATAGCTCACAACATCTACACATGTACAGATAGGAAGTGAGCTGATGGGTATGGCAGCAAGTCATTTTTGGCATTATTTGGAGGCTGCCAAGCTTGCTTGACTTTGGGGGCTTTCCTAATCCATAGGAACTAAAATGTACCAACAGAAAGCTGGAGAGATGGCCGAGTGGTTTAAGTGCAGCGGCCACTCTTCTAGAGGACCCGGGTTCAATTCCCAGCATCCACATGGTGGTTCGAAACTGTACAGTTCCAGGGTTCAGATGCCTTCTTCTGGCTTCCACAGGCCTTGTACACACTCAGTGCAGATATGCAAGCAAAACATTCATATACATAAAATAAAAAACAAAAAGTTTTTAAAAATGTAACATCAGATTTGAGGTCTACCAGCTAGGTCTGAATATTAATATTTGAAACGTCAAACAGGAAACTTCTGCCCATGAAACCACTTCATTACTCCCCATCATGGTTGCCTGCCATGCCTGCTTGAGTGAGGGGCCCCTGAAAGTTCCCTCATAGGTTCCTGTGATACTATGGCACAGTCATTTCCCAAACCACAGGAACCCTTGATTCTAATCTGGCTGGAGACTTAGGCTTTGAAATTTATTTAATTACCAGGGCAATTCTAAATCAAACGATACTCTGGACAGGTATTCTTACAAATACACTGTGCAGAATTGAATACTCCTACTCCCCCCCTGCCCCCCCCCCAAAGCAGGAACTCAATTAACTTGGCCAGCATTCTCTGTTCCTTAGGAGTCACACTGCTCCACAAGGGAGCAGTGACTCTATAGCCTCAAGCAATTTTCCACATAAACGAAAACCAAGGACCAGGGAGAACACAGACAGATAGCCAGTCACCATCCTCCCTAGTGCACAATGACTCTGACAGAGGCCCCAGAGCAGCTGTGGTAACATGCTCTCTTCCAGCCTTTCCATGTAACTGGAGCTGAGAGGTTGAAAATCAAACACCCTATTAGCACAGCAAGCAGAGAGGCCGACCCCACAGCTGCCTAACAGCATCTGCAAATCAATCTGGGAGCTCTTCTAACTACTGGCCACCACCTCAGCACAATGCAATTTCGGGCAACATTTAACAAAGATAAAGGAACTGGTCATGAAAAAGGAACAAGAATCAATCTATACCCATGATGTTCCAACATTCACCTAAGATGGAAAATATATTCTGGAAGAGCTTCAACTGAAGCCAGGTTATAAATGAAGCATCAGGAATGGTAGTTTTCACATGAGAAAGCCATGAGAAAAGAAGGCAGAAGTATGGAGAATTTACAAGTTCATCTTCACTGAAGTAGCAAGTTCAAGGTAGTCTGGGCTCCATGAGACTGTTTCAAAAACAAACAAACAAACAAAACACACAAACAACAACAAATTCCCTATACCCCATCATTTTTAAAGGTACTAGGATAGCTTCAGTTGCCCGATTTACAGAAAATTAAGTCCTTCTCTCACCCCAAGTTCCACTCTGCTATCTATGCTCCTGCTGGTTGTGCTGTTAAGGCTGAGAACTGAGTGGGTGGAAGCATCACCGGCCCTGAGGCTGGGGTCTGACTAAGCTCTCAAGCCCACCTCTGAAATGCAAGCTCCAGTACACTGTTTTATCTTGCCAGAGTCATGTGTCAATGTGCCAAGATTAAGGGGACAGATGCAGAAACTGGGGTACAAGTTCTTTTTCGATTGGTCTACTCTGACAACGTTTGGTAGGATGCTGGTTCTGTTGGGGGGGGGGGGGTTGCCTGGACACCCATTTGAAATGGTGCAGGTACAGGGCTATTCCTCCCATGAGCAAAGAGCAAGGGAGGTGACAGGCCAGTGAGAACACCCACTTTCCTGAAGCAAAGTCCAAGCTGGGAAAACAGTTCATCCACTCACTCAACACAAGCTTAAAGAGCTCTCAGAATTCATTATCTCAGAAACACCCTGCTTGAGAAGGAAGCAGTGGTCCTGCGTCCACTGCACACTGGGGACTTACCTAGGACCATGCTCTGAGAGGTTGTGGGTAGTGCTGAAGTGGGCTGAGGGCGACTAAGATGTCTCCAGACAGCACTCCAATGGACTATTCTGTAAAGAAGCTGTCTAGGCACTTCAGAAATGGTCATGGTAGCAGTAAGGGTGGTGGTATGGGTGTGGGGTGAAGTGCAGAGGGGGCAGTTCTAGTAGACAAATGTAGCATATATAACTGTTTGTATCCTGGAATAAAAAACACATCAGTAACTGACAGTTTAAAGTTAGCTGAGCAAATTCTAACATGGACTACGCTTGAAATTACACTATTAATACTATTAAGGGTAATGATGTTTTTCTTTCAGGTGCTGGAGGTGGAACCTGGGTCTTACATTGAGCAAGTGCCTGAGCACTGACTGAGATATGCCCAAGCCCTTGGCAAATACTGCTTTCTTTCCAAGATTATTATCATCATTGTGTCTGTACATGCCCATACATACTGTGGATATGTATGGAGGTCAAGGACTTTCAGGAAGTGGGTCTCACTTTACATCACGGGTTAGGTTTGCCATCAAAAGGCTTTTATCTATTGAACATACTGGCAGGCCCTTGGTGAATATTCTTATATTCACAGTTGACAATTCCAGTGTAGTCTTTTCTTTCTTTCTTTTTTAAAGATTTATTTATTTATTCTATGTATGTGAGTACATTGTCGCTGTCTTCAGACACACCAGAAGAGGGCATCGGATCCCATTACAGATGGTTGTGAGCCACCATGTGGTTGCTGGGAATTGAACTCAGGACCTCTGGAAGAGCAGTCAGTGCTTTTAACAGATAAGCCATCTCTCCAGCCCCCTTTCAACTTTTCAATAGATTTTACTACCTTCAAATTGGCATTCAAGAGAAAGAGGGGGGAAAAATAAAGCCATTGGTGTTGTGACACATATACATACCTATGATCCTTGCAAACAGAGAGTAGACCAATGAGGCCAACCTGATTTACAAATCAGGATTCAGGACTCTTTTTTTCAGAGGTGGGGGATGGGGACAGCGGCACAGGAGCAGAGATGATACCAGTGCCTCTGGAGCCAGGGATGAAACATACCAAAATGGAGCCACAGTGGCCAGTGGTTAAGATTTAGGACTCGCCTTCCGGTCTGGGCCGGTGGCCTGAGCAGACCTTGGGCATGAACTCCTCGACCAGTCCACAACACCCAGAGGAAGCACCACTCCCAGGCACTCTAACACGCCCAGGATCATAGGATCAGAGATGAGGAAGACACATCATCTGTCCCAACACCAGGAGTAACTGGGACCAGAGGGACCCAGGGACCCAGGGACCCCGCCAGACCAGTGGCAAGGGTTCCTTCCAGTCTGGGCCTGTGCCCTGACCAGACCTGGGGCTTGAACTCCTCAGCCAGTCCCACAAAACCCAGAGGAAGCTCCACTCCCAGGTGCTGTAACACGCCCAGGATCACAGGATCACAGGGTCTCAGGAGCTTGGTCATACCAGGATCTCAGGGTTGCAGAGGCAGCTTGACTCCCAGGAGCTCTGTCACACCCAGGATCTCAGGATCCCAGGATCCCAGAGACGCTGGTCTCTGAGGAGTTCTGACACAACCAGGATCACAGGAAGGACAGGCTCCAGTCAGATAAAGGGAGGGCAGGTAGCTCTAGAGATAACTGGATGGCAGGAGGCAAGTGCAATAACATAACAGAAACCAAGGTTACCTGGCATCGTCACAACCCAATTCTCCCACCATACCAAGTCCTGGATACACCATCACACAGGAAAAGGAAGATTCGGATCTAAAATCTCTTCTCATGATGATGATGATAGAGGACATTAAAAAGGACATAAATAACTCCCTCAAAGAAATACAGGAGAACACAAGCAAACAGCTAGAAGCCCTTAAAGAGGAAACACAAAAATCCCTTAAAGAATTACAGGAAAACACAACCAAACAGGTGAAGAAATTGGACAAAACCATCCAGGATCTAAAAATGGAAACAGAAACAATACAGAAATCACAAAGGGAGACAACCCGAGAGTTAGAAAACCTAGGAAAGAAACCAGGAGTCAGAGATGCAAGCATCACCAACAGAATACAAGAGACAGAAGAGAGAATCTCAGGTGCAGAAGATACTATAGAAAACACTGACAGGACAGTCAAAGAAAATGCAAAAAGCTCCTAACCCAAAACGTCCAGGAAATCCAGGACACAATGAGAAGACGATACCTAAGGATAATAGGTATAGAAAAGAGCGAAGATTTCCAACTTAAAGGGCCAGTAAATATCTTCAACAAAATTATAGAAGAAAATTTCCCTAACCTAAAGAAAGAGATGCCCATGAACATATGAGAAGCCTACAGAACTCCAAATAGACTGGACCAGAAAAGAAAATCCTCCTGTCACATAATAATCAAAACACCAAATGCACAAAACAAAGAAAGAATATTAGAAGCAGTAAGGGAAAAAGGTCAAGAAACATATAAAGGCAGACCTATCAGAATTACACCAGACTTCTCACCAGAGACTATGAAAGCTAGAAGATCCTGGGCAGATGTCATACAGACCCCAAGAGAACACAAGTGCCAGCCCAAACCCAGCAAAACTCTCAATTACCATAGATGGAGAAAACAAGATATTCCACAACAAAACCAAATTTACACAATATCTTTCCACAAATCCAGACCCACAACGGATAATAGATGGAAAACACCAACATAAGGAGGGAAACTACACCCTAGGAAAAACAAGACAGTAATCTTTCAACAAACCCAAAAGAAGATAGCCACACAAACATAATACCTCTAACAACAAAAATAACAAAAATAAGAAAGTAACAATCACTTTTCCTTAATATCTCTTAACATCAATGGACTCAATTCCCCAATAAAAAGCCATAGACTAACAGACTGGATATGTAAACAGGACCCAGCATTTTGCTGCATACAGGAAACAAAGCTCTGAGACAAAGATAGACACTACCTCAGAGTAAAAGGTTGGAAAACAATTTTCCAAGCAAATGGTCCCAAGAAACAAGCTGGAGTAGCCATTCTAATTTAAAATCAACTATATTTAACTAATATTTAAGGGGTAACTTCAGCAAGTGCTATAGGCATCTGATGACTCTCAGTGTAATGGCCTTGGGAAATGCAAAGGAATGCTGCTCTTTGCTCAGAGTGAAGCTAACATATCTTCAAGGGAGAACATTGGAGGTATTTGAATTTTATGTTCACATTAGCAAGGTGAGTCCTGTATGTTTTAGAAGACTAATATTTATTTTCTCTGAATTTAGTCAGGAGTTGTCAACTTATTTCTAGTTGAGTGTGACAGTAGTAAGGTTTTTAAAACCTACTGAAAACAAGTAACATTAAACGTGTGATTTATGAGATTAGGTTATGTGCTATTTTGACTGAGGTCAACTTTCCTTTGTCATTTCAAAGGAGAAAAAGGAATGGCCTATAAAACTGTAAGAGTTGATCTGTCAGAAATAATTTCCAACTGCATAATGTTTTTACAAAGTGATTTAATTTATTTTAATCATATTTATAATATGAAAGTATAAGATGATGATAATATTGGCTTCTAAAGTTTTAGCCAAAAAAGCATTTTAATTATTATAGAAATGGCTATAAGTAATTTCATAATTTATCAATTCTGTATTTAATTTTGACATGTTTCTCATATTTCACCATTGTATAGAATACAATGATAGATATCCAATAGTACATACATTTTTGTCAACATAAATTCCTAGAAATAAGTTTACTAGATAAAATTTTATGCACAATTTATACTTTGGTACTTGTTGGTAAACTGTTCATTAGAAGTACTGTATTGATTTGTACTATTATATGGAACATTTCTCTAAAATTCTCTAACAATTAAATTTATTAAAAAAAATTTTTAAAAACCACTAAGTATATAAAACAGAAAACAAATGAAAGAAGGAAGGGAATTGAAAGCTCTAAGTGAAAACGTAAGTCACAAATAAATAAAACCCATCAAACAGAAAGAAAGAAAAAAGATTTAGGACTCTTGGAGCATGTCTATGGCTAGGCACCATGATCTATGCCACTCATGTGGGTCTCTTTGCATTCCGTGACCCTTCCATGAGGCAGGCCCTGTTATCAGTGGTTATTGATCCACTGATGAAAAGATGACAGAGCAGAGATTCTGACCCAAGCAGGACTATGAGTTGAAAGATTCATTAGGACTCCAGAAGACCTCTAGCTATTCTGACTCTTCTTTTGACACAGGATCTCACTGTATAGCTCTGTTTGGCCTGGAACTCAGAGATCTGCCTACCTGTTTCCAAACTGCCAAGATTAAAGGTGTGAACCAGGCCCCTGCTTCCTAAGCACACAGGGGGTCTTAGTCAGGGTTTCTATTCCTACACAAACATCATGACCAAGAAGCAAGTTGGGGAGGAAAGGGTTTATTCAGCTTACATCTCCACACTGCTGTTCATCACTAAAGAAAGTCAGGACTGGAACTCAAGCAGGTCAGGAAGCAGAAGCTGATACAGAGGCCATGGAGGGATGTTACTTACTGACTTGCTTCCTGTGGCTTGCTCAGCTTGCTCTCTTATAGAACCCAAGACTACCAGCCCAGGGATGGATGGTACCACCCACAAGGGACCCTCCCACCTTGATCACTAATTAAGAAAATGCCTTACAGCTGGATCTCATGGAGGCATTTTCTCAACTGAAGCTCTCTTCTCTGTGATAACTCCAGCTTGTGTCAAGTTGACACACAACCAGTCAGTACACAGGGAGAGGATGTTTCATGATCAGCAGCACAGGTATGGTGAATCACTTATTACTGATGCTTATGCAACACTGCAGCAAGATACAATGCAGTTAGGTATTCTGTATTTCAAATGAGTTGTACAAAATGTGTACTTTTTGTCAAAGTAAATAGCTGCTTTAAAAATAGGTATGCTTTCGGAGTTTAGGGGCTGAGGAACATGCACATAAAACAATGTCTTATTTAAACATAAAACCTAACAGGCTTGCATATGGGCAGGAGGGGTCAGCAGTGCAATGAGGAAGAATGGAGAGGCTTTTCTGCAGCAAGATCACACAAGTAGGATAAACTGAGAAAGGGAGAGGGCAGAAACAAGAGATAATGTAGATCTAAGAGACTGAAATATGATCAGACGAGTCAGTGTTTGGGGGACAGAGATGCAATCTGGCAGAGCTCACAGAGTAGCAGCTTGGCTTGGCAGTAGCTGAAGGTGGATAAGGGCCAGGGTGAAAGGATTAAGAGGACAGATTCCTGTGCCTGTGTCACACTCGGTCCTCGCACATGCCAGGTAAATGCTCTAGCACTGAGCTACACACCTAGCCCAAGCCTCTCTATTTTCCACCTTAAAGATTCTGCTATGTGGGTGCTGGGAATCAAACCCCAGTCTTCTTCAAGAACATACAGTGCTCTTAAATGCTGAACATTCTCTCCAGCCTCCCAAGTCTATAGTTTTTATTTTTTTCTATGGGGGGTGGGGTGGGGTGGGGTGGGATGGGATGAGGAGTTTGAGTCAGTGTCTCACTGTTTCCCTGGCTGGCCTTGAACTTACTATGTAGAGCAGACTGGCCTCAAACTCACAGAGATCTGCATGTCTTTGCCCCCTTTAGTGCTGAGATTAAAGATGTGCACTGGCTCCTAAGCCTACATTTTTAAGTTTAACTTTAATAATGCTTGGGATTCCACAGTGATCGGCACCTGCTTCAGGACCTCCTCAAAGATCCCTGACAGTAGCTCAGAGAAAGCAGAGAGAAACAGTGGTGTGAAACCGGAAGGCAAAGAGCCACGTAGGAGCCCTAAGTCAATAAAACGGAGCATCCACACAAGTAAAATTTTGTCATCCCCAGAACAGAAAACCTTGAGGCAACTTCCCTTTGTCGTATCTAACATTCTCTTGTGTGCAAAAACCAAGCTTTATGATCACAAGATATTTAAGCAATGTGACTGACTTGTTTTCTTACCTCTTGCAGAGCAGAGACCCTAACTATATGAGTCTCAGATGCCTGATCAGAATGCCAGAAATGCTAATAGTCTCAAATACTTGTTCCCACTACTAAATGTAGTATGTGTCCCATATAAAGCCCTTTCCCTTCCCTCAAGCAATTTACAGACCTACAAGGAAACACAACCAACCAGGCAACTACCAAACAACTAGCCACAAGCTAAAGCTGTCTCTGGTCTGAGGACAGAACTGCTGCCACATACTTTTAAGTCTAGTCAATGCCACATGTTAGTTAGCCTCCAGATCACCCAAGTCCTTCTCTGTTAGCAGCTCTCATTTCCAGAAAGCTCACAAATCTCAGCTCTCTTGGAGCTCCCTGCAGGAAGTAGGAGGTATTCTCTGCTTTGGGGACACTTACCTGTGGCTTCAATGTACTCAATGCATCTTTCAATGAAAATGGGTATCGGCTTCTCTGGAGTCACCACTGTTGTTAAGGGCACCCCAAAATAATTACTCTCCCAGGTTGCCTTTGTGATGGATGGCCGGGGTTTGGGCTTTGGTTTCTATCCAGGAAAGAAAAAAATGGAAGCACAAAAAGTGAGTATCTTTGTTGAAAAGATTTCAAACAAGACAAACAGACCCAAATTTGCTCATCTCCCTAATAGTATTTTCTGGCCTCCAAATATCATACAAAATCCTGGAAAGTTGTCACATAGTCACACCTTTCGTATGAGAGTGCATTATTAAAAAAACAAAGATGTTTATAAGAGCCAGGCCAAGTTTACTTAATAAGTAACATCATGATGGCATCCATATCCTCCATCGGGGACACACTGGAATAAACAGGAAGTTTTCCAAACAATCCACATGGACAATAGGTGGTATATACTCAGAGACGGCTGATGCCTTGGAAAAATCAAACACGAGTACAAAAACTAGTAATTTCCTCTTTCCAGAAAAGAAATACAGTGATTTACCAGCCTGGGGTTAATTCCTGGTGTTTTCCAACTAGGAAATGGTAATGCCTACTAACAATGACATGATCCAGGCCCATGCCTGAATTTCAGGCTCTAGGAGACAGAGGAAGGAGTATAAAAAGTTTTAGGACAGCCTGGGCTACATCATTGTGAGACCATGTCTCCGCCCGCCCACCTACCCACCCTGCAGGGGCAGTGACAAGATCTGAGGTTTTACTATTTCCAAACAAGTGCCATGTGTGCTTGCTTTAAAACCTCACAACCATTCACTTCTCCAAGAAAACGATGTCTCGCAGGTCTAAATGACTCAACTAGTAAAAATGCTTCATCACTAAACCCATACTGTTGAAACCTGTAACTGATGCCTCTAAATCACTCAAACAGTGCCTTTCCCCCCTTGAATTTAGTTATTTTGAATCTCATATGAGAAAAACCCCCCAAAAACATATTTTATACCAATGTAAACTCTCCAAAGCCAAGGAAACAGGCTTAGAATGTCTACCTTTGTTAAAGTATCTACTAAAAGAAGAGGAAAACAGGTAAATTAGTCATGTGTCGCTGGCATCCAGGGTTCATTTCCAAGTGGCTCAGCCAATGCAGCAGGGCAGACAGCTCCCCTCAACAATGTGTAACGCTTAGAAACCTATTTCAGGACCTTTCCAAAACCCTCGGAAGAAGACATCCAACTGCCAGGTCATAGGTCAATCTTTCCCTTTTCTTCTGCCCATTTTCATTCCTTTTAATATTCCCTTTAAGGGAACAAGCTACAAACTATTTGTCTGAGATTCTTTAAGAACTTCTTGTGCAAATTGGGGGAGGGGAGGTATGAGTTGGGATTTGAGGGGGTAGAGGCAAATTAAAAAGTATACTGGGCTGCCAACTGGCAATGCCTCAGAAAACAATCAAACGGTGAAGAGAACCCAACCATCAGTCTGCTAAATAATTCAATGTGAAGATCTACATATCCCATGTGGTCTGGCCCTGCCAAACACAAGCCACAGCTCTTCAGGTAAGCAAGCACTGACTTCAGGGAAAAACAAACTGGTGACTTATGATCTTTCTTTATGGACAAACCTGGACTGCCCAGCAGTGTGTGATACACACCTATAATCTATACTTGAGTAAAGCTCAACATAAAGAATTTAAGCTTTGCAGGTTGCACATCTTTAATCCCAGCACTCAGGAGGCAGAGGCAAGTGGATCTCTGAGTTTGAGGCCAGCCTGGTCTACAGAGTGAGTTCCAGGACAGCCAGGCTACACAGAGAAGCCCTGTCTGGGTGGGGTGGTGGTGGTGGGGCATGTTTAAGCTTTGCTGTCAGGTACTGTACCAGCAAGCACAACAGTGGCAAGACTGTTATAGGAGTAACCGACTGCTTGCTGATTGGACCTGGGGCCTGCTTCACAGGAGGGAGTTGTGGTACAGTAAACCTGGTGAAAATTCCAGCACAAATGAAAGAAGGGTTCATAGGTTCTATCTAGCTGAGGAGCTATCGACAACTGATGGTTACTCAGAGAGAGGGAGTCATTTTACCTCTGGGATGTGGGCACTGGCATATTGCCCATGATGTGCATATAGGTAACACCAATTGTACTCAGTGTATTACTTAAAAAAAAAAAAAAAAAAAAAGACAAAAAAGAAAAAAAAAAGACACAAAGGCTAAGTGGGTGGTATAGGGAATAGGGGTTGGAGAAGGTAGATATGATCAAGATATAGTGTATGTATGTGTGTAAAAAATTGTCAAAGAGCCTGGAGTGGTGGCCCACACCTTTAATCTCAGCACTTGGAAGGCAAAAGCAGGTAGATCTCTGAATTTGAGGCTAGCCTGGTCTACAGACAGAGTACAGGACAGCCAGAGCTAGAGAGAACTTGTCTTAAAATCAAACCAAACCACCACCAAAAACACCCCCTCCCCCCCCAAAAAACACCCAAAAGACAAAAAAAGAAACTATCAAAGAATTAAAAAATAAAATAAAATTGAGCTTGGTATGGTGGTGCAAGCTTTTGGTTCCAGAAGGTAGGAGGTAAGGACAGGCAGATCTCTGAGTTCAAGGCTAGCAAAAAAATACAGTGAGACTCAACCCCACAGCCTCCAAAAGAATTTAACCTGATGCTGGTGTGACTCAATTGGTCAGATACTTGCATAAAACTCTGGGTTTGATACCCAACACCACATAAAACTGCATGTGGGGGTGCATGCCTTCCTTTAATTACAGTACTTGGAGGTGGAGGAAGAGGATCAGAAGTTCAAGGTCATCCTTGACTAGATAGCAGGTTTGAAGCCAGAGTGGGTTAAAGACCCTATCTCACAAAAGAAAAACAGATTTCAAGGTTTTCAGTCTGACTAATGTGGCTTGGGTCAAGTATCATGTCTGTCTACCTCCCTGAGAGCACCCTGATCACAGGGTGTTATTGGTGGGACCACTGTTGCAGCAGTGTTCTCCCTGTAAATGTCCCTGCCATTTAAAAGGTCAGTTCTGGAAGGTAAAGAACCAGTGACTGACCATCTGTATTAAAACAACACTTCCATCAATCCTGACAAATTCCTCTGTTAAAATGAAGATAAATTATTCCTCAGTAAAACTGAAGCTTCCAAATAAAGTGGTGCTAAGACAAAGAATGGAAGCAAAAGGCAGGAGATGACCCCGATTCTCCCAGGCTTGTATTAAGGTCCTGAATCCTCTTGTCTCTGTCTCCTCTGTACTGGGATTATAGGCATGGGCAACTATGCTCAGGTGATTTCAAGCTAAAAAAAGAAGAACCCTACAACAGTTATGCTCAAACACGTACAGGGTCACCTACTGAGGAGCGGGCTTACTCTGTATAGCTGTGCTGCAAAGACGAGAGCAGGATAAAATATAAATTAAGACTGCTCCTTATCTCTGTCACCCAAGATCTAGTTTAACCTTTCAATTTATAATGTGGCAAGGAAGACAGCATTTAGACAGTATCAATCCCCCTTACTGAATGTCATGAGTTCCACTCCACCTCTTCACATGCACTCTCTTAAGATTTAAACTCTGGATTACAGAATGTCAAAAACATCCTTTAGATAACTGAAGGTTCACCAGAGCATCACAAAATTAGAAAGGAATTCTTGAACAACTACTCTAAGCCTTCCTCATTGGGAAGTCAGTGTGTGAAATGTTATGCCAAGAGCTGGGCTGGCTTCTGATATTACCAACACTTGTGACATCTCAAGGGCTACTGTGTACATTTTAGTTAGAAATGTCATTCTCCCAAGTGGCTTGCCAGATGTCTCATGTGCCCAGTCAGGCACGAGTCCCTCTTTAGGGAATCCCAGGGAGCACTCTCACAGAAGGTGTTCTCAACATCCATCTTCTTTTGGGGCACTCACTTAGCAGGCCTAACTGGAAAAGGCTGGGAGAGGCCAAGCCCTAGAATGACCCACACATCTGTGCCTCAAATGGATCAAACAATACAAAAGCAATTCCCCAGGGAGCTATCTAGGTGTTGAAACGTTAAAGCCATCCTGCAAGGCAAAAATCTATCAGCCCCTTTCACAGCAGAGATCAGAGACCCTGTAAAAGGCTGTGAGCAACTGCAGCCAAAGCCCACTCTTTCCTCCAGGATGAAATGTCAATGCCCAGACGAAGGCAGGCCCAGCTTAAGTCACCTCCTCCTATCCTTTTAGATAGATGCTGATGGAATGAATAATGGCTCTACTGTTCCAGACCTCTCGGTTTCCTTAAAAACAAGCTTAAAGCTGTGTACATTAGCTCACACCTGCGATCCTAGCACTTGGGAGACAGAGGCAGGAGGATTGCCCAAATCTGAAGCCAGCTTGGACAGTATAGTGAAAGCTTGTCTTGAAAAACAAAAGAAGGCATCACTTATGCTTCCTCCACCCCATCTTGCATTCATCGCCAACACTGTGATTTTCTAGTTAACAATCCTTCTCTCATGTTTCCAGCAGAGCTTCAAAGGGGCCCTTTCAATTAAGTTACTCATACTCCTAGCACTCATCAGCTTAGAGCACCTTGATTTAGGGTAAAACAGGAAGGCGGTTGTGTCAACCCATTGCAGAGTGATAAAGAAAGAGCCGGGCAAAACTGCATCCCGGCAAGCTGAGAATCCTGAAACAGAATTCTTGGACAGTGCAGCTGTGGCCAAGGTAGAAGAGGCCACTGGATCCAGATACAGCTATGTAATGCCCTGCCAGAAATCTCATGTACACTGACTCTGACTTTGCCAAGTTGTGGGCCTGGCCTTTGGGAGAAGGGGTGATTCCTGACTGCAGCTGACCTTACCTAGGTCCTGCAGAGGTATTTTGGCATAACCAGGTGGTGGAGGAGAAACAGCAGGCTTAGGGAGGCACCACAGCAATTCTTTGTCCTTTGAAATAAAGATCTGGGCTCCCCACTTTATTTAAGGAACAGGTGTATGAAAGCTAAAGCAGATAGTTAAAAAGATTGTCTATTTTTAACAGCAAAAAACACACTATAGAAGTTCTTTAGGTTTAAAATAAACAGAAAAACCAGGCATGATGGTACACATAATCCTAGCACTCAGGAGTCTCTGACAGGATCACTGAATTTGAGGCCAGCCTGGGCTACAAAGAGACTGCCTCAAAAAACACAATAAAATAAACTGAAAATCCTCTGGCATGAATTTAAAACTTCTTAAAGTTCCAATGGCTAATTCAGTCACTTCATGCTACTTGCCTAGCCTTTGAAGACAGAAACAGCACCATGTTCTTAGGAGGAACAGCATAAAGAAATGGACTAACTAACCTAGACGCTGTTTCAACGAACACAGTGAAGGAGCTCCTTGGTGTAAACATGTGCACACGAACAGTGAATTACAGTTAGAAGACTGGCCACAAAAGCTCACCCACTCTTTACACAGTGGTAAACCAGGCAAGGTAAGACGTTTACTTGTATTTGAGACAGTGTCTTATGTAGCCAGAATGGCCTTCAAGTCACAGTGGCAGAGGCTAGCCTTGAACTCATGGTTCTACCTTTACCTCCCAACAGCTGGAATTACAGGCGAGTACCACCACCCCTGCTAGGGTAGTGTTTAATCTCTCTGAGACTCAGTCACCTCATCTCTAAGATATAAATGGGCTCTGCTTCCTGATCCAGCCAGCTGTGAAGAAATACTTCTTTCCCACTGAGACCACATCTGTTCCAATGCCTTCCCCACGACAGACCACACCCTCAAAATGTGCTAAAACAAAACAAAAAAAAAAACCCATATCTATAAAATAAAGGATGGAGTTTAAAAAAAAAAAAATCGCACAGGTGAACACAGACCTACCAGTATGCTTCCCATAATTTGGCATTCTTTTTCCGTTTCTGTGGCAGCCACACTACAGACTGTATTCATATGAAAAGATTCTGGTCTCCCCTCTCCACTCTGAATTCCACACTGTATCCCCATGAATCCTCCATTTTTAATTGCCTGCCTGCCTGGTGCTGCATCCAGGTTAGTTTTAAATTACCAATTCCTTAGTGAACTTTCCTAGTCGTCTCAGTTGAGGGTAAACGTTGTTAAAGAACTCCTCCATATCTAGTACCTCCCTGTCTGGTAACACTTGAAGTACATACAAGTTCAAGTTCAGAAGCTATCACAGAGGAAGACTGACTAACTAGCACATTTGGACACCATAACACCAGGCTGGAGACAAGCGCCTGCTGAGGCCCTTGCACTCAACTGAATGCTGGCTTCCTAAAGGACAAATCTGCTTGTACACAGAAGCCACAGTACTTTCTTTAGTAGACTAATCTTTTTAAAAATTTTTCAAGATTCTTTTTGTTTTATGTGCATGAGCATTTTACCTGCATGTGCCTCTTCTTATCCACTGAGCCATCTCTCCAGTCCCCACATATCTTTTTTTTTAGAAGTCAGAAAAGTCATATTAGTCCCGTTTTTAAAAAAGCAGTTTCATGTAGCCTATATTAGCCTCAAACTCACTATGTCCCAAAGGTGACCCTGGGCTCCCGATCCTCCTGCTTCTACCTTGAAAGGATCATAGCAATTCAGGTATCTAGTCTTACAGCTCACTCAGGAGGACTAAGCTGAGAAGCATACACTGAGGTTTTCTGAGCAAGTTACAAAGAGCTCTTATCACATTCCACTTGTCTGTCAAAACCAATATCCCTCTCAGGGATGTGGGCAGTCCAGCTCCCCAGCTGGTTTTCATTCACACTAGAAACTTTAACTCCGTTCTAGGCCTCACAAAACGAGAGCTGTGTCCACACAAAGCCACAACAACCAGCCAATTCACTAAAGCCAATGAAATAAGCCAATTCACGGGGGGACACAAACTGTCAAACTGGCTACTTGGTGCCTTATAGACCAAACAATGTGTGATTCAAACAGTTCACTTTTCAATAGGTTGTCTTGTCATGTGGCAGCCACAGTAAGTGAAAGATTTTCTTTATCACTGTTTTGTCTTTTTATTAAACACAGGAGTAAGAACATTTCTGACAGAAGGGTAAATACCCAATAATGTCGAGTCTTTAAATCATGGTCAAACACACCAAATTTCAGCAAACTGAATGAGCCCCAAGGGTACAATTGTGGAGCAAGGCTATGCAGCCTGCCTTTTGGCTTTAAAATAAGAGCTGCTGGTCCCGATCTCGCCTTTGCAAACGCATAGCCTTGGGAGACAGAGACATGAGCAGCAGCAGCTTTAGACAAAGCTCTATTCACAGCTGCCCAAGTGCAATCTTGGAGTTTCAATTTCATTCAGTTGAGTGCGGAAGGCTCCCACTGAGGGTGGGCTGCTGAATGGTTCCGTTGGGAAAAGGACCCAAGAAGGAGCATTGGCTTTACAGTCTGCACTTTCATTAGAAGAGATGAAAGCGTCCCTCTCTTTCTGACTATAATTCTATAGTAAGGTACTAATCTAGCAAATTAGCAAGAGTATTGAGGTTTTTTTTTTTTTCCTGTCACCCCATCACATTGGTACACAGAGCCGAGTTTCTCTTCATTAAGGTAGTTGTCAGGATGAGCACTGAATAAGTAGCTGAATCACTGGGTTAAACTTGTACCAAACAGGAAGTGGTGTGGTTAGGAGGACTGTAGCAGTCTCCTCCCTGGGTACAGTGCCACGTTCCACCTGCTGCTGGAGCATGTCACCTTATGTACTGCTTCAGCCTCATCCTTTTTCCAGGTCTAGCTTCATGATGACAACAACCTAAACTTCTGGCCTAACAATAGTCAGCCCTCAGAAGGAGCCAGAGCATAGCCATTATGTGCTCAAGGACCAAATAAGAAAGCAAGGAGTTGGGATCTGACTCTAGGACTTCATTCTTGGCCTCAGCAGCTAATAGTGAGACCCCCACTCTACCTGAGTTATCCCAACAAGAGCTCTGCCCACGAGGTTTTAACTGGGTAGACTGATGATCCATTCATAGCAACCATGTAGATCTAGCTGCCCTATCTGAGTGCTACAGCTTGGTCCAGAAGGGGGTTAGGGGGTACTTCCCCAGTAGTCTGGCCTGCAGGAGGGTCTGAGTTGCTTTCTATGACCAGCAAAATCCAGAGTGTTTCCCCCTCACTTGAAATAAATGTAGTACTACTTTGTCATGCCAATAAAAATCAAAAGCTAAATCCCTCATGGAGGGTGGCTTGTACTCTCTGCCCTGATGGTATCTTGCTCTTCCAGTAAAACAAGTGTCAGTCTGCATTCCCAATGGCAGCAGTCCTAACAGGAGGCCTGCTCTGTGGCAAAGGCTTTCATCCTCTCTGCAGGGATGAAAAACAGCCATGCTGCCTCCAAAGACCACTCTCTATGTCAGGGAAACACAATGCCAGCTTCTACCTACTCTTCTGTAAGGATACTCATAAGATGACCGCTGGCATGCCATGGTTCCTGGGCCAGAGGAATCATTTCAATCTGATTTGGAGAGGTGTGGCCTGTCTAACTCAAGACAGGCCGGAAGCTGGTACTTCAAGCCTGCTGATCCAGCAGCTGGGGACATGTCTGATCTCCAGCAGGTACACAGCTCAAGATGCAGAGACTAGCTGTTTCTACAGAGTTAAGCCTTCACCATAGTGTGAGACCTAGAAATCAGGGCTTGCTTGATAATTTTTAAAAAACTATTTTATTTTTTTTTTTGAGAAAGGTTCTAGGCTGGCCTTAGATCTTATAGGATCCTCCTGTCTCTACCTCTTGAATGTGGGAACTACAGATGTACACCACCACACTTGGTTTTAGGTAGTGCTGGAACTGGAACCCAAAGGCTTGGTACATTCTCTACCAATTGAGCTACATCCCCAGTCTGAGAACGTGTTTTCAAAGCATCGTTTGCAGTATTAAAAATATTGCCATAAGTCGGAAAGAGACTTGTAATTCAGTGCGCTATTATGCCACCTTCCTAATTCCCAGGTGTGCCAAACACCCCCACAAATCAGAAGACTGTCAGCATTTGCATAAGCTGTTCCAGCAATAGTTTTTTTTACCAGGAGTGGAGGAGGAAGAAAGCCAAAACATTTAAAACCACTCAGATTCAGTATCATTCAGCAGCAGGGGACCTTGGGGGAAAACACAGGGAGGTTGGTTAGATTCCTAAATGAGAACTACTTTCACTGGGTCTTCCCTGCAAGTCTCGAGGAACAAAATCTAAGAGGCAGCATGGACCCCGAGTAGACATGTAAGCTGTGGAATAACTAAATGAGAAGAATGTAGTAACCAGAGACAGGGGCCAGAACCCATACAACACTGCTCTGCCTTTTCTTACACTGCACAAACAAGTAGGTCATGGAAGCACTGGCCAGTAGTGACTGAGAACATTCTGCATGTCCAAGGTCACAATGGTATCATACTCCTGCATCTCTGAGGCCCATGAGCTACCACAATGGCCTCTATGCTATCTCTCAGGACTCCAAATTATACGATACTTTGATATGGTACGTCATATAGCATTCATTTGTGGCAACTGCACCCTTCAAGGCCCTTGTAAAGCCTCACACAGGTGGCTGATGTCTGCTGTTTCGTGGCAGGGAGGAGGGAGTGAGCATAGTCCTTTGTTTTATGACGGACACAGGTTATTATATCTGTGTCAAGAGTCTTTCTAAGAGGTCACCCTCTGAACAGTATTCCCTACAACAAATGGCAGGGGGAGTTGGAAGATACTTTGTCTCAAAGCCCAAGCCCTTTAAGAGGATAGGGCACTGCCTACAGCTCTCTGTCTTACAAACACCAAGCTATAGTCTTCTACAAGAAGACACTTCATCGGCTGCTGCATTAGGGACAGGCCTGACATGTAAATCTCTACCAGTAACTTCTTCCTCCCTTTGTTGGTCCCTACCACGCCTGTGGTCCCTTAAGTTCAGAGACTCATTGATTTAAGCAATGACTGCAGAAGGATATAGTGAGGAACATGTAAAATTTGCACTTTTCAAATATGGATAAACTCCACGCTGAGACTTTCTGCCATTTCACAGATTTGTGTGTGCAGAACCATTTATTCCTCACTAAACTGCTGCATCCTTTGTGATCAGTGTAGGAAAGAAGGAACATGTGAGAGTCATACAGATAGATGATGGGTGTTCAGGACAAAGGGTGCAAATCTGCACTCTTTAAGGGAGCAAAGAGAATCCATAATGTCACTGGCTAGGCCACTTGTCAGAACACTGAAAGGCTCTACATCACCTGATCATTTGGGTAATTGCTGCTCTAGATGAAGGCAATCCCATGAGACCTGCTAGTAGCAGATATCTAACCCACAGGCTGACTCTTAACATCAGGCCAAAGAATGAATGTACTCTCATGACTATGTGCTCTCACATCCAGTATTTTTTAAAAAAAAAAAAAAACAAGTTGTCCTTGAATAGTTTTCATCATCAATCAAATCTCACAGAGATGCTGTGCAAACCCCTCCTAACTCATCCTAAGTCAGGCCTTACCTTGGTATTCCTCCTTAGACTTCGAAGGATATTCCTCCTCCTGGGGTCCTCATCTGTTTCGTATGGAATGACAGCATTGTCCCCTTTATAACCTTGGGATGCCTGGTCCTCCTCTTTCTTTCGGATGGGTCCCAGCTCATCATCACTCCCAACACTGAAGCTGGTGCGGTAACTAGCAAACCGCCCCAGGCGAGTGCATCTCGTCCTGTACAGCACAGGTTTACTCACTGCGGATACCTTGCGACCTCGCTCTAGAGAACTTGTGTCCATCTCACTGTCAGAACCATTGCCACTGCCATTGGACTGGGCTTTGTTGATGTTCCGAATGGTAATGATCTTGCCCTGGGTGCTGTCGTGGGGCACTGAGTATATGTTTTCTTCCTCATTCCTTGGCTTGACCACAGCATCCATGGGCTCTGCGTAGTCAGAAGGATCAAACCCATCCTGAGGCATCCAGGAGCTAGAAGACATAGACTTTCTCTGTCCCTCCCTATGGCCTTGGTCTAAGTAAGAAAGATCTTTTGTGATTTCAAAATGCACAGGAGGCTTTGGTTTGACTGGTGGAGGTACTTTGTTGTTCAGTTTACTCTCAAAATTGCTCATTATAAAAGACAGCCCGTCATTCCCCTCCAGTTCCATAGAGAACTTGGAATGATCTTTGGACAAGGAGGGCAGCGTTGCATCTTCCCGAAACAGGTGGTATGATGGAGGCTCCACATCTTCTTCTGAGTCCTGTAAGTTTGAGTTGCAGAGGGGTGATCCAGCCCTGGGGGAGTTGAACACCTCCTCAGTGGTGCTACAGGCCTCAGCCACATTATCATACATGTGTGTGGCCTCAATTATGTTCTTTTTCTCCACTACATCTTTAAAAAAGGGATGAAAGAGCTCAAGTTTATGCTGGGGTTGGCTACAAGGGATGCTTGTGAATCTCCCATCAATTTCTTGGGCAATTTCCTCTCCCTCTGTTAGCTGCTCTCGACTTAAGTCATTGTCCAGGACATCTATAGCGCCATCAGTGAGTGCAACAAGCTGGATGGGGATAATATCCTGCACTTCACAAAGAAAGGCACGCAACATTGCCAAGGAGGCCTTACGTTTGGCTGAATAAAAAACAATGTACCCATGAACCAACCGGCTCTTTCGGATGCTAAATGAGGAATGGTATGAAAGAACAGACAGCTCAATGCGCTTCTTGTGTAGTCCAATTGGAAGTTCAAGTAAAACAGAATTGTTGCTCCCACAGTGGGAAGATTTACAAGTTTGGGACTGCAGGACAGGATAGAGAATGTCATCTGCACTAAAGGGATCACCACACATCAGACACATGACAATTCGAAGGTCCACATCAGCCAAATCTTTGATACTAGCAGTGGAGCTAACCAGGTTTAAGTTGCGCTTAGAGTCCAGGAGTCCCTTCAGAACTTGACTGATCTGCTTCTCATTAATGTTGCGTCCATAACCAATGCCAGCAGAAGCAGGATCAAGAAAGACACACTGAAGTTTGCTGGCAATCTGCTGGCCTTGCTGTATTAAGCTGTGCAGAGTCTCTCCACTTGTATCCCCTCTCTTGTTAACTAAAATTAAGGTCAAGGGAAGGTGGACTAAGTGATTATCCCGCCTGCCCAGTGTGGACTCTCTGCTCTTCTCTATACTCTCCACCACATAGGACAGCGACTCTTTTGAGTTGTAAAGGCAGAGACAGCCATGGGGTTGGAAGGTTGGTGTCTGGAAAGAGTTCACAGGAAGCCGGACATTCCCCTCTATTGGCCTCAGA
The DNA here is from genome assembly GCA_019843965.1 of Rhynchomys soricoides. Taxonomy (NCBI): domain Eukaryota; kingdom Metazoa; phylum Chordata; class Mammalia; order Rodentia; family Muridae; genus Rhynchomys; species Rhynchomys soricoides. Next base: position 76,212 of record JADRCH010000250.1, on the reverse strand, counting down.
GAAAGCTCATACATTTTGCCATCTATTACATACTTGTCATCATTTGTACAAAGAGCTCGAATTTCATTGGCCAACTCTCGGGCAAGGCCATCTTTGCCTAAGATAACCAAGTTGATCCTATCAATATTGGGGTCAGACAGAGAGTTCTTCTGATTCCTATCAGATGGTCGAATAAAGCGAGAACTGATCAAGTGTTCAATCTTAGCATCTACACAAGCTGGACAGCTTGGGCATGTCTCCTTTGTCGGGTGGTACACAAAATGAATGTGCTTCAGAATGAGGGCATCACGCTCTGCTTGGAGCTTCTGCAATGCTTTAAATCGTTGTTCTTCACCCAGAACATCCTGGATGACACCCATCTTTTCCTTGCTGGGTTTAGCATCCAGCTCCAGCTCATAAAACAATTCGGAATACTCCAAAAGCAACTCCTGGAACTCTTCCTTTGCCCGGTCTATAATCTGCTTTTGGTGCTTGCCATAGATGTCCATGTACACAGATTCTTCCAGCCACTGGTAGAAGTCTTCATTCATAATAAAACTACGAGCTTCTTCCCAAGGTTTCCCGGGAGTTATGAAAGGAGAGGTCTCCAGGTTTTCTTTGAAAGCCCTTCTCATCTCAGCTCTTTTCCTCTCATTTCTCAGCTTCTCCAAGTGGGTCTCATACAACTGCTCAGCAGGGACAGTATCCATCAAGTCAAAAGGAATCCGCTCATTTTCCATGTTGTCAATGTGGCTGGTGGCATCCCATGGTGTCTCTTCAAGTACAACAAACCACTTTAAGAATTCTGGCTTGGTCTCTAACAGCTTTTTTGCTTTAATGCAGCTCAGGTGGTCCACTTCATCTAGATTAGGTATGAGGGCTTCAAAAGCCAATGGCAGAGCTGCCAGGTACAGCTTTCTCCGACGCTCAATATGCTCATGCTTGAGGCGGTGAATGTGCTGCAGGAAGAGCTTCTTGGCCTTCTGTGTCCCTTCCAGATAGACATAGTCCTGGTACTCAGGGGAGGCCTGCATCTTTCGGCTGACACTTAGCCAGTTCTCATTGTGATTTTTCACAATGCGGCTCACCAGCCACTCATACTTGTCCTTTGCTGTAGCTATCTGCTGACTCTGCTGCTTGAGAGCTTCAAAGTAAGGGATGATTTTCGTCTTCCCTCGACTCTTATCAATGAGTTGCACTAAGGTGCTGAAAGCCAAGTCCACATTCACATTGGACCTTGCAGAGGTCTCCACAACCTGGAGGTTCTTTTTGCTTAAGGCAAAAGTATGTGCATCTCTAATGTACCGCTCAACGCCCTCATCACACTTAGTCAGGACTACCACTATGGGCTTTTTTGTTTTTGCAAGCTGATTGTAGAGATTAGAGACAAACTTGAGCTGGTCATCGAAGTTCCTGTTCATGCCCCTGCTAACATCGATGCCTAAAAGGAAACCGTCAACCAGCAGCTTCCCATCTGGCATCTGTTTCTGCTCAAAGTCTTGCTCCAGCCCCAGCTGGTCAGTGCAAAAATACATGAGTTTTTCAGCTGAAGCAAGCTTGGTGGCTGCGGCTCTCTTGATGTAGGGCTGCAGTGCCGTGCTTCGATGAGGTTGAAAAGTCTGATCGTCAATAAACTCAGTCTGCTCCACAATGTGCATCTTACATTCCACACAGTCCTCCAGGGAGCGGCTAACTTCTCCCCAGTACAGAAAGTGGTCATTATTGACCACCCGTCCACCAAAGTCACTGGTGCTGAGGACAGAAGTGTGGTCCAGGTGAAACTCATCAGCACTCGGGCGCACAAAGCGGTTACATAGACAAGACTTCCCAATGCCGCACTGGCCTTTCTCCTTCTCAGTGCCGGACAATCCCACCACACTGATGTTGTAGGTGGGGATGCGGACATCTTGCTTTCTTGCCATCATCATCTTCGAAACATCCTGCCACAGTCAGCCACTTCCAATATCAGATTAGTGTTCTGGAATAGAGTGAGGGCTTCTCAGCAGTGCCAGTGGACACTGGCTGCCCAAGCAGCGCAAATGTCAGGTCCCATAGTGTTCTAAACCAGTAAGATGTCAGTTCTTCCTACTTCTCATCGCCATATAGCCGACATGTCTGCCTAGATGGAGGGGGCAAAGAAAAACCATCAGCGTCCGAACTATTTTAACCACTAAATTAAAATAAAAATATTTTTTAATCAAAAAAAAAAAAAAAAATTGTAAATCTAATGTGCCAGGCCTTGTGCTAGGTGAGTAATTAAGGCTGAGGTCAAGGTTGTTGAAATGGCTCTGGGGGTAAAGGTATTTGCTGCATACACCTGGCAACCCAAGTTTAATTTCTGGATCCCACAGAGAAAGGAAAGCAGCAGCCTTTCCAAGCTGTCCTCCAACTTCCCCACGGATGCTGTGCACGTACATGCCTAGAAAGGAGGCTGTGGTACATACATACACAAAATGGTAACCCTAAAAAGGCTTATATCAATGTGCTTCCGAACGGGTGTAGTCCAGACCGCGGCAGCGGGTATAAATAAGGAAGGGTGTAAAACGCTAAGGTGGGGTGAACACAAGAGGGGCAAGAAATATCCTTTTTGTTTTGTTTTTTTGAGGTAGGATTTCTCTGTGTAGCTCTGGCTATCTTGAAACTAATCTGTAGACCAGGCTGGCCTCAGACTCAAAGATCCACCTCTGCCTGTATCTCCCAAGTGCTGGGATTAAAGGTGTGCGCCACCATGCCTTGCTGAGCCAGAAAGGTCATAAACAAACAAACAAACAAACAAACAAAATGATGGTGGGACATTTTCACAAGGGCAATAGTGTCATCTTTTATGGCGTCATCTTGAAGGGGCTCCTATTAGTAAAGTCTAGGATAATCTGAGAAGCAAAGGAATTGTACAGTAATGAATTACACTCCACTGCAAAAAATATGAACTAAAGTCTAACTACTGGATCAGATGAGAGTCACGACAGAAGGCTTAAATATAGGGGAAATCTTGAGGTGCAGGAAGCTGACAGCTAAGTCAAGTGCCTCCTAAGACTGCTTATTGATTACCAGGAGAAAGCTCTTAACAGCAATTACAATGGAGAAAGCAGACAACACCTTTACTAGATAATCAAAATCCACATCATCCACACAGTGTGGTGTGGAAGCACTTAGGAGACAGGGGAGGCAGGAGAAACATTAGGTCAAGAGTAGCCTTGACTTCAGAGAGGGAATAGGGAGGATAGAAGAGAAAGGAGGAAGGAAAGAATGAACGTAGAAGACTCATAATCTTGCTTTCAAATTTACTACAAAGCTACAACAATCAAAACAGTCTTGCAGTGACGTAAAGACAGACCAATGGAAAAGAAATCGGAAGTTCACAGCTAAACCATCATATATATCATTGAGTGACTTTTTAAAAAAACAGGCTGGCCTGAGACTCAGAGTGCCTGCCTCTGCCACCATGCCTGGCAGGCTAAATGACTTGACAAGGACGCTGAGATCATTCATTGGGAAAAGGACAGGCTTTTTACCATTTAGTGTTGGGAAAGGTGGATCTTCACACAAGAAAGGACAGAGGTAGGCCTTTATCTACGCCACACACAGGAGCTAACCTTAGGCTGGGGGTGTAACTCAGATGTAAGAATATTTGTATGGCATTTGCAAGGCACTGAGTGGTGGGACATGCTTTTAATCTCAGCACTGGGGAAGTCTCTGTGAATTCAAGGCCAGCCTGGTCCACATAGCAAGTTCTTGGGTCTCCAAGACTACACATTACAACTGTCTCAAAAACCAGGAACAAAAAACCCAAACAAACAAACAACAACAACTCTGAATGGATCAAAGACCTAAAACTACAAAGCATAGAAGAAAAACTAGGGCAAAACACCCCCCAACCCCACCCCTGCAGCACTGGAGGGTGGTGCAGAGGTGAGCACTAGCTACCAAGCCTGTCAAAGAAGATGAAACCCCATCAAGCTGATCCCGACTGCACAGGCACACAGTAGCATGCATTCTCTCTCTCTCTCACACACACACACACACACACACACACACACTATACACACTTAAATCTGAAAAAGATTTAACTATAGACATAATAAACTGTTTCTATCATAAGAACCAGAAGTGTAATGATGCTGATTGCACTGGATGAGGTAAGTAGTGAATGGGGACCCTGCATTTACATGTAGAATGAAGTCACAGGGATGGGTTGTGGTAATGGCTACATATTATGAACAGATTGAACACTTATGAAATGTGTACTAAAAAATGGCTAAGATTGCAACTTTGTGTTACACATCTTTTACACAGGAAAATCAAGGCAGGTGAGAGGATGAAGCTCAGTGATATAACACCTGAGTAAAGAATAAATCAGAAAAATATCAATACTAGTGTATATAAAATGGATGGCTATACTGAGATAAAGTATCTCAGAGATACTTTTAGAGAAGTCATACTAAAGTATTGGGGGAGGGGGAGAGGCAAAATGAATGTAACTGTTGGGGGGGGGACCCTGCTTTAGAGAGAGTAAGAATGCCAACAAGGGACTAGGGCTATGGCTCAGTACAATGCTTACCTAGTAGGAGTGAAACCCCGGTCTTGATCCTGGTCACCCTACACAACCTGGAAGCGGTAGTGCTTGCCTGTAATCAAGCGTACACCTGAGAGACTTGGGCAGACGATCTGGCTATGCAAGGTCACAGCTAAAGCCAGTTTCAGGCCAACATGGGCCATATGAGAACCTTTCAAAACAAAATCATTGCAGAGGAATAAAATGTTTATAGGTAAATCTGGATTAAGTGTGTATGCTGGCTAGTTTTATGTCAACTTGACACAAGCTAGAGTTTTCTGAAAGGAGGGAACGTCAATTGAGAAAATACATTCATTCATAAGATCCTGCTGTAAGCAATTTTCTTAATTAGTGATTGATGTGAGTGGGCCCAGCCTATAGTGGGAGGTCCCATTCCTGGGTTCTGAAAGAAAGCAGGCTAAGCAAATCATGATCAGCAAGCCAGTGAGCAGCACCCCTCCATGGCCTGTGCACCAGCTCCTGCTTCCAGGTTCCTGGCCTGCTTGAGTTCCTGCCCTTACTGCTTGACAGACTGCTATGTGAAACAGTTCCCAGGTTCCTTTTGGTCATGGTGTTTCATCACAGAAATAAGAAGCCTGACTAAGACAGTGTGTATGATATTCTTCTGTGTTGTTTTTACTGTTACCAATGACACATTCTCAAGAGTTCCTCTGATGAGAGCTGATCTGTAAAGTTTTCAAGTTGGCTGCTGTGCCCTCCCTCCATCTGTAACACTTCTAGAGAAATCAGTACTTCGGTGGCTACAAAGCTTGAAAGCCAGCTCTCTAGACGTAGGCAGCTACATCACAGGTGATCCCTGTTGAACATTTTAAGACAAAGGGACTGGTCAAAGACTACTCCCTCAGCAGGGGAAAAAAGAGAAAAAGAAAGAAAGAAAAGGTCAGGCCAGTTGGGGGAACCAGCAAGACTGGGCTGAACAACTTAAAATAATGCAGAGTCTTGCTTTAGTTTTTGATTTTTTTCTTTCCTCTCTTCCTTTTTTCTTTCATTCTTTCTTTTGGTTTGTCTAGACAAGCTTTCTCTGTGTAGCCCTGGCTGCCTTGGAACTCACTCTGTAGACCAGGTTGGCCTCAAACTCACAGAGATCTGTCTGCCTCTGTCTCCCAAGTGCTGGGATTAAAGGCGTACACCACCACTGCCCGGCTAATGCAGATTCTGGTGCTCACCCCAAGAGACAGGGGTCACAAGGTCTCAAACTTACTTAGCTTGAAACATACTTAGCATCAGGGCCCTCCTTGACGTGACTGCAGTATACAACTGGCAATCTATGACTCTCTCTGTACAGTGGGTCCGACAACACAACCCTTCTCAGAAACCTCAGAGGAAGATGAAACAACAAAAGACTGCATCAAATTTGAAGTAAAAATGCACCATCATCTGTTCAATTCTTGCTTAGTCATAATTTTTAAATGGCAGGATGGTCTTAGCTGCAGAAAGCTGAAATGAAAGGAACAGCCAACCTTGAAGAGGACAGCCACTAATATATATGTAGTTTTGCTGCTATTTTGAGACAGGGTCTCACTATACAACCTAGGCTGGTCTTGAACTCCAACTCCTGCTCAGCCTTCTGACTTGTATATGCCACTATGTCTGAATGCAACTGATAATTTATATTCCAAATTATGTTCACAGCCAAAAATGTTACCAAAACCTGAAAATCAGATGGCATGGAAATAGTTAATTTTTGAACACCTGCTAACTTCTACTTGTTAGAAACCTAATAAGTTCCTTAGTGTAACTGCACTCTCAGCTTTGATGTCTGGATAGTGCAGTTTTACTAGTTCCTCAATTGGACTGAATTACACAGTAAACAAAGCTGGTTATAAATCTAAAGATGTCTCAAACACTTAGTTTAGAGGAAATAACCTTAAGTGCCTGGCCACATACACATTTTACTTTTCAAAGAGCTGGCTAAAAATTTTTTAGCTGAGCCATTAAACTTAATGATCACAAGACCATAAAGGGAACACAGAGAACAAGGATGGTGTGTCCTGGACTTCATGATGTCCAGTGTCCTCAAACTTACATCTGGTAAGAAACAAATCCTTAATGGGCAACAAAGGGACAAGATCAAATGTCCATCCCAGCGTTTTCGAGCACTAGTCCTTTCAAAAGTGAAGAGTGACAACTAACCCAGGGGCTAGAGAGGTGACTCAGCGGTTAAAATACTTTCTGCTCTTGCAGAGGACCTGAATTCAAGTCTCAGCATCCACATGACGGCTCACAACCACTAGCATTCATATAGTGCACTTTCATACAGAGAAACTAAAGCTAAGAATAAATAAAACTAACCCAAACTGCTATGATGGCTCATTCTTGTAACCTCAGTGCTCAGGAGGCCTGAGGCAGTAAACCACTGCAAGTTCCTGGTTACCCTTAGCCAATAACCCATTTCAAACAACAAAAACAAATAAATAAAGATGTATTTTAAAAACAGGTTAAAAACAGTAACTCCTTGTTTATCACTGAATTCTGTACAATTACTGATACTAGAAAAACCAACAAATACAAAGCCTAAAAGCTTAACATCTTGTGAGGAGTCAAGTCAACTTCCTTGGAGAGGAGGACCCTTCAGGAGTATTTTCAACTCTTTGTCACAAGCGTTGTGCTGCTGTAAAAATCATGCAAACACCTGCATGCTCTGCAGACCTGGTCACAGAATGTCTAGAATTGTCTCTAGTATGTGTAGCACTGACTCTAAACTACAGCACCTTTTCTACAAGGACACTTTTTACTCATCACCCAGAGTAGGAAGCTGCAGCATTCCCAAGACAGCACCAGAAATGCTACTGTGACCCCAAAGCACATGGACTACTACTGCCCAGGGGCTGTGCCTGACAAATAGTACCTCCCCCCCCCCCATACCACCCATAGTAACGCATGCTTCTGAGCTCTGGTCTTGAATAACCCACAAGACACAAAATTCTAACCTCTATCCATAATCAAAATTACAGTGTCCAAATATGAGAATATGTAACAACCTCCAAATGCCACCAACTACGGCTAGGAAGAAATTATTTCACAGGCCGTTACTCCTCAAAAGCATAACACAGCACTTGCTACTGTCATTTTCCTTCATCTTAGTCAGGAAAAGAATGAAAACACATGTAAGCAGCACAATGGAAAGGCATCTCCTAAACCTCTTCAACCTCAGTTTCTGAGTGTATTTCAGATGTGTGGATCACAATCAGCCAGTAAAATGTCTGTTATTTAGCTGCAGGGAACCCAGCAGAAGATATAGATATATAGATATGCATGCAGCATAGAAGAAAGAAATAAAGCAAGCAGGGAGCACAAACCAGGTGTCATAGTGCACATCTATGACCCCAGTACTCAGGAGACTAAGCAGAAACACAAGTTCAAGGCTTGCTCAGACAACTTAGACCCTGTCTCAAAAAAAAAAAAAAAAGAAAAAAGAAAAAAGAAAAAAAAGAAGTAGGCTATACCTCAGGGCTAGAGTATTTGCCTAGCATGAGAGGCCATGGTTCAAACTGTAACACCATTAAAACAACAATAGCCCTCAGTAACAGTCAGTAACCCCAGCCTCCGGAAGGTAGAGTCAGGAGAACTGTTGGTATTCAAGACCCAGGCTGGGCTACAAAGCAAGTTCAGGCCGCAAGGTTACAGGAGACACTGATTCAAACAAGTAACATCCCCCAAACCTTGGACTGGAGAGATGGCTGTGATTAAAAGCATCTACTGTTCTAGAGGACCTGGGTTCTATTTCTAGAACCCATAGAGCAACTCAAAATGGTCTGTAACTCTTTCAGGGGGTCTGATGCTTTCTTCTGGCCTCCAAGGAAACTAGGCACACATGCACATAGTACACATACATGCAGGTACAACATAAAATTAAAAAAAAAAAAAAAAATCACAAGGGGCAGATAACACCCTTCCCTGAGGAACTATTAGCAGTTAATTGGCTGGTGAGATAGAGAGAACCATTTTCTTCAGTAGAGTAGGGCATGCTCCAGGAAATTATATCCCACCTATGCTCATGCAAACAACCCTAAGTAAAAAAAGATAGGAAAGGGGGAGGGGTTTCAAACAGCAGTTAGAGAGAAATGGAAGTGGGCAATGGGGTAAAAATGATCAAAATATAATATGGAATGTACGGAAATTGACAAGTAATGAAATACATTTTTTAAAAAGTTGTTAAAAACAAAAGGGACACTATTCTTTGCTCTACTGAACTGCTGAATTTAACTCAAGAAAACCTTTTAAAAAGTCTACTGCTTTCACTTTCATAGTAATAGGCAGTAAGGTAAGATTTGTAGTTTTTGCTTTTTGGAATAGAGAGAAACTAGAGATGAAAAGACAGAAGTATAGTCCAAGGTTGTCATCCACACATGAAACCTACTGACTTAAAGACAGAGCAGGCAAATATACTAAGTAGATGTGATAATCTTTTGAACCTGGAAGAGATCCAGAGGGCACCTTGTTTCTGGGAATCAGAATTATAAGGGGATTTTAAGTAATATCTTTAATTCTACTCGCTTGCTTACCACAAGTGACTTACTAAATGACTAGTCAAAAATCAACATGGCAACAGCCTCCAGAACTGTACAAAAGAAAGGTCCCCACTGGGTGGCCCCTGTTACACTAGCTTCCCCCCTTTTCTGTTGAGTCCCCAAAACAATTTTTATGCCAATCTACTCTTCATAACTGAAAAACAACCTTTCTAGCTCAATCTAGCACTTAGCTACAATGCAAAGTCAATGTACTAAAGAAGGAAATGCAGTGACTGGCTCAGCAGTTAAGAGCACTTAATGGTCTTACAGACAGGACTTGGGTTCAGTTTCAAGCACCCACAGGCCAGCTCACAATCATCTATCTATCTATCTCTTTCTTTCTTTCTTTCCTCTCCTCCTCCTCCTCCCCCCAAACCCCCCAAAGACAGGGTTTCTCTGTGTAGCCCTGGCTGTCCTGGAACTCACTCTGTAGACCAGGCTGGCCTCGAACTCAGAAATCCACCTGCCTCTGCTTCCCAAGTGCTGGGATTAAAGGCGTGTGCCACCACTGCCCAGCACAATCATCTATTTCTAACCCTAGTTTTAGGGGATCCCCTCCTCTCTTCTGACCTCCGCAGGTACCAGGCACAAATGCACATGGTGCACAGACATACATGCATGTAAAACACTCAAACATGTAAAAGTTTTTAAAAAATAAAAAAATTAAAATAAAAACAATTTAAATAGACAGGGTCTCAAACTGGCTTCAAAGTAGCAATGTAGCTGAGAATGACCTTGAAACAATCCAGAGTTACTGGTATTATAAGCACATGTCACCTCAGCCATCAGATGGGAGTGCTAATCAAGGGCTCACTTTTACTAGGCAAAAAACCAACTGAGCCCTACCATCAGTCTCATATTTCTCTTGGTAATACTGCCACCTAAACTCTTTACCCAACAAATTACCATATTCTAATGAATTAATCATCTCACATAAAAGAAACTCCTACTTGAGCATGGCAACTATAATTCTACCTTTCAACCCAATACAAACTGAAATAATAGTATCTGGGTGTGTTGTGTGGAATCCGTGGGTTTCCAAAAGAAGAAAAGAGTCTGGCAGGCAGCAGAGAGCCCTGCTGGCTGCTACCTCTCATACAGGCTACAGATCTGACTCCTCCCTTCTGTGAGAAGAGAAGCTTCTCACAGCTAGAGAATCGATACTGGGTTCTCGATTCAGAGAATCCTGGAAATGGACCTTCTGGATTTGCAGGAAGACTCAGCTAAGTGTTACTTGTCTGGTCTGGAAACCATCACCAGACAGGGTGGTTCTGGCCACTGTGCATGAACACTCGAAGCCATGCTACTCCCTCTTCAGACTCCAGAAAGCCCAACCAGCAAAGCACCAGGAATGGCAAGGCTTGTTTGCAATCAAGAACTGGAAAGTTAGATGTCTGTTTTGAAAATACTGTGGCCTAAAAAAGTTAGCTTTTTAAAGAGTATCTACCAAAGATCCTGACACTCTGTTCACAATATTTGCCAACAGCCCCTCTCTATTTGTTTTTCTGAGTCCTGGTAGTGGTGACAAGACTGCAATGATGCTCTTGCCACTCCAGCCAGCCCACACTCAGTAAGGACAGTCCATTTTCCACCCTTAACTCAATTCTCAAGCTTTGAGGCCAGCCAAACTCTACAAACTGGTTCTAAAGCAACATTTTAAAATTATCCAGAGGACAGAATCAGATTCCCATGATCAATGAAGGGGGCTGTTTCAGCAAACACACTTCCTTAAACTTTATCCTCAGCATCTGAAACCAGGCACCTTCAGAATTCTAGCCAGCCTAACTGATCAAAGCATAAGACAAAAATAAACAAAGACAAAATCAGAAGCTAGTTCATTGTATCTCTCAGGGTTACCTGCCTACTATGGTATAAAATATGTATTTGATTTTATTCCTGTCTCTTGGCTTACTTCTAAAATCTTTGGAATCTCCACTGTAGTAATCGTTCTTTTGTATACTCATGATAGAAGGGAGGTAGCTCACAGGGTAAAAACAGGGCAGGATTAGAGCGAATCCTGTAGCTCTAGCCTCTACAGAACTGAACACAAACAGCCAATGATCTAATTAATTGTGCCTACCTATTGAAGCCCCATAAAACCAAAGAGGGCTCAGCTAGCTTCATACAGCTGACAACATTGAAGCTCAAGAAGGGTAGGCATGTGGTCACTCTGAACCCCTTCCAATCCACCCTGCCCTCTCCACACCTCATCTGTATGCTTTATAACATCAACAGTGCTTCCCTGAGCTTTGTGGACCACACTAGCAAATTAACCAAGAAAGAGGCTGTGGGTAGACTGGTGTACAGTAAGAGTACAGTAAAATAGAACACCTGGACTTACATGAGAAGGGGGGGATCTTGATGGACTGAGCCCTAAACCTGAAAGGTGACATGATTCCTGGGGACATAGTATTAGGGTTGCATTGAGTCTGAGGGACTCACTGGTGTCTGCTGTTTGCTTGATGGGGGTGTGGGGAATAAGGGGGTGGGATAGAGAGGTGGAGAAGATCTACATTTCTGTTAGAATTGAGATGTCAGAGTATAGTGAGAAAAACGTTTATATTTATTCCTGTATTCTCAGAATTGGTGTCATAACAGGGATTTGCTGAGTTGGACATGGAGGCACATACTCTTGCACAGTAGACACAGACAGGTCAAGAGTTCAAGGTCGCGGGGCAGTGGTGGCACACGCCTTTAATCCCAGCACTTGGGAGGCAGAGGCAGGCGGATTTCTGAGTTCGAGGCCAGCCTGGTCTACAGAGTGAGTTCCAGGACAGCCAGGGCTACACAGAGAAACCCTAAGGAGTTCAAGGTCATCTTGGGCTATATATTAAGGCCAGCCCAGATACACAACATCCTGTCTTAAAAGACAGAAAAAGAGTATTCTTCCCCCAGTGCCCCTTTCCCTCTTAGAAGTTTATTTTCCCCTCACTTTTCCCTAATAAAGCTGTTCGCTCTGCTTTTTTTTTTTTTTAAAAAAAAAAAAAGGGGGGGGGGGGGGGGTTACTAGAGAGATTGTCTCAGTAATTAAGAGCACTTATTAAGAGCAGAGGACCTGAGTAATGGTTCCTAGCACCCATGTGGTGGCTCACAATGATCCCTAACTCCAGTTCTAAGGAATCTGATGACCTCTACTGACGACCTCTGTGTGTACCAGCCATGCTCATGGTGTGTGTGTGTGTGTGTGTACACATGTAGGGCAAAACAGTCATATACAGAAAATAAATAGATCTTGAGTCAAAGAGACAGACAGAAAGACATCCTAGGATGCTAGTACACAGAAATGTGGACTTCAAAGGAAAATCAAGAGTAGGAAGTGAGGAAGTTTGACTCCTAGGACAGTCTCCCAAGATATGGATTCAGATGTACTCAATCACTGAATTTTGTAAAGTTAGCAAAAATTATTCTGACATGTTTACATTGCCAGAAAGCTGGTCTGCTGGATGTATAAAAAATGCAGATACAGCTCTAACCCAGGATCCAGGAGGCAGCAAGTCTCTGTGAGGCCCGTCAGAGTTATACAGTGACACACCCCACCACCCCCAAAATTAAATAGATTAATTAACTAATTAATTAATAAAAAGTTGAGGAAAAATTTGAAAGATGCTTTATGGTAGTACCAAGATACATCAGTGAAGTCCCAAGGAAGCTGTAATTAGATTGAGAAAACATAAGACTGTAAAAGGGTTGACAGGCTGTAAGCAGGATCTCTCCCCCATCTGGTGCTGCAGAGGGAACAAAGGGTATGCTAGGCACTAAGCTACATTAGCCCCGCATCTTTCACCTGACTATATTATGGGATATACAGCGTATCTCACTAGGCAAGTCCGTGTCACTGCTCCCCCCCAGGCCCCCACCCCCGTTAAATAGAAGTGCAGAGTCCACTTTCTGGAAGGATTAAGTGGACATGTAAAACTGGAATTAGTCTTGCTGCCCAAGCAGTAGCCTCAGGAACAGCCTTGATAGGGGCTTACAGCAAAAACTCTGGGCCACACCAATTCAATATGAGGGCTTTCTCTATCTTGCTGTGGGACACTGACCCAAGCTGTTTGTGCTGAAGGACATAACCGAGAATCCATGACGTCTAGATGAGTCACTTCTGGGACTCCTAACTGTCTACACAGGGTGGGACTACCTGAGTAAGGTGGAGGGAGAGGAGCCCTTAGGAACAAGAGGCACTCTTCTCCCTAGGACTGACTCTGAGGAACTGCTGGTTCTAATGATGCTTGGACAGCATCCTGTAACTTAACAGTCCCAGAAGCTGTTGCATGATCAGCTACCCACTTGGGAGGATGCTGCTCCTAAGGAAGCAGGGCTAGACGAATGGCACAAGGCACCGCCCCGTGCTCGAGGCCTGTATGGACACATGTGCAAGGACCAAAAGAGTTTCTTGATTCCCATATTCCTCAAGATGTAGTATAAGAAAAACAAAGACCAGTATTTAGGATATATTGTACAAGCACTACACATGAAAGGTAATGCAAAACTTAAGTAAATTCAAACTTGAAAGCATTTCAAAAAGCCAGGCATCACAGAGCCTATCTAGCCATTGGCACAGTGCACTTGGGTATCCTTACCAACTTAAAAACAAACAAAACAAGTGAGCTTTATCCTCGCATTAAGACCAATTTTATCCAGAGTATGAAATAGAAAATAAAACCTATAAAATTACTTTTATTACATTTTTCATGGGAGGAGGGGCGTATATACCATGATGCATAGGTGTTGTTGAGAAAGTAATCTGTGGAAGTTAGACATCTCCTCCTACCATTCAAATCTCAGGCACTGATGTCAGGTCGTCAAGCTTGGTGGCAAGCACCTTTCCTCTCATCTTGTCAGCCCTCACCATTTGTTTTTAAACACTTGAAAATATAGTAAGGTTTTTGTTTGTTGATTTTTAAATTTCTTGGCAGGACAAAGTTCTTTTTGGAAAAAGATTCTTTACTCCAGCATTTGGGAGTCGAGGCAAAAGGATCTCACTCAAGTTCAAGGATAACCTGAGTCCAGGAGTGAGATCCTGTCTGACAAAAACCACAATGAATATTCTTCATGTTTCTGAATATGCAAGAAGATTGTGTACAGTGCAGAAGACATGCATTGCTGTTAACTGGAAAGAACATGTTAGCCTTATTTTAAGTCCAGCAGTAAACCTTGCTATTCCCCTGACAGCATTTCAACCTGACAATTAGGATTTCAGCCCATCATTTCTAATTATTCTTCACTATTCATTTGCATTATTCCAAAATTTGCCAGTCCTAAAACGGGCTATTGTTCAAGTAATGTGACTTATACGAAATGCATAACCTTTGGGGGTAGGAGGATGGCTTTTCTTTCATCTAACATGCCTGAAGTGAAGGGGTAAGGACAATACCATAGGCTAGAACAAAGTCAACTTCTACACCCAGCAAACTTTAATAGAGAACACTTGGACTTGGGAACTAATTTAAGTTTACACAGGCAAAACCAATACTCATATCCATCTTGGCCATTTTCTGGTCCCCAAAATTACGTATATGCCTGTCTTGTTTAAAATGAAGTTAAAAACAGCATCATGAATTAAAACAAAACCCACACAGCTGTGGTAAAAGAAATGAACAAACGAATGGAATCCGCACAAACTGCCTTAGGCCTAATCTTATCTCAAAATCTGCTAAACTAGGGTTTTGCTTTTTGTTCTTCCGTAGAAGATTTTATTTTAAAAGCTAAATTTTATTTTTGGTTTTTCCCTCGTTTAAGACAAGGTCTCATACCGTGGTGGCCAACTGGAGACTGAGGATGAAACAGCTGATCCTCCTGAGTTCTGGGGTTTACAAGTATATTTTGTTGTGCCTTTATTGATGCTGGGACTCAAAATCATTGCCTTGTGCATGCTAGACACACACTCTACAATCTGAGCTGCAATCCCAGCCCCAAATAAACTGGACTGTCTGAGAAAAAGAAGTTGTTTTACTATTGGCAAAACCAGAAAAACACCGGGCAGAAAAACACCAGGCCAGCTAGATTGGCACCTACTGCCAGGCCTAGGCCTGGCAATCTGAGTTCCATTCCTAGAACTCACATGACAGAAACTCTGCCACACATGCACCAAGGCATGTGCATTGCACACACGCACTCTGGGGTAGGGGATTGGTGGACAGATGGGTGGGATGGGTCAGAACAGGACGCTACATCTTTCACAATGTAAAAAGCCCATTTTGGGTTCCTTCTGAGCCAGGACACAGAGGCATACTTTCAGACTGTGTAAGCTTTATATACTTTTCTATCATTTTCTAGGAGACATGCAAATGAGGTTCACACAGCTAACAAGCATACCTGGGACTCTTAATAGGCCAGTTTATCATATTCTTGACCCTTGTCCTCCAGGTCCCTGCTAGGGTCATGGCAAACAGGTGACACTAATCTTCACTGTTGCAAGTGCAGAAACCATGCTTGGGGGAGCCAAGGATGTAAGTGGAAGTTCTTCAGGCTCAAGAGGTGGCACATCAGGACTCTCTGCCTCAAGAGAACATTCTAGCTTAGTCTACCTTTATATGCTGGGATTCCACATTGTAAAAAATGTTGCCAGTTGTGGTGGTGCACACCTTTAATCCTAGCACTCTGGAGATGGGACAGGTAGAACTATGTGAGTTCCAGGTCAACCTGGCATATGGAGTTCCAGATCTCCATAGCAAGATCCAGGCACTGTGGTACATATCTGTAACCCTAACACTTAGCACTTGGGAGGCCTAGGCTACATAGCCAGATGGATGGATGGATGGGAAAGAGGAAGGAAAAGGGCTGGGGATGTAGTTCAGTTGGCAGAGTGCTTGGCAAGTATGCACTAAACCCTGGAATCAACCCCCAAATAAACTGACTGGACATAGTAGCATATACCTATAATACTAGACTCCAAGAGGAAAAGAAGCTCAAGCATATAACCCCAGAGGCCAGCCTAGACTCCTGGAGACCCTGCCTCAAAACACATGCACACGCGATCTTAAGGTTCTATGATTTTGCTTTTTAAAACAAAACACTAAATATTCAGACATCTAGCAGTCTAATTCCCAAGACTCTGCCTAAAGGTAGGAGTCAAACAAGTTGCCATTATTCCCTCAAATTCTTTCTCCTCTTCCTTCTCCTGGAAGTCTATCCAGACAAGTGAAACTGAGACAGGGGAAAAATGATCAGTTTAGCCAGGGCCCTGGTACCAGCCTTCACTCTCTAAGGAGCCAAGGCTTCTGAGTGTGCTTGCACAAACACAGCAGGGCAGATCTGAAGTGAAGAAGAGCATCTTCCTGCTCCCTTCCTACATCCATCCTGCCCTTTCACCCTCAAGGGAATCCGCTTCCCATGTAAAGACCAAGTCCAACCTGCTTTTAACAAGTGCTGTGCACAAACAACTGCCTTCGATGGAATCATTGACACCGTGGCGGTGTGGGAAGCTCCTTTGAAAAGCCTTGTCAGACCTCAGCTATGTAATTTAGTGGTGGCTCACAGGAAGTGCTGGGAGCCAGATTCTTTCTGCCTGTGCTCAAGGCCGTAATTTCCTTCCCATACTTAAATCAATGACCCTGTGGCTCTCTGTCAAGGGAGTGGGCTGAGGGTAAAGGGCAGAAAAATAAGAAGCAAAATCTGAAGAAATTGGGTCAATCTGAAAAGATTCCTAAGATTCTTCTCAAGATTAACTAAAGAGGACTGCTGAAGAACACAGTCTGCTGCTTCTCTATGAAAACCCCCACATGGCAGAGGGCTGGCAGCCAGTAAGGCCCGGAAGTTGACCAGAAGAGGCAGTCCCAGAAGTCACTTCAGACCTGGGGCTATCCTGTGCCCAGCCAGTGTGGAAGAAGTTAACCAAAATCTTAGAAGCAGTATGACTGGGAAGTGAAGGGGGGCTTGGGGGTTCAGGGAAAGCATGGTGGTGCACACTTGCTGAAGCTGAGGGCGGCTAAGGCAGAAGCAGGATCCTGAGTTCGAGGCCTGCCAGCACCACTGATTTACAGCAACAAGCTCTGTCTCTAACCACAGGCAGATTTTATGAGCCTGCCTGTTTCATACAGTACCTGTTCACCCTTCAACACTTCAAGAGCAACTTTAAACTGTAAAATATGTCTTGTTGGAAAGTCCAAACATAACAAAACAGTTGTGTTCCTATGAGGTATCTAGTAAACAGACTTTTCTATATAATGCTAGCTTCCTGATTCCCTTTAGATAACAGACCAGAATAGTAACTAGTTCCTCCTTATCAGCCACCATTCCTTAGAAAGTGCTTGGCCTGTAATTTTTTTGAAGATCAGTGAGTTTATCACTGCTGCAGCCCTCAGACTAAGAAGGAAAACAGGCCCAGCCCACTCTTCCGAAACAACAGCTGACCTACCTGCAGGAGGAAATCACCTTGACCTCATGCATTTGGCTGCCCTTCAGAATACCTCTTCCTCTCCTGGTCCAAATTACCAAGAACTTGCATACCTTTCTGAACTGCACGCAAGACACTGTCCTGCCACTGTCAACAAATCCAGAGCTTCCCTTTTGACTTTATGCCTTGCCCTGTGACATAGGACCCTGAAGAGCAAAGACAGCCACTGGAGCTGTGATGTTAAATTTACAAGAAAACAGGTAGCATGGCTAATGTGATTTCCTGAAGTCCGTGCCATTCAAGAAGATTTGGGGTCCACAGCTCCTGACCACTTGTATCTTCCTTCTCAGACCTCAACTTTGCCCTTGTCTGAATCCATCTATTTCTATTGCCTCTTGGGAAAGCCTCCATGCAAGTGCCTGTCTGGTGCTTAAAATGCCACTTATAACCTGACAAGCCTTCCTGCTGTTAACCCTCACTAACAAGGTGTGGAATACAACTTGTCCACACCAAGATGCTGCATCAGACACATTAACCCTTTTGTAGCCTTTATGAAAGAAATAAATTACATTCAGCTAAACAGAAGACACTTTTCTGCCCAGAGAAGAATCACATACAATAAGCAGAAAAAGATGTGTCTGCTTGTTGAGGGGAAAGGCTATTTGATAATAATTTGTCACTCTGTAGGCTTACAGACTCTCCAGCTGTATTTAAAACATAAAAAGCAAACAATTTCAGGCTAAGGAGATGGCTCAGTGGGTAAGAACACTTAGTACCAGATTCAGATCCCCAGCACCCACATAAACACTCAGGTGTGAGCCAGGCTGTGGTAGTACATGCCTTTAATCCCAGCACCTGGGAGACAGAGGCAGGCAGATCTCTGTGAATTTGAGGCCAGCCTGGTCTTCAGAGGGAGTTCTAAGAAAGCCAGGACTACACAGAGAAACCCTGTCTCAAAACCCAACCAATCAAACAAACAAGCAACCCCCACCTCTAAAACAAACCTAGACAGGTGTGATCTTGCACACCTGTACCTCCAGTGAGCTGTGCACTGGTAAGGGTGTGTGTTAATGGCACATGACAGGTAATAAAGCAGAGAGCAACACAGGATGGCATCTAATCTCTGTCCTCCAAAGCCCAGCACACACATAGTAGATCATTTCAAAAATGGAGACAAAACACACTCCACCAAAATTATGGGTTCAAAACACTTGAGCAATTCAACTCAAGTTGAATTATGAGAGCCGAAAGCTTTGTCAGGCCCACACAGAAGTCAACCAGGCTCAGAAGTTGTAAGTCCCCATTCACACTAGTAGATCTACAGGGAACAGACAACGGAAAGCAGCTGGCCTGTGAGTAACCCAGCCTTCTTGCACTACCCTCTTATACAGCACCCTCAGTCTCTCTACAGGTGCACACCCTACTGCTGTCTGCAGCCAAAGCTTTGTATCTGCTAGCTTCTAATTAAAGGCCATTTAATTTTTAGAACTTCATAAAACATCTATAAACCTGTGCCACTCTGTAAGAATGTCAAGAATGTTAAGTGCACAACTAGTACTCTTTCAAAGTGACCTTCACAAAGGACTGCCTCTATTGCTTTGCCAACTAACATGTCAGGAGTCAAAATATCCCTATCACAGGCTACTAAACTTGAAAAGTCAAAGACATTAGAAAAGGTTTCTTAGCTGGGCAGTGTGGCGCACGCCTTTAATCCTAGCACTCGGGGGGTGGGGGGGGGCAGAGGCAGGAGGATTTCTGAATTCGAGGCCAGCCTGGTCTACAGAGTGAGTTCCAGAACAGCCAGGGCTAGACAGAGGGGCTTCTTAAAAAAAAAAAAAAAAGGCAGAATCATGCTGAGTGTGGTTGTATACACCTTTAATGCTAACACTCGGGAGGAAGAGGCAGGTGGATCTCTCTGAGTACAAGCCTGAGTCTGGTCTGTCTGCATAGCCAGACCCTGTCTCAAACAAACAAACAATGCAAAAATGGACTTTAAAAAGCCATTCAGGGGCCAGGTGCTGGTGGCACACACCTTTAATCCCAGGACTCAGGAGGCAGAGGCAAGAGGATCTCTGAGGTCAGCTTGGTCTACAAAGTGATTTTCAGAACAGCCAGGACCACATATAAGAAACCCTGTCTTGAGACAAACAAATAAACACACCAAAAAAGCCATTCACTGTGAGTGAGCAACAGAGAATTCTGAGCAAGGTAATATTAACATTTTCATGGAGGAGTACTTGGCAAGTAGCCAACCAGACCAGGACTCTTGCAAGCTGGGTCATCAAATCCTGCTGTGGGGAGGGAAAGCATACACAGATAAAAACCAGTCAAATGGCATTTCACAGCCAAGCTACCTTGCCAGCTCTCCCCTGTCAGCAAGATCTGTGGACAGCGGTGTTTGGAGATCTCGGGCTAACCTAATAAAAGCCTAAGTGCATACCTCTATAATCAGCCTGATAACCATCAGTCCCTTCCCAGGGATGGACACTTCATTGTCAACATCTAGGAGAGACAATACCTTTGATGTGAGGGAGCTGACCTGAATCCTGTAACCTCACATGTTCCCTCCCGTGCCTACTCTGTGTTCTTGCTCTCTATAAATCAAACTCCCGAAAGCAACAGGTTACTTTTTAAAGGACAGATCTCATCTTGTCAGTACCTTGCTCACACTTCCCTCTGCTCTAATACTTAAACACAAATCCCAAACTCTTAGCATGGCCCTATGTGGTCTCACAGCCACCTCCTCCTCAGCTACTGTTATTACTTATCAGCCTTCCCCTTGGTTCCCAGGATGCACTCATTTACTTACCTTCATTCATCCCCCCAACCACTCGACAGAGTTACCATAAAGCACACCCAACAGTGCCAATACACTATTAGGCACTAAGGCCAGCAATAAGCTTAGAATGTCTGCCCTTAGGAAGCTCAAGAGTTTAGCAAAGAGAAATGGACAATACAAAATAGACATAATTCAGATAAGTTGTACCAAACAGGTTAAGAGCTTCAGCAAGTGAGAGAAATAGTACAGTGTTAAAAAAGATGGTCATAGGTCAGCAAAAGGGCTCATCAATTACGAGTCCTTGATACCAGGCCAAATGACCTAAGTCCTTCCCTAGGGTCCACACCATGGAGAAAACAAACTTCTACAAAATTTTCTCTGACCTCCACTGTTTGCTGTGACATACACACAAGTACACAAATGCACATAAAACCTAAGGGGAAAAATGGTGAGAACAGGTCTCAGTGTAAATGCTGAGAGTGAAGTCACTGAGTGGACACAGAGAGAGAGAGTAATAATGTAGGAGGGCTGCCAGGTAAACACTCCGGTGAAGACAGAGCAACTTGAGGGGTCCTAATGTCAAGAATTATTTCTCGCCGGGCAGTGGTGGCGCACGCCTTTAATCCCAGCACTTGGGAGGCAGAGGCAGGCAGATTTCTGAGTTCGAGGCCAGCCTGGTCTACAGAGTGAGTTCCAGGACAGCCAGGGCTACACAGAGAAACCCTGTCTCGAAAAACCAAAAAAAAAAAAAAAGAATTATTTCTCACTTAACTCCAGGAGAGTCATCTAGCTCCCATTTAACCTCAGCATGGCAGACAGTACCTGGCTCAATAAATATCTGCTAAATGGAGTAAGTTTATATCTAAAAAAATAATAATAATTAAATAAAACAAAATGGGCAGGAACATGGCTCAACAGAGTACATGCCTAGCACATGAAAGGCTCTGGGTTTAACCCTAGGTCAAAAGACCAAAGAAAAACAGTATCTCCAGTACTGGGAGATAGAGGCAGGAAGATCGAAAGTTCAAATGCAATCTGGGCTACACAAGATCATCCCGATTTTGAAATAGGGTCTTTCTGTGTAGCCTGGCTGTCCTGGAACTGGCTCTGTAGACCAAGCTAGCCTCAAACTCATACTGCCTGCCTCTGCCTTCCGAGTGCTGGGATTAAAGGTGTGCGCCACCTTCATGGCTTGTTTTTGCTTTTGGAAATAGAGTCTCTTCCATCAGCCCTGGCTGTCTTGGGACCTTGGGACATGCTGTGTAGAGTAGGCTGCCTCTCTGGTGCTAGGATTAAAAAGGCCCAGCTGTTTTTTGTTTGTTTTACAATAAATTTTTTTCAGCTTGTATAGGAAATAAGATTTATTTATTATGCTAATAGCTTGCCTCATCCCATAAGCTTATCAGTTAAAAACTTGTAGTTGGTAATTTTCTTCGGCTCCACTACTAAGCCCTAGCTCTGTCTTTCACTTCAAAGCTCATCTTACTGTGATGCTCCCTCCTGGTTTGCCCAGGTCAGGGCGTAGATGTCTATAACAACCAACCTACTGGCCAGTGCCAAGTGTCTCTCTCCAACCTTATTCCAACTATCTTTTACAGGCGACTAAGCTGCTTCCTGCACTGCTGTGGAGTTCTGCTTCCATACCCACTGACTCCTTGAAAGTCAGTGCACCTCTGCTCCACAGCTGCAATGTGCTCAACGTGAAGGCATGCTTTCCCTTACCCGTTCCCAGCACACAATGTTCATCATACCAAGCATCTACAGCAGTGGCTCTCAACCTTCCTAAGTGCAGAGACCCTTTAATACAGCTCTTCATGTTGTGGTAACCCCCAACCATAAAATTATTTTCGTTGCTACCTCATAACTGTAATTTTGCTACTGTTGTGAATCATAATGTAAATATTTTTGAGGTTTGCCAAAGGGGTCACAACCCACAGGTTGAGAACCACTGACCCACAGCATTCAGTAAGCCACACCTGCTTGTATAGTAGAAAATGGTGGAAGCCTACAAATTACATTTCCCATATTCCTCTCCCACTTGGCTCCAACTGGGTTCTGCCAGTGGCTGCTGGAAACTGACGGCAAAGAGAAGACTATGTAGCCGGTCTGTCCCCAGCTAACCGTGACCGTGACAGCAGGCTCCTACACTTGTGCACTTTATTGGCTTTTAGTAGCACCCCTTTCCTCCTTTCTAACCCTCTAGCAAAGCTTTGGTGTTTATACTTTTAGATCCATACCATCTACAGCTGTTTCTACTTTCCCACTTGGACAATAATGAGGATGAGAGATGAGAATAAAGAAGAGACAACAACTACTGGGTGACTGTATATGCCTCTCTGAGTTCAAGGACACCCTAGTCTACAAAGCCAGTGCCAGGATAGTCAGAGAGACATAGAGAAGCCTTGTCTCAAAAAAAAAAAAAAAAAAAAATAGTAACTATGAAATAAAACCAGCACTACTAAGTAGTAAAAGTGAATATAAAAGCACAAAATATAGTTTTCAATGATCATTATTTTGGGTATCCCAGAAATCAACTGCAGAAAATTTCTCTCTAGGAATATTTCAATGAAGGCCTGAATTTAACTGCTAAGTTGCTGGGTTGGTGAGAAGGCTCAGCGGATGAAGGTGCTCCTCAAAGAGGCTGATGACCTGAGTTCCATCCCTAGGACCACAGAACTAACTCCAGGAAGTTGTTCTCTGATGTGCTGTGGCACTACCCCAACAAATAAATAAATTAATATAAAAGCTTAGGTCTAGCTGCTCTTTTTGTTATTTTGAGACAGGGCCTCCCTGTAAACTCTCAGTCCACCTCCCTTAGCTTCCCAAATATAGCTGAATACAAGAACGGATGGCAGCTCCAGTTCTTGCTGCTGTTTAAAAAGGGCAGATCTCCAGGGCTAAATCAAGCATCTGTAGATAAGGAAGAGGTTGTGTTTCCTCACATGTCTCATTCAGCACAGGCAAGTTGTTGGGTTTTTTACTTTTTAAAAAAATTTCCCAGGTAGACCAGCATGGCACTGATCTTTTGATCTTCCTGGCTCCCCTTCCTAAGTGCTGGGATCACAGGTGCACACCTCTATCCACCCTGGATCTCAGCAAGTACTTCTCAGGAATTTTTAAGATGCCTGCTTGGTGACTGTTTTAAAACATTTTGAAGACATCTCAACCATAGCACTCAGTAAAGGGTACTCCAAACTCTTTCACTCACCAAATGTGGCTACATTCCAATTGTTTCTTAGAATCAGAATCACTCCATGCTTAGCTTCACACGCTTACACACTAGTCTGTATGAATTCAAAGTTTGAAAAAACTCCCAACAACTTACCTGTGTTGAGCTCTGTGAGGGAACACAGGGTGGTGGGGGCATCCGGCAAGAGGTTTGATGGCTACACACACAGTACAGGGAATTTAACCCCATAATTGGTTGTTGAAGCCTCCTATGAAGGCTATGTCTTCATTCCTAAGAGCCTGCAATTCTGGCTGAAGAGCTAGTCTGAAACTGTATGCCAGCAAACTGCCACTGTCTTAGGAAGGACTGAGAGCTGTGTGGATCTGAAACAGATCCTGAGTCTGACTCCTGGTAGCCTACGAGTTTACAATCTGCTCAGAGATCACATAAGTGTCCCTAAGCTTTACCCCAAATTCACTTCCAGGTATTTTTCAAAATAAAGCTATTGGAGGTTTTTAAGAAAAAGAAAGGCCAAATAGAAACCAGTAATTTGGGCTGGAGAGAAGGCTCAGTGGTTAAGGCCATCAGGTACTCTTGCAGAGGACCTGAGTTCAGTTCCAAGCACTTACATAATGGCTCACAACCATCTGTAATTCCAGTTCTAGGGATCTGATGCCCTCTTCTGGCCTTCAGGAGCACGAGGTATACACACTGTACACAGATATTAAATGCATAAATATAACCATACACATAAAATTCAAAACAAAAACGAACACCAACAAACTAACCACAAATTCTGTAACTACTAACCTCACACTACAGGCCCTTCATCAGACACCTGTAGACACCTGCTGACCCCATTTTTCATGAAAAAGAAATGCTTCATGAGATGGATGCCTTAGAGAACACGATGCTTGCCTCTTACTGCTTTCCAGACTGTATGAAGTAAGTGGGACATCAGTTATGGGTGTTGGCATAGTTCCTTTGTTCTTACTTTGTTTTCTGAGTCAAGAATCTTCCTCTGTAGCCCTGGCTGGCCTGGTAGTTGCTATATAGTCCAAACTGGCTTCAAACTCTTTCTCAAATCTCCCAAGTACTGAGGGTGTTAAGAGTACATCGTCAGCAGTGCTCTAGCCATGCTTTAAATAGAAGCCAATGTGCGGGTCTCTGCAATTGAATCAAGTGTCTGTACAGACTGGGAGCCACAATCATGCACTGCTCTGCCCAGTTTCCTATTTCTACTCTGACAGTAATTCCCAGTGGACAAACGCCTCAACACTATGCAGCTCCATCATCATCTCTAACAAAGAACCACTGGAAACACTATCACAACCAGGTACCAGCTTTCTTTGAGAACTGGATATAATAAATTCCTTCAGAGAATGTAACTTCTGGCATAAGGGAAGTTACTGGATGCTTCATTCTGACAATGACATATGACTGCCTCATAGAAAACAACTCTCAATAAATTAAATGTCAATAATTTAGTCACTCCTTCATAAAAGGGTCACCATTTACTTGAGATGTGTTGAGGGCCTACTGGGGACAGTTAGAGAAGAAGTCCTGTGCCAATGTGAGGTTTTTTCACTGCCCAGAAATGGGCAAGAGAAAGAACACAAGATGTTTCAGAACTGACTTCAACATAATCTTGTCTAAATGTCTCCTCATAAGTCAGGTGTAGCACCAAATAAAAAGGGCCATGATATGATGTAGCTCAAGCACCTAGAGCTTTATAGAATTCTCCACAATAACCAAACAAAGCAGGCACTACTATCATCTTCATTTGACAGAGAACAAAAGTATCTTAAAGGCATTAAGTGCCTCATTCCTGATTACTGAGTACACTTAGTAGGGCCACAGCTGTGGACCTCTAAAACCACATACAGGTAGTCTAACCATACCCTTGTTCTATTCCACAGATGAATGGATGAGAGCATCATGGCTTTCTAGAAACATAAAAGGCTCCAGTACCAGATGCCCCTTGGTCATTTGGCAAAGTTCTCCACTATGGGGAACAGGGTCTTATCTGCCTAGACCCACAATTTTAATAACCTGCTCCCACAATGTACTTTATGCTGCTCAAAATATTACTAAATGCTCCAGGAAGGAAGGGCAGTTATGTCTTCATTCTACATGTGAGAACACTGAGGCCTAGAAGAGGTCATTCAATCCATGTCTTCTTCGTGGTATGTCTACTGAGTACCTAACCACATAGGAGAAACACAATTAAAACGAAATTACATTACCATTCTTTTTGTTTGTTTGCTTATTTTTGTTTTGTTTGAGGCGCAATCTCATGGAAAACCTAGACTGGCTAAGAACTCATCATGTAATCAAAACTGCCTCAAATTCTGGGCACTTCTCCTGCCTCAGCTGCTTCCTTCTTGAGTACTAGGATTATGGATGTAAACTCAGAATTTCTTCCACAGTTAACCACAGATACCATGTCCAAAGCGAGAATGAAGGGGAATGGACTTCCAATTTCAGTAATAAGAATTAATTAACAGAGGGTTAGCAAGATGGCTCTGTGAATACAAGTGATGCTTCCAAGACAGACGATCTGAGTTTGATTCTCAAAGCCCACATGGTGGAAGGAGAGAACGAACTCTGCCAGGTTGTCCTCTGACCCCCATATGTGCTATGAAGCACAGCTCCACCCTTACCCCCTGCATCTAACAAGCACAATAAAACAAATAAATGTTAAAAAATACTTTAGAGTTAGAATCATTTCAGTTATCTGAGGGTTGCAGCTGTGAGGAGCCCCCCCCCCCCCCACTTTTCAAACCATGGTAATACACACACCGTAATGGTTTTGCCCTTAATTTATCCTCAACTCTCCTTACCCTTCTGGAAAAAAGAAAAGTCAGTTTTATTCACACCTCTTTTTTTTTTTTTCTTTTTTTCTTTTTCCTTTTTTTGGTTTTCCGAGACAGGGTTTCTCTGTGTAGCCCTGGCTGTCCTGGAACTCACTCTGTAGACCAGGCTGGCCTCAGAAATCCGCCTGTCTCTGCCTCCCGAGTGCTGGGATTAAAAGTGTGCGCCACCACTGTGCGGCTTCACACCTCTTTTTTAAGAGATAAAGGAATATCTCTTTAAAAAAATATCACTAATCCTCTTCAACCGATTACATAATGGTGCTATTTTAGAGATAACATTGAAAGCGCCATAAAAAGTACCTCTTTACAGAGTTACTGTGAACATCAAGGAGCTTGGCCCTGTTGAGGAGAAGAGAACCAGCCTTGAATTTAAAGAGATGAGAGTACTATGGCAAGAAGAAAGGAGGAGGTGGAAGTCTCTTATTACCTTGCTCTAGGAAACAGCAAAGTAAGACACTGCACGAGGACAGCAGGAGTCAGGGCCTGCTTCACCGTGGGCCTGAGAGGTTATTGTTAGAACAGGACCAGAGCGCAAGCAAAGTCCATTCCATTTAAAGGTTCAAAGGAAAAAGTAAAACCATTCAGATATATAAATCAAATGAGCTGCTTTACTCATAAGTCAGAGCTACTTAACACATCTTACAGCAGGGCTCCATGTACAAGGAAATCTCTCTTTATAGGAAGCCATGGGGGTTAGGGATGTAAGTTAATTGGCAGAATGTCAGCCTAGCACACAAGCAAGAAACCTTAGGTTTCACCCCCAATGCCACAAAAACTGGGCATGGTGGTACATGGCTGCAATTTCAACACTGGGGGTAGGGGGAGAGGAGGATCAAGGTCATCTTTAAATACAAGGTCTAAAACTAGAGAAGGAAGGAAGGAAGGTTATTGCATCTGCGAGCTTTCATGTTGTAGGTCCGTGAAGTTTCCCTTAAAATCCACAGGCAACAGATTGCACCCTGATTACATCACTTGAGCTTTGAGTGTCAGGCACAACCCTAATACTAAAAAGAGTAATGCTTAAAGATGACTCATCCTTGGCTGATGAGTGTCACTCATGGCTCACCTACCATGCATGCCCAAGGCCCTGGATTCTATCCCCAGCACCAACAAAAATCAATCATTTTTCAGCTAATTAAGAAAAAAAATCAAGTCTAATTAAAAAAAAAAAAAAAAAAAAAGGAACTACTTAGAGGACAGCCTGGATATATGGTCAAAAAAAGCAAAGCTCCAGCATAATGTCTGCTTTTCCTAAGACTCTGTCTTCATCAACCCAAACTATTTAGTAAACAAGAGTCCATTATCTTAAAACAGAAGAAAAACACAGAAGACCCAGAAAATTTTCATAAGTGACACACTCCTCTCAAACTGCTTGTGCATGGTGAATATGGTATTAAAATTCTACACCAAATCAGCCAAGGAATTCACTTACTATTAAGGACTATAAGTCCTCAACTCTGTCTAAACACTGACACCCTCACTCAGTTCATGCTCTATTGGTATTAAGCTTCTATCCAACGTCAATCTTCACCTGATTAAATTATGGACAAACTAACAGGGAAGCACATTTTTTCATCTTTAAGTGTTTCCTCACATGCTCTTTAAAATGACTCAAAGCAGGGCTAGAGTCCCTTCTCCAGTTCACCAAATCCCAACTGCAGAATTTCAGGGCTGGGAAGCATGATTTGATCCAAGCTATCCACTGAACAGAAGCCATGCATCCTGGCTGGGCTACTATGCAGGCTCATGTCCACAATGTAGCCTGGTGGTACAGAAGCAGCCAATTCTTGAAAATAACCCCAGTCCAGAAGTGACATGCTCTAGCCAGGGCCTTTCTCCTGTCTACACACAATAGTCCAGCCTTAGGGGTGTCCCAAGCTCTCCTCAGAGTTCATTCGGATGGTTGCCAGACAACTTTATGTTTGTAGTCACTTTGACTCCTAAGTTAGTTCTCCGTCCTTTCACATGCAACATTCTTCTTCATTTAATAAAGTTCCAAAACCTCCTATTAGTGCCAACTCCATGTCAGGAAAGGGGATGCTCTAAGGGAAAGTTCCTCACTTCCTCCTGACAGCCTCCCCTTCCCACCTTCTCTCACTGACACGTTCCACAGACCAAACAAGAAAAGAGCATATGAAAATTTTCAAAGTGTCTATGCCTATGTTCTTTTTAATTGGGAAAAGTTCTCTAGTAACACTGTATTAAAATACACAACTTCAGGGTGAAAGGTACCTGTAGCTCCATTCTATCCAACAGGCCAAATGAGCTAATTTTTAACACTTATGGCTGGCTGGCTGTGAGCTGCCATGTGGTTGCTAGGAATCAAATGCTGGCCCTCTGAAATAACAGGGGGTCCTTAACTGCTGAGCCATCTCTCCAGAACCATTTGTTGTTTGGTTTTGTGTTTTTATTTTTCAAGACAGGGTTTCTCTGTGTAGCCCTGGCTGTTCTAGAACTTACTCTGTAGACCAGGCTGGCCTTGAACTCACAGATCCACTTCCTGAGTGCTAGGATTAAAGGCCTATGCCACCACCACCTGGCTCTTAACCAATTCTTAATCTTACAGTAGTCAAAGATCCCTTAGACAACCTGATACCAGTTTAAACAATCTGATCCAAATTTGCACTTACAGAAAACATTTCAGGAACCCTGAATCAGTAACCTTCATCCTAGCCACATTATGTAAGAAAAAAGACTCAAATATAAAAATACTTAAGCCACTGTTTCTAACTATATCTACTTTCCCATTCTCTTTAAGTGCATTATTCTTTCTTCTGAGTAGCTCAGTAATTTTTTTTTTTGGTATATGTGGTCAAGCATGCATACACTGATGTGTGTGTGTGTGTGTGTGTGTGTGTGTGTGTCCGTGCGCACCAAAGGATAATGACATATCTATCTCAACTGTTCTCCACCTTAGATTTTGAGACACGGTTTCTCACTGAATCTGGAGCTCACCAATTTACCTAGACTAGCCAGCTAGTAGTGAGCACCTGGGATCCTGCAGTCTCTGCTGCCCCAGCACTAGAACAACAGTCATGCTGGTTTAAGTGAGCACTGGAGGTTGAACTAAAGAGTTCAAACGAGTAAACACTCTATTGACTGAGCCTCAGCAACAAAACAGATGAAGCACAGGATCCCATATCCTGCCAAAGCCCTGTAGGGTATTAGCTACACAAGTGAAAAGAGAGGTCTGGCCAAGGCTAATGAGCTGAGTTTTTGGAGCTCTGGTATTTAGATCTTAAAGCCCACCAAACACAACCTGACACCATATTGATTACTAGGAAAAAAGATAAAACAGAAGATGAGTGAATCAGTACCTGGGCTTGAAAAGCAAGATTGTTTCAAATATGAAGACATACTTAGTAAACAAAGGTTTCAGAACCAAATTAACAAACTTTCAAAAAGAATGCCTTAAACATTTCCTCTCTTACAATCTCAACAACAGAGTTCTTTTGCACAAGGTCCTCTCCAATGAGTATCAGAAAAACACAGCACTCCATCTCAACTGTACAGTAAGAGACAAAACGAGGCCATGCGGCTCAGCATTACTTTAAACCAATGGCTGTAAGCTTTTTGGGTCATGAATTCCATTGAGAATTTGATGAAAGCTACAGATCCACTCTCTGTAGAAAATAAATAAAAGAAATTCAGGATACAGCCCAAGAGCATCATAAAGACCCATGCATCAGAAAAACGGCCCAAGAGCATCACAGAATTCTCTTTACCACCTTTGCTCTGAATCTGTTTTTGTTGGTGGTGGTTTTTTGTTTTGTTTTGGTCATTTCTAACTAGAGACCACAAAGACTGAAACTTGAAGACTGGAGTAGGAGGAGCCAGGATCTTACTAGGTAGCCAGCCCAGGTGGCCCAGAATTTACTGTGTAGCTCATACTAGCCTCAAATTCAGTCATCTTCCTTCCTCAACCTCTTCAGTGCCAGAATTAAAGGCATGTGCCACCACACATGACTACATTTTATTTAGCTATTATTGACTAGTTTACTAAGTAACAGGCATAAAATAACACACACACATTATCTTTTATGGTAAAGGAGCTGTAGATTTAAATAGTACAAGAAAAGATCATGCTGCATAACTAAGCAGGGTTTTAAAAACAGAACATGTCTTCAAATGGGACCCCAGGGAGCTTGAAATACAAGGAAGCCTACACAAAAACTATTTCTCCTCTCTACAGAGCCACACTTCCTTCTCTGGCAGAGCTGTGGCTCTCTTCAGCACACATGGATGCAGAAACCTCAGCCATCCATGTCCAGGATATGAAGGAAACTGTGAACAGAGCCTGAGGTGTGAGCAGGAATCTTGCTTCTGTTGTAGAAGGTATTTCTTCCACCCGCATTTCCTGATCACTGATGATGCCTAGGCTCCTGGGTTAGGTGCCTAGAGAAACAATGATGGAAGGCCCTGACCAAAGATTCTGACATGGAAGAGACAAACAAGCCACTGGAAGACAGAAGAGTAAGTGTAAGTACTGAAGGGCACTCAGCATATGAGACAAGGCACTTTCTTCTGCATGTGAGGAAAGGCTTGTTGGAAAAAAAAAAAAAAGAAATCTGTAAGCTATGTATCAAGAAGTAAACAGACTTATTCAAGCTATGTTTTTAGGCTGTTTTTGTTAAATTTTATTCAATCTGACTGGAGGAGCAGGTTATAGAAGACTATTTCAGATACAAGGCATATGAAATGTTGGTGATATAGCTCAGTTGGTAAAGTATCTAGCATGCATGAGGACCTGAGACCAATTCTCAGAATCTTAAACGCTGGGCATGGTGGGCTATGCCTGTAACTCTGTAATCCTGTAATACAGCAGGTAGTCAAGATGATCAGGAGCAGCTGGAGGTGATGGTTTACAGCTTTAATACCAACACTGGAGAGGTAGAAGCAGGCATGTCTCTTTGAGTCCGAAGATAATGTAGTCTACATAGTGAGACCCTATCTCAAGAAAAAAAAAAGGGGGCGTGAGGGTATCAGTTGCACACACCTTTAATCCCAGCAGAGAGGCAGGCAGATCTCTCTGAGTTTGAGGCCATCCTGGTCTACATAGCAAGTTGCAAGACAGCCAGAACTACATAACAGAAACCCTGTTTCTTCAAAAAGAAAAAGAAAGAAAAGAAAAAAGAGGGTGGGGTGGGATAAGCTGGGAAGACTGCACGGTGAGTAAAAAGCACTTGCTGTTGTGCCTGATCACCTGACTTCAATCCCTGGGACAAACATGGTGGAAGGAGAGAATCAATTTCTACAAGCTGCTCTCTGACCTCCCCCAGGGATGGTCCTTGTCTAAATTTCCCTGCTCACGGCCAACAAGACAGTGGTAACTAATAGTGTTCTCGAAAAGCCTAGCTATTAGTTTAGTTCAATAACCGGGATCCTCATGGTGAAGGAAGAAAAGTGGCTTCTGAAAATTGTCCTCTGACATGGCCCCCACACATGGGCACGTTGTCACAAGTACACACATGTGTACATACAGGACTCAACTGATACACAGTATTATGGTCAAAGGAAAAATTAAGCCAGCCACAGTGACACACATCTGTAATCCAAGTACTTGGAAGACAGGACAAAGGCAGGACACCTTACGTTCCAGGCCAACCTGGGCCACAGAATGAGACCTTCTCTCAAAAAAGCAAAAAAGTAACTTTAGGACAGAAGTTAAACTACAGGCTATAGAGGTGGGGCTTAGCGGCAGAGCACTTGCCACTGTTGGTCAAGGCCCTGGGCTCTATCCTCAACACCACAAAAAAGAAAGATGACTTTCTTATTTCACCAATTATCCATTAATTCTATTTTCTCTTCCAGGATCCAACAAGACCCTGCACCCATTCCACTTAATTCAAAGACTCCCTAAAATGTTTCCTTTTAGTTCTGAACACTGGTCTTTGATTCTTTACTGCCAGTATCTAGGCTTCCTCATCGCCCCACAGGCTACAGGAAAGGTAAATACATTTCACTACAGAACACAAGTGACAAAAAGAGATGACCTGAAGTGAGAACTAGGGATTCTCGGAAATGTAACAGAACAAGAATTCATCTTTACAAAGAGGTCTACACATTTGCTCACATGCACGCATGCATGCACGCGCACACACACACACACACACACACACTCCTACAAAACAAACTTGACCTAACATGCTACTTCTCCTATAGAAGAAGAAAAAAGACTAGTTTCTGCTTCTTCAGATCTGGTGCTACGTCCTTCCTTTTTCATTCTTCTTAAAGGCTCCAATACAAGTCAGAGAGGACCCTTCAACTATCCCTCAGAATAAAATGCTAATAAAATCCACCTGGGACTCGAGGAGGCCAGGCAGGATGACTCATCTCATTCCGGGGTTTTTAGGCTTCTGATTGTGAAGGCAGCAATCTACTGCATGGTGATAATAATCATCTCTACCAGCATTAGTCATGCCTCGATTGTATAGACTCACTCTGCCTCCATCTCCCAAAATTCCCAAACTGATAGCCTTGAGCAATGTCCACTTCCTAGGACCAAGGATAAACCCTGTGGTGTGGCTCAGGTAGAGTGCCTAACAACATGTGGGAGTCCCTGGGTTCCATACCCATCACTGTAAGAAAATAAAAACCCCACTGTGCAGAAAGCATTGTAATTGCTGGGGCAAATGGTCAAATAGGTCCAGTTTTTTAAAAGAGCTGTTAAGGCAGGGCAAGGAAGTACACACCTGTGGTCTCAGCACTCAGAAGTTGAGGCAGAACGATTCAGAGTTCAAGGCCCAATATGAGCTGCCTAAAGAGATTTTATCTCAAAACCAAAGGCATAAGAAAGAAGCCCTTCTCAGAGCTGGAATCTGGGAAGAGAAGGAGGGAAAGAAGTCAAGGAAGTAGGAAAAGCAAAGAAAGGAGATGAGGGTTGTCTTTGTGCATATATCATCCAGACTATACCACGTTCTCTAGTTCTTTGGTCGTTTTGATAGTAAAGTTAGTCAAAATTAAATAAAATTTAAATCTTGGCTTCTTTATCCTACTAGCTATATTGCAAAAACTGACAGGTGATAATGCAGACTACACTACTACATGGCTTATGCTACAAAACGCCCAAGCTGTCAAGCACAACTACTTAGAAAGCTGAGGCAGGAGGATTAGAAGTTGAAGACCTGCTTAAGCTACAGAATAAATTCAAGGCCATACCAGACAACTCATAGAGACCCTATTTCAAAACAAAAATCAATCAAACAAATCAATAGGATGAGTCTATAGTCTAATGGCACAGAAATTGCTATGTAAGGTCTTGGGCTCAATCCCTTGGTACATAAGACAAGTCCAGGTGCTAATTCAAACTTGAAATGCAGGCAGAGGTGGGGGGATACGGGGACAGGCATAAGAGTACACATTCCAAAGTATGCTGATAACACAAGCCACTGGCACTGTAGCAGCATCAAATACCACAGCTCTTTCCCAAACCCAAGAAACAAACATTTCAAGGAGGTATTAGAGAAATGAATACGCAACAGACTCTAATTTTGCTAAGGTATGCTGAGATTAAATTTGAAAAACAAACCAAAACCAAAGCCTAACAGCCAGGCATAGTTATCTATGCCTGTAAGTCCAAAACTTGATAGGCAAAGCAAAAGATCAGAAATTCAAGTGTAGCCTCAGCTACAGAGTGAGTTTGAGGCCAGCATGGGTTATATAAAATGCTGGTTAAACACATGTACACGCCTACACACAAACGGAACTTACATTAAAACATCCAATTAGGCCCCCACAACAAAATAGGAGGGAAGATAGACCTGAAATTAGCTGATGGTTATTCCGGAGATCTTTAACAAGTAGCTCTGCTACAGACCAGGGTAACACCAGAAAGCCGTACTCTTGCCACCAGAGCACCTTCAGTGCAGGTCAGATTGTCAACCCACAGCAATAAAACAAATCCTAACCTGCCCCTGAACCCTTCAGGTTTGCCACCTATTCACACTGCTTCAGCTTCCTCATCTGAGAAACAGTATCAAGGTCACAAGGATATGTGTTGTGTGCATGATGCCTGGCAGACAGGGAGGGCATAGTGCTGGCTGTTATTATTATAGTCGTGTATATACAGCTTGGAGGAGCTAGTTTCTCTGGATGAAACCTCAAAGGGTTTCTTTCTCTAGGGATGAGCTCCCAGGGCAGAGGGGTGTTGTGCAGACCGCTGTGTTAGGAGGGTATTTTGTGAAGTCTTCATCCTAGCAGATACCTTCCAACCATGTCCTGTGGGCTCTATGCCAGCAGGCGAAGGGGCACCTGCAGAAGTGCTGCAAGATGGAGATTCACTGCAGGCCTCAGGCACCCAGGTAGTTGCTAGTGCCAGTTTCCCAAGCCATAATACTTCACCCTTCATTCAGGCCTCAGGAGACACCCTAGCACACATGATATGCTGGGTTCAATCCCAATACTGACAAGGAAACAACAACAACAAAAGGAACCAGTCCCAATTAAGCATTCATATGCCAGGCACTTTACTAAATAACACTAACAACAAGAACAAACAAACCTACCTTCAGAAGGGAAAGCCAGGCCAGACCTGGTATACATGCCTTTAGTCCCAGCACTTGGTAGGCAAAAGCAGAGGCAGATAGATCTTTGTGATCTGAGGGCTACCTGATCTAAATAGTGAGTTCCAGGACATCCAAGACTACATAGAGACCCTGCACTTAAATAAAAAGAGAAATTAAAAAAAAGAAAGGAAAGAAAACAAGAAAAAAGAAAGAAACTAACAAAGGAAGGAGAGCCAAGCATGGTGGTTTACAACTGTAATCTTAGTTAGCACTTGGAGGACAGATAAGGATTACTTTGAGTTTCAAGCAAAGCTGCACTGTAGGGGAAGACTGTCCATAGAACATAAAAGGAACTGGAGTACAGCTCAGGTGATGCAGTGTTTTCCTAGCATGCAGGAAGCCCTGCATTTGATTTCCAGCACAGTGTAGATCTCAGTAAGATATACACCTATACTCTCCTACTCAAGGTAGAGGAAGAAGTATCAGAGGTTCAAGATCATCCTCAGCTATATAGCCAGTTCAATCCTATCCTAGACCATGTGCGAAGCAAGCAAACAAACATTACACTCCTCAGAGTTCTACTGGATGGCAAATGACACATTCAAGTTTTCTCCCTAGTACTAACTGAGACCACACCAGTAATGTACTTGTCTAATGGAATAGCAGAAAGCTGTAAAAACAAACAAACAAAAAAAAAACCACCCCTCTGTGTTAATATGAAATGATCTCCCAAGACATTAAACAAAAAAGATACAGACACAAACCACAGCACGGCAATAGTCTGGCAAAAGGAGAGGGGAACATATCTAAGCCTCTGGTAAAAAACATGGATGCATCCAAGGAGAGCAACAGGGCAGTTGGGGTGAGGGGAAAGGGAATAGCACAGGGTGCTTTATGACTACTTACATGGAACCCCAAGAACATGTCACTGTACTGAAACAAGTGACATGTGCTGAACCACCACTAGAATTCGTGAACAGGGCTGAGAAAATCCAAACATTGGAGATCTCAAAACATGGACCCCTGAGACGCTGAAGGATCAGCAGGGAACTCACCAAGCAGAAGGACTAAAAGGGGCACTTTAGAAAGAAGAGCTAGCTCACCAGACACTAGCAGAGGAAGAATACTGCTCTTGAGCCCTGGTGGCTCCCTTGGATGAGGACAGGCATCTAGCTGGGAAAGTATAAGTTAGGAAGGGCAGGGCAGGGCAGGCCAGGGCAAACTGCTAAGGGTTCTGCAGATCACACAGAAGCCCTGAGGGTTCTTCTAGTGTTTTAAGATGTATTTTTATTGTATATACACCACGTGCATGCAGTGCCTACAGATGCCATAAGAGGGCAACAAAGCCTCTGGAACCTGCAAGATCATTTGGGGCCCCCACAAAACCAACAAGAGCTCTTTACCACTGAACCATCTCTCCAGCCCCAAGCCCTGAGAGACTTAAACCATGGGAAAACAACTATCAGAGTGCTTCCCTGTGACCCCAATGACTTACAGTAGACTAAAAGTGGAAAAAAGACACAGGATACAGGATTCCTTGGACTTCTGCAAGCAAGCACAGTGCACTTCACACATGACATCCAACCAATACTTACTCCTTGGAAACAGTAATCCCTATTAAGTGAATGCTTCTACATGCAATTACTTTTCATCCACTGTCAACACTCCTCATAAACACCGTTAGTTATTGATAGTAATATTTTGTTTTGTTTAAGGTGACATGGAGGGACACTGTCAAGAATCTATGTCTCCTAAGTACCTGACTGCATATTCTTACTGCTGTCGTGTAAAGCAAGACTTAAAAATACATACCTCCATATGCCCATGAAAGTCCACCAACTTTCTTGGTAAATACTATTTATAGTCTGACCCTTGAGCCTACTTTCTCCCCCCAGCCCCTTCCTGAACAAAATACAGGGAGGACTTGTGTTTGATAAACCTTCCCACCACCATCCTCTCAGTTGGTCCTTAAGAGGCAACTGCAGGAATCACACCACTAACAAAGGCTTTTGGTGAGCACAGATCATGACCCAGGCAGGCATTGACTCTTCCAGGCTTCCCAAATCCACCATTAGAGCTTGAATTTGCACTGAGATCCTACAGTAGTCACTTGGGCAGTCTGCTCTGCTCTGCTCTGCTCTTCCTAGGAGATTGCTGAGTCACCAGAAGTTTGTCTTGCCTAAGGAAATTCAGCCTTAGGTGAGAGGGAAAGGACTGGGCCTCCTGCAGCCTACAGCCTGCTGAGAGAGAAAGTGGCTGAGGCCTGGCCTAGGGCTGGAAGGTCTGACAAATAGTAACAACTGATACTTGGCCTGTGACCTGGAGTTAACATCTCCAAATATAAGATACTTGCTGATAAGACCCCAAAAGTCACTGTGACCTGGGGGCAGAGAGAGCTGTTGCAAAGACTAAGATAACAGGTCTGCTCCACTTACTGCTGCAATCCAGCCTGGGGCAACCTAATGCTTATCTGGACATTCCTACAGTGTCTCTCCTCTCTACAAGCTCAAGGGTTCCCAACTCTACATTTAGTCCATGAAGGTAAAAGCATAAGCAGTATTGAGTCCATTTTATATACAACTCACAATAAAAATAACCAGCCTCATGGCATAAGGCTGGTAAGAAGCAACTGAAAACAGCAGAGAAAATGTTCCTCCCCCTGGACAATTTGAGGAATCCCAATACTCTAATAAGGACCAAAGTACTGAAGACTGCATCCTCTCCGGGTTTTTCTTCAAGACCTTAAAAGGAAAGGGGGATGGCACAACAACAATGACAGGGTCTCTTATAGCCCAAGCTGGTCTCAAAATTTTATGCATGAGAACCTAGGGTTTCGTGTGTGTTTGGTGAACACTCTGAGTTATTTCTCTAGACCGCTTCCCACACCTTTTTTTGGAGACAGGATCTCGTGCAAACAAGGCTGGTCTTGATTCTAACTCCCCAGCCTCCACCTGCCCTGTGTTGAGATTAGAGGTGGGCATCATCATGCCCAATACTCACCATTTTAAGTCCACAAACACTAAACTCAAGATTATCTGTTAGGTCTGCTCTAGAATGCAACGAGCTGCCGGTATGAACCTTGAGGCCCTGGGTTCTTCTCGTCTTAGGACCAAAAAAACCAAAACAAACAAACAAAAAAACTGGCAGAGCTGTCCAAAGTCTTTTATTTGTTTTTTCTTATTTACTTTATTTTTTGAAATGGGATCTCATTTCCTAGTGGTCCGCCTACCTCTGTCAGTACTGAATTAAAAGTATACAACACCACACCCAAACTTTATTTTATTTAAAATAGAAACTATATAGTAGTCCAGGCTAAACTCAACTCAAGACCCTCAGCCTCTAGAGTGCAGAGATTAAAGGTATGCTTCCAGCCCCAAACTTTGCAATTTCCTGGTCATACACTCCTTCAACACTGCAAGTGATCATCAAACAGGTCTTCTGGAACTAACCCTCAGGAGCAAACACTAGTGGCCAATAAAAATGCATTGCTGTGCATATGGGTGTTCTTTTAAATAGCTACAATAAAAGCCAATGTGGTAAACATAATTTCCAAATTATTCTTTCTTCCCTGTGGTGCTGGGAATGGAAACCAGACCTGTACATAGGCAAGTGCTCTACCACTCAGCTACACACTGGCCCAAATTATTCCTTATTCAAGAGAAACATGAACCCAACCAGCTTCCTAATTTTTTTCCCCCTCAGATGAAATCTGTCTCAGCCCCAGTCAATGCATTCTTGCATTGAAATGTTTAGTCACACTTAATTCTTTAAGATAAGATCAGGAAGAAAGAATCAGGCCACTGGCCTCTTAAATCTGTACTTTCTGGTCCAGAAACAGTGTGCTCCTTGTGTTACCTGCAAGGGAAGAGGGGCCTTTGTTCCCCAGTGGCCCACATACTCTGCAAGAAGGATGCTCAATTTGTGTAACTGGCACCCTTAACTTCTCATCACCCAAACAGTGGCTGAAAGAGGAGGTAAAAGAATAAATAGAACTTCTGTTCTCTTACCCATGAGCTACAAGGAACCAGCCTGCTCTCTTCTCCTGCTTACCAGCTCCTAACCATGTAAATTATTTGAATAGATGGAATTAAAGAGATTAGATATTAAGTAGAACTGTAGGTTTTTTGTGTGTTTTTTGGTTTTTGTTTTTGAAGCAGGATCTTCAGCTCAGGCAGGCCTGAACTCCCAAGCTTGTTGAGGATGAATCTGAACTCAAGATCCATACATTTCCACCTCCCTAGAGCTTTCTGTGTTACTTATTTAAATTACTTAACTCTTTAAACATATTTTTGGCCCATAAAAAAGAGAAGACACAGGTCAGGTATGGTGACACATTCCTGTAATCCCAACACTTCGGAGGCTGAGACAGGAGGATCTCCAGTTCAAAGTCAGCCTGGAGCATCTAGTGAGACCCTTGTCGTTCCACTGTACCAACCACCACTAGAGTACCCCAAAATGTGAAAAAGACATATTAAGCTCATGGCTATTCCTGACTCTGACCTGACTCTTTCTCCTTGAACCAAGAACACACAGTGGATTTACTGGACAGAACTATGCTCCAACTGCCAGCCACCAAAGTGACTCTAGCTCTCTTCATCTCTGGAGAGATCACTATGTGTGGAACATTCTGGAAAGTGAAAGGCAGAACAGAGCAGCCTTCCACACAGGATGGCTAGCCAGGTAGCCTTAGGCCAGTCCCTCACTCATATGCCTCTGTTCCTCACCTAGAAGCTGGAAATGATCCCCACTTGGGAGGGTGATTGTGAGCAAAGAGAGGAGTACTTACTTGGCAGCCACTGGCACAAAGTAGGTAGTGGCTGTTGTTAATAATTAATTCAACTACTCTATGAGAAACCGTGTCTGCCCTGGAGGGACTAGAGTCCAAAAGATCTCCTTAATTTGTTTTTCAGCATAATTTTCCTTTCAATTTTATATAGAAAAACATACAGTATACTGACTTGGTTAACTTTTTTCCCCTCTAAAATCAGGAATAAAAAAATAGCTGGACTTGGTGGCACATGACTTTAATTAAACCCAGCAATGGGAGGCAGAAGCAAGCAGATCTCTGAGTTCAAGGCCAGCCTGGGCTACAAAGTGAGTTCCAGAACAGCTGGAACTATACAGAGAAACCTGTCTCAACTCCCACTCTCCAGGATGATAAAATTGCACTCCAAAATGCTGTCCATCAATCACTACATATGCATAGTGGCATGAATGCACAACCCCCCCCATCTGCCCATGGTTAAAATGATAATTTTTAAATATATATAAAAATATATATTTATACATACATACTTAGAGAGAGAGAGAGGGAGAACGAGAGGGAGAGAGAGAGAGAGAGTGAGTGAGTGTGTGTGTGTGTGTGTGTGTGTGTGTAAAGGGGGCTGGAGAGATGATTTAGTAGCTAAGAGCACTGGCAGTTCTTCTAGAAGATACAGTTTCAGTTCTTTAGACCAGGCAGACATGGGGTACACCGACATATCAGCTAGGCTTTAATTCCAGCAGAACTGATGCAGAGGCAGACAGGCAGATCTCTGTTGAGTTTGAGGCCAGCCTTATGGACACATCAAGTTCCAGGCTAGATAGGGTTAAGTGAAACCCTGTCTTTATTAAAGGAATTCACTGGCCTTGTTCACGACCCAGGTTCAGTTCCCAGCACCCACATATTGGCTCACAACCATCTGTAACTCATTTCAGATCCAACGCCCTCTCTAGACTTCCTTGGGCATTGGGCATGCAAGTGGTTCACAGACATATATGAAGGTAGAACACTCACACACATAAATCTTTAAAACACACACACACACACACACACACAATTTACAACTCAGGAAAATACCCCAAATTACCCCAAATTCTACAACAAAAATTGTTTGAATAGCACTTCAGCAGGTTCTCCCTTCCACTTTCCCACATAAGTTTTAACTAGATTCACCCTGTATACAGTTTTACATCCTGCTTGCCCCCCCACACACGTAATTTTATGTGCACTTTCCCATATCAAGTATTCTTGAAAAACATACTTTTAAAATGACTTCATACGTTCTTCATAAATAACAATTCCCCTAAGGTTAAAACATTTAGATTTTCATCTTTAAATTTATAAACATCACAATACTCAACATGTTCATATAGGATCATGGTTTGCATCTCTGCTTCTTAGTCTATACTGATAGCGCAAATAACCCAGTATGGTGGTGCATGTTAGTAATCCCAAAATTCAGGGGGCTGAGGTGGGAGGCATCTGGACTGGGAGGCTAGCCAAGCTACCTACTGAGATCCTTGCCTCAAAATTAATTAATTATTAGGTGGGGTGGGGATGGCAGCAGTAATACACACCTTTAATCCCAGCATTGAGAAGGTAGAGTCAGGTGGATCTCTGAGTTGAAGGCCAGTCTGGTCTATAGAGTGAGTTCTAGAACAGCCAGGACTACACAGAGAATCTGACTCAAAAAACCTAATTACTTAGTTAATTAATTAAACAGGTAACTATATATACATCCATGCCTGCATTACTCTTAAAATTGTGCCTGAGTGGCTGGCATAGTGACAAACACCTTTAAATCCCAGCATTCAGGAGACCAAGACAGAAGGGTGCTCAAAGCTACCAAATTCTACCAAAGCATGTTTCAGGTTAGCCAGGACTACAGTGAGACCCTAACTTAAAAAAATCTGTCTCTGTGTGTGTGTGTGTGTATATGTGTGTGTGTGTGTATGCACATATATATATAAATGCATACACACACACACACGTATCAATTTATATGCCATTTGTCGGGTCTAGTAGTTAAGAGCACCTGGCTACTCTTGCACAGGCTTTTGGTTCAGTTTCCAGTACCCCTATTAGAGGCTTATACCCTCTGTCTTAGTCAGGGTTGCTATTCCTGCACAAACATCATGACCAAGATGCAAGTTGAGGAGGAAAGGGTTTATTCAGCTTACACGTCCAATTGCTGTTCATCACGAAAGGAAGTCAGGACTGGAATTCAAGCAGGTCAAGGAGCAGAAGCTGATGCAGAGGCCATAGAGGGATGCTGCTTACTGGCTTTCTTGTCTCTCCTGGCTTGCTCAGCCTGCTTTCTTATAGAGTCCAAGACTACCAGCCCAAGGATGGATGGTACCACTCACAAGGAGCCCTCCCCCCTTGATCACTAACTGAGAAAATGCCTTACCACTGGATCTCATGGAGGCATCTTCTCAACTGAAACTCCTTTCTCTGTGATAACTTCAGCTTGTGTCAAAGTTGACACACAAACTAGCCAGTACACTCTCTTATAACTCTAGTTCTGGAGAACCAACCAAATACCACTGTCCTCCACAGTCATCAGGCTGTGGAGCACATATATACAGGTATTCTCAAACCCACTACCCAAAAAAGTAATAACAACAACAACAACAAAACAACAACAACTTAGAAAGATCTGTGCACAAGAGAGTATTTTTTATCAACACATCACAAATCCAAAAGCTACTACTGCCATTTTCCAGTCTTAGTGGCTTAATACTGGGCACATGGAAACAGCTGGGGCTCACTCCTGTAGCAATCAGAAACCTTCCTCCCTTTTCCACTGTTCAGAAAGGTTTTTAAACTTCATTCAGTTGACCTATCAGAGGGAGACATTTCTTAGAGCCCAGCAACATTAAAAAGACACACCAGGATTTCAAGCTATGGAGAAGGTGATCACCAAGAGCAGAGTCCACAGCATCCTCTGCTACCTTAATAGGCATTTCTGACAATAAAGGAAGTGGTATCATTCTCCAGTATCAGGACCATCCCACCCCCACCCCAGTGGTCCTCTTGCTCAGAGCCATTCTGAAGACACAGATTCCAAGACTCCAATAATCTTGTGTTAATGCAGCACTGACTTTCATTTGTATACAATCAAGTTGTTACTAAACAAAGAGTCCTCTTTAATTACCTATGGCAATTAACAGTGATCATTTTCTTTTGTCTCACACCTAACACAGGCTCCAAGAGACAAATCCATGACTTTGACCTTTCATTTAAATGCAGATAGGAAACCGTTCAATACAACTGCATATGCATTTTTTCCCTTAATTTTCATTTTCAGTATATGGAGGTTTTGCCTGCATACTCCCCACATACCCACCTCATAATTTTTATTTTTTAGTTGTAAGTCAACAAATTGTGGCAATAGTCTCTTTATACATTTCCAGTTGCCTAAATACATTCTCAAGAGAAAATTTTGGCTGAGGCTGTAAGTCAGCGTCGAGCACATGCCCAATATCATGTGTTCCTGGGTTCCTCCCTCACACCAAAAAGATTAACTCAAGAGGTACTTCATTTTTTTGTCTCCTTAAAAAACCATGGAGTTAAGCAGTCAATACTTGGCCAAACATCTGTACCTTCTTTTTGTTAGACAAACTTAATTTTACCTAATTTTGTGATATCTGGACTTGAATCTGGAAAAGAAATACCCAAATTTCTCAATATGTTGGCTAGATGATACGGCAGAGTAGGAGCCATCTGATACAATCCCTTCATTCTGCAAGAAGGAAAAATAACTTTCCCAAATCAAATAGCTGATAAGTCAAAGGGTCAGGATAGGAGTTTCCTCAACCTTCTGGTTTGGGTTTTTTGGGGGGGTGTTTCTGAAACAGGATCTCTTGTAGCCCAGGCTGTCCTTTAACTCAATAAGTAGTTGAGGATTTCCCTGAACATCATCTCCTCCTCCCTCCACCTCTCAGGCACTGAGGTTACTGGTGTGCCACTATGCTCAGCTTTGTCAATATTTCTTTACAGCATGGGGAGCTTTCTGTCAATGGCTCAATTTCACCACAATGGCCAGGAGGAGGACAGGCCCAAGGAAGAGAACACGTACAAGTCACAACTGCGGCAGAGTCCACGGCACAGCAGCACTTCATTCAGAAGAGAAAGTGAAGGAGTTGGGCCAGTTGGCTATTTCCAGCAAAAACAAATATTACATTCTTGTAATGATGCTTCATGGCTGAATGGATCCAGTTTTACTCTAAGCTCAGTGGTACTCAATAGCAGAAATATCAAGAAATGAAAAGTCACACTGACAGGGGCCCATTTATTTTCAAGAATTCTTTATAGATAGTCTGATATATATAGACTGTATTAAAAGTTAAATAGAAATAAACTTTTGGGAAGATGAACACGAATGATTTGTTTGCACTTCTTAATACCAGCAATTCAAGTACTATTCAGACCATTACTATTTGAGAGCCTAGGTCAACAATGACTCAGCTTGAAAAATTCCCTACCATTTTATAAAAGAGATGTAAGCTAAGTTATGTAGCTAATACAATCTGGAGAGCCACCCACCCCCCCTTATAAACTAATTTCCATATGAATGGCTTAGAAAGTGGCAGTATTTCTTTTTCATTGAAAATAAGTATCCACAAAGGTAAGCCCAGGAAAAGCCCTATCTCAATTGCTTTAGTACATGGCAAGGATAAGAGGGCATCCGAGCACAGCCCCAGGTACTGAGCACTAACCCCAGCTCTTCCAAAACAGTTTGTTCTACTGAATGGAGTCTACCATCAGGGTTGGACTTCAGACTTCAGACAGGGATATCCAGCCCAGTGGAGAAGCAAGCTGTCCCCAGTCCAAATTAATTAGGATATGGCCTTGACAGAAGGCAGGCCCTTGCTCTTGTGTCCAACGCTCTTGTACTATCGATGAAGCCTACCACATGTCCCTAGGCAAGCCTTTCACTTTCCCACCTGCAAAGGCTGCACTATATTCTATACTAGACTCCACAAAACTCCAGGGCCCAAGGTGGCATTTCTGCTAGTCACCTTTATCTACAGGCAAATAATCTTTAGGGTTTGTGAAAGGCAGAAAATTTAAATAAGTGAAGTAAATGATTGATCAAAACCTCACATTGACTGGATAAATTACACCAGATTTGGTAGTGCATACCTGCAATCCCAGAATTTTGGAGACAAAAGCAGAGAGATGACTTGAAAGCTACTATCCAGATAGAGGCCTGCCTGGGCTATGTGAGATCCTGTCTCAAAGAAATAAAAGTAAATGAACAAAAGACACTGTTTAGATTGCCAGGTGGCAAACAACAACAGTCCCACGAAATCACAAGAAGGGCCTGCAAGAGGTTCAACACCTTTTTGAACACCGTGGTCAGAGACCACATCAGACCAAGGTTGGGAAAGCAATCTAGCTTAAGACTACAGCAGAGTCCCTCCTACCTTGCCCAGCTATAATGATCTAATCTGCTGTATTG
Organism: Rhynchomys soricoides; assembly: GCA_019843965.1. Taxonomy (NCBI): domain Eukaryota; kingdom Metazoa; phylum Chordata; class Mammalia; order Rodentia; family Muridae; genus Rhynchomys; species Rhynchomys soricoides. The sequence continues at coordinate 31,260 of JADRCH010000250.1, read as the reverse complement.
TCCCTGGAAGACTGACCACACACACAGCCAGGAGGCTACAACGGTCCACCATCTATGCAACCTGCACCCTTTCCAACTGTCCTTTTCCAAAAGTCACTCACTATTCAGGCCAGGTACCTGCACTGATTTGTCTGGTATGAAGAAGAATAAAGAGTTTCTGAGTTGTTATTTGTCCTGAGGCATCATCAAACCAATAAAAAAAAAAAGAAGGCGATGTGCAAGGAAAAGGGAGACATAAACACAAAGAAAGATTAGTTTTAAAGAGGGGGAGGGGCTAAAAAAAGGACTCTCACCCGGCTAGTTCTAAAAAATCTAGACAGGCTAAGAGCCCTTGAAGACACGCTGGTGCACTGAAAAAAGTTGTCTGCTGCTTCACACTCCGCCCCAGCTGGCAAGGGAACTGTTCCATAAGGCCAAGGCTACCACCTCACATTTCCGTAGCACCCAATTCCATCATGAAAGCAAATGTCAATTCTGGGATTAGAGCCTCCACTACCATCAGAGAAATCTGACAGTCCTGAAACATTAGTTCCCAGCTTAGAAGGAAAAACAGCTCTTTGTTCTTTCTATCGCTCCTCTTCCTACTATGTGAACTCAGCTTTGATGCAGAACTTTTTATGCTGCCAGTGCTAGGGAGACTCTGGAAACACACATTGTAGCAGTGTTGCACACACAGTTGTTCCTATTAAGTAGGTGTCACATTAAGAATGAAAAATAAGACAACTGTTTATACCGACTCAGAGAACACAAACTCTAAAATAAATAGAGGCGACTGTGACATGAGGCCAAAGAAACACCATTAGAAACAAACCAAAGTGTCACACAAGCATCAAGATCCCCCACCGTTCTTCTCAGAGCTTAAAGTCCTATAGCTCAGTGGCAAAACAAGCCTAGCAACAACTTCCAAGCACACAATACAGAACTGACAAGAAAAAGAAACAAGACCCGAACCTAGAAAACCTACAGTCCTATAAAGCTAAGAGAGGCACACAGATCTATTACGAACTCCCCCCATGTTCTTGTATACAAACACCCTAACATTGGATGAGTCAATGATCTAATTCCGTAGATGACGGTGAAGATTTTTTATTTCAAATGTGTTCAGAACTATTTCTATGCAGGTGCTGAAATAAACAGTCTTATCATAGCTCAGTTAAGAAAGAAAATCCTTCCAGTAAAAGTGCCTTCACAGCTGAATAGCTATCTTAATGTGTAATTGCCCTAGGCCACAGGGAAAAAAACAACGATAACAACAACAGGCTTTTTAGATTTACTCAAGAAATAAAACAAACCCACAACACACCAAAGGTCCTCCCCTCCCAAGTTAAAGAACAATATGGTCAGATAGCTCTTGTAAAAAGCTACCTCTACTTCTGAATCAATTTCCTGAACCCTCACCACAAAATCATTGAAAACTTGAATACAGGGTTAGAAAAGGTAGGAAAGGCACAGTTCACAGACAACAATCCCAAATGCACTTCTATCAGCCAGTTCTTGGCAGCCCTCTCCAACTCTACCCAACCAGGTCCCTCATAAAGTCTGGGGGATGTCAGGACTCACCACTGGTTTCCTGCACAGGCAGCATGGATCTGCCCAGAGGCGCTGGGCTCCTGTGGATGGGAGTGCTGGCTATACCAGAGGGCACAAATCTGAGTGACATTTGGCACTCTTCAACAACCACAAAATGCTTTCCTAACCCCGGCTCTCACCATTTTGACGACCAGGAAGCTGAAGCCTTCCAAGGGCTATAGGTGAAAAAGGAAGAAACCCACTCACTGGGTCTAGCCCGACTCCTAAGGTCACAGCATTAACCAAAAGCCAGGAGAAAAGGCAACACTACTGCTTCTGAAGTCTAGAGCCTGTAAACACCAAGTGTGGCCACAGCACCCCCTGGGACCTGCAAAACTTGAGAACTGGCATTTCCGTGGCCTGGAGTAAAACACAAATAGGATTTTTCAGCTGATGAAAAAAATAAAATAAAAAGACAAAAACATACTCCTGAATGCTTCTGGGGGTGGGGTGGGGATGTGCTGGTGTGTGGTGTGAAGGTAAATGAGTGTAGAGTGTACAACTGTCTACAACTGCTCAGAGAGGCGAGGAGGGAAGTGAAAAGAATAGTCAGGAGCAGCTGCAGTCCCCTTTTCCAAGGGCACAAAGCTATGAGGCCCAGAGAGGGAGCAAAGAGAACATGAACGGAGCAAATAGATGAATCCTACCATTGCTAACCTTGATACGAATCAGAGAAATGGGGAGACACTCCCAGACTGCAGAGAGCTGCAACCAATCAATCCCTACCTCTGTAACAGATCTCAGGGGGACTTTTGAGGATAAAATTCAAAACACTCAGGACTCCACAGAGAATCTGCAGCCTGGATCAGTGCCTAGAGTACCTAGGCTCAACCTACCCTGGCAAATGCTGAGAGATGCATAAAAGGTAAAAGACAGACCTAAGACAGGAGGATGTCCAAAATGAAAAACTTGTTGGCTGCGGATGGGGAACCCTGAGAAGCAGGTGTGGTCTGAGTTAAGTATTAGAAAGGGAGCCTGACAAGGTATGAGGAAAAAGGCAGACTGTCACGAGGGAGAAAGGCAAGAAGCAAAAGAGGAAAGGAACTGGGAGACGGGTATCAAAAGAAAATGAGCATCTATACAATAAGCTGTAGGCTCCAAGAAAGGGGAGACAGGAATGATACCTTCAGGTTAGAACTAAGGAAAAGGACTTGAAAGGAGGTGAGAGGCAAAGCAAGACAGGGTCAGTGAACGAAGAAAAAAAAAGTCCAGTGAAAGTCTGAATGGGGGGTAGAGGGCTTAGAATTAAGAGGGACCAAAGATAGGACACAAGGAGATCAGTGCTGAAGACGATCACTTCGACAGGGACAGCACCGGTAAAGTTTAAAACGGTTCAAGAATATGCAGACAAATGGACAGCTCCAAAAGGCTATAAAGGAAAGGGCACCAAATAAAGAGAACGAAGGGGAAAGCCTGTAGAAAAAAGGGCAGAATGGGCAGAGTGTGAAGGGTCAGGGTCAGAGTCATCTAAAGTGCAGAGGCACACCAGGATCAAGGAAGACACAGGCGGCAAGTCCTAGGTGCAGATGAACTTACTAGAGATGGACTTGGGGAGAGAGGGAGCACATAAATGAAGCAGAGCATTGAAATAAAGGTGGGAAAGAGAGGAAACTCAACAAGAATAGAGGAGCAGAGAGTACAACTGAGTGGAGTCAGAGTTAGGGCAGAGGTCTGCTAAAGGGAATGGCAAAAATGAGACATCCTAAGGGACAGAAAAGGGGGTAAAAAAGGCAAAAAGCCAGGCACCACAGGGGATTGCATGCAAGATCAGACGTCTGCACAGGGGCAGAGTTGGCAGGCAGAAGGGTCTGGAAAAGAGGACAGGGTCTGAATGGCAAAAAACGGGAGCAAGCTCTGAGAAGGGAAGGAAGCGAGCAAGGAGCATCTAAATCTGAGTACGGTAGGAAAAGCAGCCTAGGGGCATGCCAAGGAGGTGCAGAAGGTTCAGTGTTGCAGCTGGGGCAAAAATGTGGGGCAACTGGGCCCAAATGGGAGGAGGAATTATGTCCAAAGCAAAGACTGGGAGGGCAGCAGAGCAGTGTCTACATCAACAGATCTCCACGGAGGTGGAACCGCAGGTCCTAAAGGGACAGCTCCTGGGATGCAAGATGTTCTAAGACGGGGATAATAACAGTAGAAAGGCCAAAGGGGGAGGATGGGGACTTTCCCCCCAAAGTGATGCTAGCAGAAAACAAGTAAGATACACGAATGTCTAAAGTGAGCGCCAGCAGGAATACAGAGGGGTCAATGAGGAGGTAGGTTGTCCCAGGAGCACAGCCGACTCCAAGAGGTGTCGAAGGGTATGACTGGGGGTAGGGGGGAGGGAGGAAGTGGGAAAGGAGACGGCTCGGGATTGGGAGTCGGATATCTCGAGTGGAGGTTGAGAGACACCGAGATCCCCCATCGGGTCGTAGTGGGGCGTGTGTGGAGGCAGACGCCGGGATTGCACGGCTGCGGGGCAGTGGCGAATAGGAAGGGCAAGGCGGGCCGCGCGGGCCGGGCCCGGGCATGCAGCGGCCAGGACCCGGGGACCGCGGGGCGCTGAGGGGGGGGGCGCTCCCTCCCCTCCCCCTCCGGCTCCTCCATTGTTCGCGGGCTCCGGGCCCCGCGGTCCCCGCCTTTCCCCCCACCCTTGGATCCCGCAGCGGGGCGGCGCCCGGCGCCTCGCCCATCCCCACATTCCCCTCCGCCAGCTACGAGACACTTACCAGACTTGGGGACGCCCTCAGCGCGGCCCCGGCCTCCGCGATCCCGGCCGCAGCGACGGCGGGCCCGGCGCCATGTTCCCCTAGCGACTCGTTCCAGAGGCGGCTGAGGCGGCGGTGGCGGCTCCGGCGGCGGGGGGCCGGGCGGACCCTCCCTCGCGGGCTCCCTCCTCCGCCTCCTCCACCTCCTCCTCCCGCCGCGCCGCGGCTCTCCCTCGGGGCGGGGGGCGGGGAGGGGAAGGGGGGAGGGGCGGGAACCAGGGGGAGGGCGGACCAGCCTCGATCTCTCGCTCCCTCCCTCCCGCGCAATGGCGGCGGCGGCGGCGGCGTTGTCGCCTCCTTCCTGCGGCCGCCGCGGCCGTGCGCGTGCTGGAGACCCTCTCGCAAGTGCGCGTGCGTTTCTGAGGGGCGAGAGGAGCTGGGGCGGGGGATGGAAGGTGGATAATGGCCCACAGGGCCAAGCGCACCGCGAGGACAGTAGCCCAAGAGAACAGGCACCCGCAGACACTGAGGGCGCGAGTGCGCGTGCGCGCCTGAGGAAAACGCCGCTACCCCAGCGGTTGCAGCGCCAGATTCATACAGCGCGAGGACACCCGCGAACTGGCACAGGAGGGCGCGGGGTGGGCTTAGTGCGCGTGCGCAGAATCTGCTGCAGCCTGCGAAGCCACCGAAGGGAGGGAGGGGCCCGCAAGGAGCGCGCACGCGTTGCGCGCTCCAGGCGGCTGATCCCCCACCGCCCCTCCCCACACCACGCCGGCTCAGGGAGAAAGCCGCTCTGAGAGGCATGGCCGGGCTCCTGAGGGTGGGGACTTAGGGCTCCGTCCCGCTCGCGCGGGACCTCACTAGCCAATGGAAGGCAGAGGGAGGTGGGTACGCCTCGTCGAGCCGCAGCCCCGGGATAACGGAGGTGGGGGGGAGAGAGGGATAGACGTAACGTGGGGTGTCGAGGCGGGGCTGTGAAGAAGGGAGCGTACCCAGCGAGGGAGCCTATTGGACGAGGGAAGGGGGCGTGGTCCTCGGCAGCCCAATCCAAGCTCGCCGTTGGCCAGCCCGGAAGAGTAGGCGGGGACAGGGGGCACGTGCTCTTTCCCGGGCGCTGAAGAAAAACCTGTGGGCCAGGCGCGTTGATACAAGTTACTGGTGATTTCACCCAGTGCTTGGTCCCGGGCAGAGGGAGGACAGGCCCTGCATTAAAGCCCTAGCCTCCAGGTCAGCATCAGGCAAATGACAGCAAACCACATGTCACTTTGGATGCTTGCAGGGGAAATGGTGATGCGAGAGAGCGCCCCTCTAACCCTGTATTCCTCTGGGAGCCTTCCTCAAGAATGGATTGTGAAAGACAGGCTTTCCCCGGTGCCTAATAGTCTGTGGAATGCGTGAAGGAAGCACGTGTTTCTGGTTCAACATTGCACTTCTTTCCAGGCTTTTCATCTGTAAAGTGGGATAACAATACTGAACTCAAAAGGGTAGCTTGGAGAATCGAATGAGACATAATAGTCCCTGTGGCCACGATTCACGGTGGGATCCTGGAACTACTAGAACCCTCAAAAATGTGGGCGATCTCCTCTGTACATTAGTATCTATAATAGCTGATGAGTTACTCTTAGCAAAGGATTAATCACAGTAATAGAAGAACTATGAATATATTATGCTGTAATGAGAGAAATGTGGATGTGATCTCTTATTTATATCTCCCTCCTGGCCACCGGTAACGGAAACATCAGAAAGCAACAAGAGAGTTAAGGTAGAAAGGACTAGTGTATCTCTAAATGAGGGTGGGATGTAAGGTAATGACTTCCACTTACTGAGTACCCAGTAAGCATTGCTAAATAACATTACATGTGATCAAATTTTAAAACACCCCAACAAATGAAGCCTCTCATTAAAGTTTGTTAGGAGGGCAGGTTCTGGTGGTGTGAGCTGAAGAGATCAACAGTTAAAAGTGGGTTCTTTGCCAGTCTGGTCTAAAGATCATTACTTGGGACTGAGGACAGAAGTCATTTGTAGAATGCTTGCATACATACACAAGGCATCCTAAGCACAGAGTGTCTGGAATAAATTAAAGTTAATTTTGTTTTCTGAGACAGGGTTTGCTGTAGAGCCCTGGCTGTCCTGGAACTTGCTTTGTAGACCAGGCTGGCTTTGAACTAATAGAGAGCTACCTCTGCCCCCCAAGTGTTGGGATTAAAGGCGTGTGCCACCATGCCTGGCTAAAGAAAATTTCCATTGACGTTCTTCTCACTAGCTATCCTTGGCTGCCCTGGAATTTACTCCGTAGCTCAAACTGGAATTGAATGTGTGACTGTCCTTTGCCTCTGCTTCCTGAGTGTTGGAAAAGAATGACGTTGGTGTTGCACAGAGGAACACAAGAACAAAGCAAAAACAACTCAGCAAGACAACTTATTATTACTATTATTATTGGCTTGCAAACACAGCGCTTGTAGGGAGGTGTAAGGATGGATCATAGGTGAAGACCACTGGCAGTTCTTCCAAAGACTCAGGTTGTATTCCAGCTCACAACTGCCTGAAATTCCAGTTCCAGGGAAACTGATGCCCTCTTCTGGTCTCCCCAGAATCTGCACAGACATATGCAAGCAAAAACACCCATGCCTGTAAAAATGAATTTCTATAAAAGTGTGTCTGTGACACACCAAAACCCAAGCTCAACTATTGAACATACATGGCTGAAATGGCTTTTGTCTTTCATTCTTGGTGGAGGTGGTGACTTGTCTTATCCCATTGATGGGAACTCAGATTCTCAATTTGACATGATTGGCTAGCTAATCAACTAGGAAAAGGGGAAGGGGAAGGTTTAGGAAAAATGGACTTTAGTTGGATTAACTACTCTGGATAGAAAATGAATCCTATTTCTCACATGAGTGCATGCATTACCACTACAGAGTCCAGAAAACTATAACATCTTCGCAGAGCAGACAAATGGTGTGGTGCTCAAGAGCACCAAAAGACCTTCCCAACATATCTAGCACCCACGTAGTGGCTCACAACCATCTGTAACTACAGTTCCAGAGGCTCTGACGCCCTCTTCTCCACTCCACTGGCACCAAGCACCAATATGGTACACAGATATACATGCAGGCAAACCCCTCATTCACAGAAAAAAATAAAACCCTACCAAACCCACTTTTGGGAAATATGTGAACAGACAGTATCTCACTCTGAACTCAGGTTTTTTTCCTTTTTGAAGTCCATCACCTTTTCTTCAAGTCTCAAGTTAAAGTCACTCCCTCAGAATAGCCTGGTCCTGGAGCTTTAACAAATGAGAACACTGGGCAAGCTTGTAGTTCAGCTGCTACAGTGCCTTTCTAGCCTGTCCTGGGTTCAGTCACCAGCACCACATAAATGGGATGTGACGGCACACACTTGTAATCCTGTAATCATAGCCCTTTCAAGGTAGAGGCGAAGAACCAGAAGTTCAAGGTCAACCTTGGCTACATTGTTAGTTCCGGGCCATCACAGGCTACATGGATTCTGGTTTAACCTATAACAACAACAAACCAAATATAAATAGATGTGAATGAGTAATTAAATACGAAACACTAAGGATAGCAGGCATTCAATCTAATGGTAGTTGAAAAAGCAAAGTCCTTGTCTGCTCACTCTTGTGGTTTTAGATGTCTCTCAAACTGGGTCAGGGAGCCATCCCAAAGCGCCTGGGTCATCCCCAGCCCCTAACCCCCAAACCCCACACACAGATTTGCCTGTCTCTGTCTCCAGAGTGCTAGAATAAAAGGCGTGTGCCACCACAGCCTGGTTATTCCTATTTCTTAGTTCTTTCCTATCCCTTAAGAGCACTTCCACAATCTAGCACTTCCACAATCCGTAGATGTCACCAACAGGTCTAACCACCAGGGAGAGGGCTCTGGAAGTGTTTTGTTGTTGTCGCTGGGTGAAGGCACGGCAGGGCCTCAGCTCTGCAATTCTTCCCAGGGCTTAAGCAGGCGAATGGTAGCTGAGTAAGCCAACGACAGGAAGCAGGCTTCCCTGGGGGCAGCCACCCCCGCGTAGCCGCCCCCCCCAGGATAAACAAACATCCGACTAAACAATTAGCTGACAGAGACCAGAGCGGGCTGCTGGGTTGGACCTCTATCAAGATTTCCTAAGCATGGCCCTGGAGGCCCGAATAGCTCGAGGTCACTTCCACCAGAATGCTAGGAACCAAACGCGGCTTCAGATCTGGACGCGAATTGCAGAAATTGATTGGGGGGTTGGGGGGTTACGGACACGACCACAAAAGTTTTGCAGAAAAAATTGGCGACGCTGGGACATATTCAGTCTCTATTCCGGAGAATTAAAGAGAGGGTCGGGACCAGGGCTGAGCATAAGCAAGAGGTGGATGATCCTACAGCGCCGTCTGCCAGCAGAGCTGAGAAAGCCGCTTCTCGCTGAAGCTGCGGGAGAATTCTGCAAACGATTAAATCTTCCTCCACTGGCCAGAAAGGCCGCCAGCGACCAGGAAGGAACAAGAAGCCAGGGGTGCCCGCAATCACAGCTCTCCAGGAAGGACTTAAGACATCTAGTGTACAGTACGCCAAATTTTGTTGGAAGGATTCACGATAAACCTATTTCTATAAATTTGTAAAATTAGCCGAGCATGGCAAAATCCCAGCACTTAAGAGGGAGAGGCGGGCCGGGCAGTGGTGGCACACGCTTTTAATCCCAGCACTTGGGAGGCAGAGGCAGGCAGATTTCTGAGTTCAAGGCCAACCTGGTCTACAGAGTGAGTTACAGGACAGCCAAGGCTACACAGAGAAACCCTGTCTCGGGAAAAAAAAAAAAAAAAAGGGAGAGGCGGGAGGATTGGGAGAGTTTGCAACCAGATTGATCTGTGTGTGAATTGAGTTATAGGATAGCTTTGGGCTACTCGAAGGCAGCACAGGAAACACAGCAAAATCCTGCCTCAGAAAGCCAAAGAGAGAAGAAGGCGAGATGAAATACATTTAAGTAATGTAAATTTCAGTAAAGCACAGATCTCAGCTTGTTTGCCTGTTTGCTTTTTAGTGCAGGAGAGGTAAGAGGCAAGCTCTCTGTCACTGAGAGAGCTTCCCCCCCCTCTGCCCCCCCCCCCGGCAGAATTTCACCAAGTTGTTCAGGCTGCTCAGTCTATATAGTTCTTACAGGCTTGAATTTTCAGTCTTCCTGCCTCAGCCTCTGCAGACGCTGGAGTTAACAGGTTTTTGCCGCCTTGCTTTATTGTTTGAGACGGAGTATTTTAGACTCACTATGTAGCCAACACTGGCCTTCAACTCCTGATCCTGCTGCCTTAACCTCTCAAGGAGTGGGATTATGGGTGTGCATGTCCAACCATCCTAGCCTGTAAGGGAAGTGTTAGGCGTCTCTCAGATGCCTTTAAGACTGCCTCCTTCCTCTCCCTTCTCTCCACTGTCAGTGAAAGCTCATACTAGTCACAGCATCCGTTACAGTGGATTCATTTTGCCTGTTTTAGTACTGTGCTAGGGTTTTATTGCTGAGAGGGACACCATGACCACGGAACTCTGATAAAGAACAACTTTTTTGTTTGTTTGGGTTTCTTTCTTTTTTTCTTTTTTTTTTTTGGTTTTCCGAGACAAGAGTTTCTCTGTGTAGCCCTGGCTGTCCTGGAACTCACTCTGTAGACCAGGCTGGCCTTGAACTCAGAAATCCACCTGCCTCTGCCTGCCTCCCGAGTGCTGGGATTAAAGGCATGTGCCACCACTGCCCGGCTTGTTTGGTTGGTTTTTAAGACAAGGTTTCATTGTGTACTTCTGGCTCTTCTAGAACTCATTCCATAGACCAGACTGGCCTTGAATTCAGAAATCATCCTGCCTTTACCTGTTGGGATTAAAGGTGTGTGCCACCATCGTCCAACATAAAGAAAAAACCATTTAATTGGGGCTGGCTCACAGGTCAGAAGTTTAATCCTTTGTCATCATGGTGAGAAGCATAGGGACCTGCAGGCAGACATGATGCTGAAGAGTTTTACATCTGGAGCAGGCAGCAGGAAGAGAGAGATGCTAGGTCTAGCTTGGGCTTTTACAGACCACGAAGCCCAGCCCCAGTGACACACCTCCTCCAACAAGGCCACACTTCCTAGTAATATTACTCCCTTGAGTTTATGGGGGGCATTTTCATTCAAACCACCACAAATACTGAAAATAAATGGAATCTGCCTGTAAATACTCTCACACATAACTCTGTTGTGTAACAGTTTCCTCAGCGATTGAAACATTTCATCCTGAATGGAAACAACTTAAAATAGCTTCAGGAAGTCCCTGAAACTGACCAGATTCTTTAGGCCCCTCTCTCCCAGAGTATTAAAAGAAGACTCAGACAGACCAGCTGTCTGGAAGAGGCAGAAACCAGCACAGGCAACCTGGAAGAGGTTTAGACCAATGTATTGACCTGCCTGCAGGTTGTGCAGTGTGCTCTAGGGTCCCAGCTTTTGTGACCTGTCACCCATGCTGGAGTGGGCTTTGGTGATGTCTTTGAGTAATTTCTGCTCCTGTAAGTAGCCTCTCTCCAATGGTCCTGTAAGTAATTCCAATAAAATTCATGGCTCACAAAGTTGGACTTTGGTATATCTGTACTTTGGTCTGTCATGGATCCCTGTCTGGGGTGGATAGATGTGTGTGTTGCCTCTCCCCAGGAAACGTTTTGTCATACACGTTCAGCCAGGCTTCTGAGTCTTAGTGTTTATGAGATCCAGCCCTGACACTCTGTGTCAGGATAGAACATTGGTTTATCATGGTCATGCTGCCAGATTCTTCTTGAGAGTGTAACAGCTCATCTTTGCCAGATATAAAAGTAAAAGCCTATAATTCCAGCAGACAGGAGGCTGAGACAGGATCAAGAGATTCTTCAGGCCAGGGGTTTCAGAGCACTTGTTGCTTTTGGCAGAGGACTTGAGTTCATTCCCCAGTGTCAGGCTGCATGTGACACTCCAGGGAGACAGGATGCATGAAATATGAGGATCTCTAGCCTGGCCCCAGTGAAAGGTTCTGAGGGGCTCTGACCTGACCTGAATGGCCAAAATAGTACAGCTTCTGAGGGGAAACTTAGGCAAGGCAGGCAGCCAGATCTCTTCCAATACTGTCGCTAGTGGCAGCCGTAGCAACAAACTGTGGTTGGACAGCCAGAAGTTGGAGCCAGATCCACTAAGCCATTAAGACAGCAAATAGCAGCCGGTGGAGCAAGCCTGGCCTGTCGGGTGGAGCTGGGATCCAGCAATGAATGCTTTAGGAGAGAAAACTTTTACCCAGAGTGTTACAGCTCAATAAAACAGCCACCTTCAGATGATTCTTGATGAAATAACTCATGCACTTTTTTTTTTTTTTTGGTTTTTCAAGACAGGGTTTCTCTGTGTAGCCCTGGCTACCCTGGAACTCACTCTGTAGACCAAGCTGGCCTTGAACTCAGAAATCTGCCTGTCTCTGCCTCCCAAGTGCTGGGATTAAAGGTGTGTGCCACCACTGCCCGGTGGACTCATGCACTTTATTCCATGTTGATAGGGACTTTATAAGCATTTGGGGATAGCGTGGGATCCAGTCTGAGGCGGTAGGGATGCTTATGTGCATGGGGAAGGACTTAAGGTATTGTCCCTGTGCGACTGATTGTCATGGCCCTCTTAATGGTGTGTTGTGGTTACGTGTTCCATTTTAGAGAACCCGACCTAAGTTTAAACTCAGGCAAACTAACTGGCCAATACCTAGCATTAGTTTCCAAGTTACCCCCCAACAGAACCTGAGCTTAGCTCCAATCTCTAGACTAACCCTCAACAAGACCAGCATCTTCAGATTATTTCCTCAATAAACCTGCACCCCAAGGTTACAAGACTTCCTCCTGCCTAACGACCACCAACGCAGAGGAGACAGAAGTTAAGTTTATGATAGGACTCCCAGCACCAGCCAATTATGGTAAAGGCCACAGTAACTTCCCAATTAGATGCTTACACACTTACCTCCCCGATCCCCTCCCCCACACTTGCTGCTTACTGTAAAGCATCCTCCATGATGGCAGTGCACTGAGGGACCCAAGCTAGCTCGAATAAAATAAAAAGGCCCCACTGTGATTGCATCAGATCAGCTCCTATCTCTTTTGGGGGGATCACTTATATTTCCCTGGCACAACAGTAGTGCCTGGCCAGTAGCTGGTTCCAACAAATGCCATTTTCAATTATGAGATTTACCAGGGTTTTTGAACCGACACCAACCTTACCAGTTCTTCTGTCTGGTGGCATAGTCCACTTGCCCCACATCCCAGCACTTACATGGTGGCTTACAGCCATCCCTAACTCTAATTCCAGGGGATTCAATACCCTCTTCTGACCAGGCATGTACACAGTGCACATACATACATGCAAGCAAAACACTCATGCACTTAAAATAAATCCTTGACAGGAGATCCATGTTAGCTCATTCTATACAATGAGATGCTATCACAAAAAAAAACAGAACAAAACAAAACCAAAACCAACAAAACATCAATGAATCAGTAAATGGATGAAATTGCTGCTCAAAGGGTGAGTTTGATACATCTTCTCAAGGAAGTTATACAAAGTGGGTGTTCCAACTGACTTCTTTCAAAGTAAGTGTCTGTGTAGGCGGGTGGATGCCAGCGGACAACTTAGAAGTCAACTGTTTCCTTGTTGAGGGGGTTCTAGGAATTGAACTGGGGTCCTCAGGCTTGTGTGGCTAGCACTTTTTCTAGATGACGTCTCTTACTTGACTCATTCATTGTTTTGTTTTAGGGTCTTGAGAAGGGTCTAAGGAAGGACTCCAGCTCCCTTGTGCTGGGATTACAAGCATGTACTGCCACGCTCAGCTCTAATTCATGCACTGTGACAAAGTCATTGAAGACTTTTAGGGTTGGGGACCTAACTTACTTGGTAGAATGCTTGCCTAGCATGCCTGAAGTCCTGGTGGGCCACACCTCTAATCTTGACACTTAGGAGGTACAGGCAGGAAGGTCAAAAGTTCAAAGTCATCCTCCACCTCCTGTTGAGTTCCACTTAGCTTGGAATACATGAGACCCTGTCAAGAAAAAAAAAGCAGAAGCCGGGCAGTGGTGGTGCACACCTTTAATCCCAGCACTTGGGAGGCAGAGGCAGGTGGATTTCTGAGTTCAAGGCCAGCCTGGTCTACAGAGTGAGTTCCAGGACAGCCAGGGCTACACAGAGAAACCCTGTCTGGAAAAAACAAAACAAAAAGAAAGAAAGAAAAGCGGTAGGGGAGGGGAAGGAAGCAAGGGAGAGGGGAGAGGGGAAATTCACTTGCTCTAGTATTTCTCAAACACTTGGTATTGGTTATTTTTTCCCTTTGTTTTTATTTTGTGTGTTTGGGTGTTTTGCCTGAAGGTATGTCTGTGTGCCACGTGTGTGCCTGCTGCCTAGAGGGGCCAGAAGAGTGTATTGGATCCTCTGGAACTGGAGCTGCCCCTAGGGTACTGGGAGTTGAACCCTGGGTTCCCTGGAAGAGCAGTCTGTGTTCTCAACCACTGAGCCATCTCTCCAGTCCGAAAAGTCAACCTGAACAGCTTTGTTACTTTGTTTGTTAGACAGGGTCTCTTGTGGGTCTGGAACTCTCACCAAGTACACAGACTAGACCGGCAGGCAGGCCTGCAACGGCTAATCTTGGTTGTAAACCTCAGTTGAGCAATCGCCCCTATCAGATTGACCTGTGGCCATGTCTGCAAGGCATTATCTTGATTGCTAATTGATGTGGGAAGGCCTGGCCATTGTGGGTGGTGCCACTCCCGATGGGGTTGGAGATGGGGGCGGAGACTAAGCAATATAAGGAACCTAGCCTGCTGGGAGCCTGGAAGCAAGCCAGTAGGCAGCATTCTCCTAAGGTTTCTGCTTTAGTCCCTCTGTTCAGGTTCTATCCTTGAGGCCCTCCTTGTCTTCCTCTTAACTGTGGACCTGTAAGCTGAATTAAGCCTTTCCTCCCCAACTTGCTTTTAGCTGGTGATTTTTGTTTTTCATAGCAACAGAAACCAATTAGGATAGAAACTGGTATCAGAGGATAGGCATTGCTGTAGGCAGACCTGACCATGTGGTGTTTATATCTTAGCATGTTTTTCAGGAGGAAGGGGGAGGATTTTCAAGCTCTGGACTGGAAAAGCCACTGCATGCTCTGAGCTCAATGAGCTGTTGTGGGGATTTGGAAGATAATGCAGAGAACAGTTCTTAAGAAGGAAGCCTGCCTTGTAAAGAGCTGGGGATGGGGTGTGCAGGCAAGGGGTAGGGATCAAAGTCTCTGTCATGACCATTTGTGTGTAAGGTATCTGAATTAGGAATCGATGTCATTAGGCCTGGGAGATAGTGGCATAGGCCTTTAATCCCAGCAGTAACGAGGCAGAGGCAGGCAGATCCATGAGTTCAAGGCCAGCCTGGTCTACAGAGTGAGTTCCAGGTCAGCCAGGGCTACACAGAGAAACTCTGTCTCAAAAGGTTAGATAGATAGATAGATAGGTGTCCCAGGATGATAGAATTTCCAAGAATAGCTTTCTTTCTAAAAAAAATTAAAATTAAAAATGTATTTGTGTATGTGTGCAAGCATGTGTGCATATGCACATGAATACAGGTGCCTACAGAGGCCAGAAGAGGCCGTGAGAGCCCTTGAACCTAAAGTTACAGTTGTGAGCAAGCCACTTGACCTGGTTTCCAGGAACCAAACTCTAGGCCCCTGGAAGAGCAACAAACATTCTTAACCACTGAGCTCACCGACCACCACCACCACCACCACACACCCCACCATCTCTACCTTCTTTTCTTTTCTTTCTTTCTTTCAGACAGGGACTCTGAAGCCCACAATGCCCTTGAACTCACAGGATTCCTCAGACTTACAGGACTGCACGCAAGAGCCATCACACCTGAAATTATGGGACTCAGGATAGCATTTTCATACACAAGTTTTGTTGAACGGCCTCTCCCTTCCCTGCCCTAATCCCATCCTGTCTCCATATGTACCATTTGAATAACATTATCTCTGATGTGCTCGTCTGAATCTTTTGTCTCCTACTTATAAATTTGGGCTTTTCCACCTGCACCCCAGTTCCCGAATAATGACTTGGAGGCTTATGTTTATGAATAAGTGCCTAGGCCATAAGTTTTGGCTTGTTTCTCAACTAGCTTGTAACTTATATTAAACTCTTTATACTATTCTATGTCTGCCACATGGCTGGTTACCTCTCCTCAGTTTCATATGCCCATCTTCTAGAAGAGGGCACCAGATCTTATTATAGACAGCTATGAGCTATCAGGTAGTTTCTGGGAATCGAACTCAGGACCTCTAGAAGAGCAGCCAGTGATCTTAACCTCTGAGCCATCTCTCCAGTCCCGATATTTTTTTTTTCATGTTTGTTTTTTCACTCCCAAGCTAGCCTTTTACTCCATATATATCCCAGTGCCCTAGTTACTTTTCTATTGCTGTGAAGAGACACCATGACTAAGGCAGCTTAGAATAGAAAGCATTTAATTGGGGGCTTGCTTACAGTTACAGAGGATGAATCTATGACCATCATGGCAGCAGGCAATAAGCATGGTGCTGGAGATCAGTAGCTGAGAGCTTACATGCTGAGGCAACAAGAGAGAGAGAAAGAAGGCTGGGCTGTGGTGGCGCACACCTTTAGTCCCAGCACTTGGGAGGCAGAGGCAGGCGGATTTCTAAGTTCAAGGCCAGCCTGGTCTACAGAGTGAGTTCCAGGACAACCAGGGCTACACAGAGAAACCCTGTCTCAGAAAATAAAAAAAAATAAAAATAAAAAAAATACAAATCAAATCTGTGAGCCTGTGGGGGCCATTCTCATTCAGACCACCACACTGAGGAAGGCCCTGGACTTCTGATCGTCTCGCCTTCTCCTCTCAAGTGCTGAGCTTATGAAGCTGCACCCCTATACCACCCTCTATGGTGCTGGGGATGGAACCTAGGGCTTCATGCATGTCAACAAAGCACTATACCCTGTCTTTGGTGTTGTGTTTCTTTTTTCTTTTCTTTTTCTTTTTCTTTCTTTCTTTCTTTTTTTTTTTTTTTTTTTTTTTTTTTTTTTGTTTTTTTTTTTTTTCCGAGACAGGGTTTCTCTGTGTAGCCCTGGCTGGCCTGGAACTCACTCTGTAGACCAGGCTGGCCTCGAACTCATGGATCTGCCTGCCTCTGCCTCCCAAGTGCTGGGATTAAAGACATGTGCCACCACTGCCTGGCTCTTTTTCTTTTCTTTTCTTTCTTTTTTTTTTCTGTTATTTATTTATTTTTTTTGGTGTTGTGTTTCTGTTTCTGCAGTGTTGGCTATTGAATTTGGGGTTTCACAAATACTAGGTAGGGGTTCCTTCCACCAGCTGCCTTTTTGGTAAAAAATAAGAATAAAACAAATTTGGACAGATATATGTATTGTGTATATGAGTGTTTTGCCTGGATAATATGCATATGCACCTCATGTGTGCATGGTGCCCATGGAGGTCAGAAGAAAGCCATGAACCTCTTGGACAGGAGTTACAGAGAGTTGTGAACCACAGTGTGGTTGCTTGAACTGAGCCCAGGTCCTTTGCAAGAGCAATAATTGTACTTAACTGTAAAAGTGCAGGGCTTTTCTGTGCCCACCTTTGCTCTGAATAATGACACAGAGACGTTTATATTTATTTGCAAAGCTTTTAGCCTTAGCTTAGGCTTGTTCCCCAACTAGCTCTTAACTTATATTACCCAGGTTATACTATTCTATGTCTGTCATGTAACTAATTACCTCTCCTCAGTTTCATACATCTGACTTCAGAGTCTGGGTAGTGAATCCCTGAACTCTAACACTCTCTCTCTCTCTCTCTCTCTCTCTCTCTCTCTCTATCTCTCAGAGTTGTTCCTCTCTCTCTCTGCCCGATGTCCCATCTTACTATCCTGCCTTTTGCTATAGGCCATAGGCTTTTTATTTTAACCATTCAGAAGGTGCCTTAGGCAGGCAAAGAAGGAGAGAGACACATATTCACATAGTGTACAAAAATGTCACTCTGACACTTAACTGATGAGCCATCTCTCCAGGCTCTGTTTCACTTCTTGAGACAAAGTATCATGTATTCCAGACTGGCCTCACACTTGCTGTGTAACCAAGGAAGGCCTGGAGCTCTTTAGATCTTTCTGCCTCCAACCCCCAAGTGCCAGAATTATGAGCATGTGCAACCACACCTAGCCTACTTTTAATTTTTTGGTAGTTTTAAAAAAATTTACACACACATGAAATTTTAAGCCAGATGTAGGACTATTTCCCCAGCATTTGGGAGACAGAGGCAGGAGGATCATCACATTATAGAGGCTAGCCTGGTCCACTGAGTGAATAATAGGCCAGCCTGGTCAACGTACCCAGTGAGTCATGTTAGCGGCATGCAATTTACTTTTTACTTTTTCATTTTTATAGTTTCTGGTTAGACAGTATCTTCAAGTAGGAAGGCTGACATTGAACTTCTAATATTCTTGCCTCCATGTAATCAGTGCTGGTATTACAGGTGTACATGGTGACACTGTTTCAAGCACAGAATTTATCATTAATATATTTTATCATTAATTTATTTAGTTTTGAGACAGGGTCTCTCTACACAGCCTGGCTAGTCTGAAACTTGCTATGTATACCAGGCTGGCCTCAAGCTCAGAGGATGCCCCTCTCTGCTTCTGGAGTGCTTAACATCTGTCACCTTTCTTGGTTATTCCTATTATTTTTGACATGGAGTTTCATACGTAGGTCCGGCTGGCTTTGAACTGAACCTGGAAATCCTCTTGCCTCCTATTGAACATTTGGTCATTTTAGTTTGTTTTGGTGATCCACCCTTGTAATCACAGAACATGGGAGGCTGAGGACAGAGGATCAGAACTCCAAGGGCATCCTCCACGATAAACCTAGTTCTAGACCAGTCTCGGGTACATGGGAACCCGTCTGAAAACAAAAACAAAACAAAACAAAACAAACTCAAGCCAAAACAACAACATGGGCAGCAAGGTGAATGTTGTGTGGTGGGGAAGATTGCTGCCTGTCTGGTGGCCCGAGGGGGTAGGTCACAGAAGGGCTGGGCTGGCCGTTTCTTTCTATTGCCATTTAACATTTCACGGAATGGACATACCATATCTTTTCACTTTGTGTTTCACATGGGAATTTTTAAAAATACACCAGCCTGAGTTTATTGTACGTACCCCTGCTTTCCCAGGGGGAGAGTACAGGATCATGCCTGATGAACATAATCAATAGCTAACTCAAATGTATAACCCTAGCTCAGAGCTATTGGCTGAAGCCGCACTCCTCCTCATCACCACCGAATCTTCATTAGGACCGGCAGCAGCCTGTGGTAAGGATCCAAATTACCTGATGCCTAAACCCACTCCAGACCAGTGACGTTGATCATTAGACTGTGAGTAGCCACATTTTCCCATAGGTGGCGCTGTTTCTCTGTTTTCTTTGTAATGCGGCAGAACAAACCTAGGACTTCATCTGTGCTGGGGAATGAAGGCTTTATCACCCACCTCCATCCTTTCCATCCTTAGACCTGTTTTTGGTTTGTTTGTTGTTGTTGTTGTTGTTTTGTCGTTGTTGTTGTTGTTGTTTTGGTTTTTCGAGACAGGGTTTCTCTGTGTAGCCCTGGCTGTCCTGGAACTCACTCTGTAGACCAGGCTGGCCTCGAACCCTAACCCACCTGCCTCTGTCTCCCGAGTGCTGGGATTAAAGGCGTGCGCCACCACTGCCTGGCTAGTTAGAAATATTAGTGAGGCTAGAAAATAGAACTATTTAATCTGCCACTGCAGAATCTTGAGTAGGAGAATGGGCGACTTTCTTGAAACCTTTTACTTTTTAATTTTTAGATTATTTTATGTGTAGTGAACGGTTTGTCTTTATGCATGTAGTTGTCCCTGATGTCCTTGAGGTCAGAAGAGGGTGTCAAGATATCCTGAAACTGGAGTTATGGATGTTTGTGAGCCATCGTGTGGGTGTGGCTTACAATCACCTGAATTCCAGTTCTGGTCTCCAGAGACACTGGCGCGCACGTGTGTATAAACACACACACACACACACACACACTGAAAAAAATTTGTTTAAAAATGAAGTTAGACTGAGTCCATGCCCACTATGTCTTGGGTCTCTTCCTCTGCCTCCCTTTCTTGTAAATTCTTTCTTCCGTGGGCTTGGTGGTGTGTCCCTGTAATACCCTGATGACATGGGAGGAGAGACAGCGGGACCCCCGGAGCTTGCTGGCCAACTACCCTAACTTACTTGGTGAAGTTCTGAGCCAACGGGAGATGGTCTCAGAAAAAGACACCCAAGAAACGTCGCCAGGTTGTCTCATGATCTCCACTCTTTCTCTTTCTTTCTTTCTTTCTTTTTTAAAGATTTTATTTATTTTATGTATATGAGTACACTGTAGCTTCTTCAGACACACCAGAAGAGGGCATCGGATCCCATTATAGATGGTTGTGAGCCACCGTGTGGTTGCTGGGAATTGAACTCAGGACCTCTGGAAGATCAGCCAGTGCTCTTAACCACTGAGCCATTTCTCCAGCCCATGATCTCCACTCTTACCACATAGAAACACACACATGCACACACATGAAATAATTAAAATGTAATACAAATTTAAACCTCACTTTTGTGTGACATTTATTATCTATTGTGGGAATGGAGTGCCCACATACCATTGCGTGAGAGTGAAAGTCAGGAAACAGCTTTTGAGAGTTCTTTCCTTTCACTGTGTGAGCCCTGCACCTCAAAGTGTGTTCTCAGGATTGGGTGGGCGTTGGGGGTACCTTTACCACTGATCCAAATAAACTTCACTGTCAGATGTGAAGTTGCTTAGTGCTGTGGACTGGGCTGCCCTGACAGTCCCTTGAAGGTGGTGTGCAGAACTGTAATTCACAATCCCATCTGTGAGTTGGGCTTCACATTCCTGCAGCGCCCCCAGCTCCTGAGTATGGATAAGTGTAATTACCAAACATAGACACTAGGTGGCAGCTCAGCACCACTGGTGTTTCCCAAGACCTTCTTGGACTTCACAGGTTAGTAAATTCCATCTGGCTCCTTGTAAACTGACAAGTTTGAGTGTGAAACATTTGCATTTAGAGCTGGAGGACACTTTAGAGAAGAGTGTGAAACTTCAATGTGGTTACAGGACTACTCAAGGTATCCGGTTTAGTTTAAGAGTCTTTTTTTTGGTTTGGTTTGGTTTGGTTTGGTTTGTTTGTTTGTTTTAGTAGTGTGTATGTGCCTTCAGGAGGGTGGGTGGGTGTGTACACGAGTGCAGGTGCCTGCAGAAGCCAGAGACGTTAGATTTCAGCAGAGATGGAGTACACTGTGTAAGGAAGTGGGTGCTGAGAATCATACTTAGGTCCTCTGCAAGAGCGGTTGGGCTTCTAACCAATGAGCCATAGCTTGGCCCCCAAAGGTTCTTGTTTAAATATAGATTCTAATTCTTCGGTGGAGCCTGAAGGCCTCCCCTCCCTCCCTCCTTCCTCCTTCCTCCTCTACAAGTTCCCCTGAGCAAAGTGAGAGGCTCCTAGCATGCTGGACTGTTCCTATAACAGTCCATGGCTTCGGGGGACACTCTCAAGACCTAATAGCACACACATCTGAAGCCAGTCTTTTGCCTCCAGAGAGCAGCCCAAGACTCAAAAGGAACAAGTTCCCTGAAGGGGCCTGTTCAGAATAGCTGTGTCCCTCCATGCAGACTTCTTCCAAACCTGGAATCTTGGATCTTTGCTGGTTTTGCTTATCTACCATCTCTGACAGTGTCTGTAAAATTAGCAGTTTCCGGAATGAGTGTAGGGGGTGGAGGAGTGGAACACCTCTGCTGACTTCTTCCCCTATGATGGTCTCAGGAAGAGAGAGCTCTAGAACTTATATAGCGAATATAGATTTAAACCCCATGTGCTCTTGCTTTATATGTAGCCAACAGGGTAGTAAAAGGAACATTGAGAAAAACATTTTCACCAATAAAGGGATACACCCTCTGCTACTTAGTCTTTGCACAAGAGATACATAAACATATAAACACATATAGAGTTAGTTATTTATTACTTATTTACAGACAGGGTGTCTCTGTGTAGCCCTGGCTGTCCTGGAACTCACTCTGTAGACCAGGCTGGCCTCTAACTCAAGAGACCTGCATGCCTCTGCCTCTCAAGCCATTGGGATTAACCACCACCCAGCTGAGGATTTTTAAAAACCACTACTGCCTCCTTAAAACAGATGAGCCAGGCAGGGTAGTGCACACCTTTAATCCCAGCACTTGGGAGGCAGAGGCAGGCAGATTTCTAAGTTCGAGGCCAGCCTGGTCTACAGAGTGAGTTCCAGGACAGCCAGGCTACACAGAGAAACCGTGTCTCAGAAAAAACAAAAACAAAACCAACAAATGGATAGGTTTTTCAAGTTCCATATCTTAGCCAAACCTGTGTGAGAGACAGTTCAAGGGGCCAGAGAGATAGCTCAGCACCACGGTAAGTCCAGTTCCAGGGGATCTGATGTCCTCCACCCTTCAGATTCACCAGACACACGTGGTACCAGACACACATCAGGCAAAGTGCTTGTATATGCAGGATTTAAAAGGAAAATACAACTCTAAGTATTTTTTTAAAAATCTTTTAAAACATTTATTTACTATATGCAAATGAATGTACACAGTGTGAGTGTCTAGGAGTTACAGATGGCTGTGAGCCATCTTGTGGTGCTAGGAATTGATCCTAGGTTCCCTACAAGAGTAACAAATGTTCTTAACCACTGAGCCATCTCTCAGGCCCACTAAACGTTTGTGGTCACTTTATTTTAATTGATTGATTGATTGATTGATTGATTACATTCTGACCGAAGTTTTCCTCTGCCCTCTCCCCCCACTTCTTCCCTCCCTACCCGCTAACCCCCTTCCCTGTCCCCACCCACTCCTCCTCCCTTTCTCTTCAGAAAAGGGCAGGCCTTGGTGCATCAAGTTGCAGTAAGACTTGGGGCATCTTCTCCTCTTGAGGCTAGAGAGGCAACTCAGCAGGGAGAAAGGGTCCCAAAGGCAGGCCACAGAGTCAAAGACAGCCCCTGCTCCCTCTGTTAGGAATCTAATGAGAAGTCCAAGCTGCACATCTGTTACATATGTGCAGAGGGCCTAGGTCAGTCCCATTCAGGCTCTCTGGTTGTTGGTTCAGTCTCAGTGAGCCCCTATGGCCCAGGTTAGTTGATTCTGTGAGTTTTCTTATGGTGTCTTTGACCCTTCTGGCCCCTTCCTCTCCTTCTTCAGAAGGATTTCCCAGGCTCTGCCTAATATTTGGCTGGGGTCTCTGCATCAGCTTCCATTAGCTGCTAGGTGAAGCTCTCAGATGACAGTTTTGCTAAGCTCCTATCTGCAAGTATAGCAGAATATCATTAACAGTGTCAGGGGTGGGTTCACTCTCACTGCATGGGTCTCAGGCTGGACCAGTCATTAGTTGGCTAGTCCCTCAATTCCAGCTCTATCTATCATGAGCTCACAAGAGACTGGGAGCATGCACAAGACCTGCACAGGGTCAAACCAGACAAAACCCCAGAATAGAGAAGGGGAAATGGACATCAAGCCCCACCCCTAACATGCTGGGAAAGGAAAACCAGTTCTCTCCAATGGACGTCACTGTGTGTATCTACCACACTTTGGGGCAGACCCTATGCCCAGGAATGGTTATCCATGTGTATATTTTTAAATTTTTTTTAAAGATTTATTTATTTTATGTATATGAGTACACTGGAGCTGTCTTCAGACACACCAGAAGAGGGCATCGGATCCCAATACAGATGGTTGTAAGCCGCCATGTTGTGAGCCACCATGTGGTTGCTGGGAATTGAACTCAGGACCTCTAGAAGAGCCATTAACCACTGAGCCATCTCTCCAGCCTGCTTTTTGGTTCTTTTAATTCTTCCCTTTTCTCCTTTCTTTCTTTCTTTCTTCCTTCCTTCCTTCCTTTTTTTCTTTCTTTCAGTATTTTTCCAGACCAGGTTTCTCTCTAGACCAAACTAACCTTGAAATCTGCCTGCCTCTGCCTCCCAAGTGTGCTAGGATTAAAAGCGCGTGCCACCAACACCCCAAGTGTGCTAGGATTAAAAGCCTGTGCCACCAATACCCCAAGTGTGCTAGGATTAAAAGCGCGTGCCACCAACACCCCAAGTGTGCTAGGATTAAAAGCGCGTGCCACCAACACCCCAAGTGTGCTAGGATTAAAAGCGCGTGCCACCAACACCCAGCTGTGTTTGCTTTGTTGTTGTTTTACAAGAGAAAACTTAAAGTTGAGTGGGTAGGGAAAAGAAAAAAGTTAAGTTTATTTTATTGGTTGGTTAGTTTATTGGTTGGTTATTTTATTGGTTGGTTGATTGAATGAATGAATGCTCTGTCTGCATGTATACTTGCGTGCCAGAAGAGGGCATCCGATCCCATTTTTTTTCAATGACTCGGTGAGTTTCCATAGGAATGCTTCTCTGCCCATGCCTGACCAGCTCACATAAACGCGACCTTTCTCTAGAAAAAGGTAAACTCCCCCCCTTTTCCTGAAGTCAGGAGACCTCAGGCTTTCCTGGCTTGACTGGTGACTGCTGCCAGGAATCAACCTGATCTTGAATTTTAATTAGGCTTCATGCAATTTCATTACATACACACATGTGTATGTGCACACACTCAACCCTCATATCAAAAATAAATCAATTAAACACTTCCATTAGTCACTAAACCGAGAATTTTGTAAATAAATCTATGGACACCCAGGGCCCTGAACATGCCTGCATTGATTCATTGATTTATTTATTCATTCATTCACAGGTATCTGAGTCTTTCCCAGGCACATGGTCTTTTCAAACAGCAGCCTAGTCCCTATCCTCATAAAGCCATGGACCTAGTGGACTGGTTAGCAGAGCAGCAAAGGCTTTAGGAGGTACAGCCAGGGATGACTGCAAATACACAGGGGACACAGAAATAAACCGGGAAGAGATGCTCATGAGTCTCTAGAGAAGGTGGTTAGGGACGGCATCCCTCACCCCAGATATAAGGGGCAGAGACACCTGAGAAAGAGCTCCAAGTAGAGGTCACAGCTTCAAGGGCACTGTAGGAACACGGCTCTGTTGCCTTCCCACACCAAGTAGGATGGCCACACCCCCCATCGCTGTTATGAACCCGACCCTAAGACCAGAGGGCCCAACACTGATGGGTGTTCTAGCTTTCTTTCTAGCCTCACTTTTAACCTGCTGGAACTCATTCACCACACCCTGCAAACTATTAAAGAAAAATTATTCTCTGCCACGGGGGTTGGGGGGAAGGGTTGTCCTCATAATCAGGGAATCTTTGAGCCTTGTACTTACGCAAAGTAGCACACGTTCATTTAGGTGTGAGATTGTAAAGTAGGAAATAGCTTCTGATTCACTTAAGTGGGGGGCTGAAGGGAGTGGTTGAGGGTCCCTGCTACTCTGAACTATCATCCAGGAAAACAGATTCTGCATGGAAGAAACCTTGAGTGTATCTGCGTATCTCTGAACACGTGGTGAATAACTTTTTTGATGTCCAGGTGCTGGAGAGGATTTTTTACTTCCCACACGAGGCTGCCTACCTCCCCTCTGCATTGTGTCTCCATATTGGGGTTTGAACATTTAGTGCAGGGCACACATAGTGGAGACGGATCAGAATTCTTCATCTGACTCCACTCTGCGAGAGAAAGATGTGTGCTAGATAGGCCGAGGATGTCAGACTCCTGGGCCTCTCATGATCACAGACTGTCGGAATCAGAAGGGACCTTGCTGGAGGAGCTGTGAGATCCTCAGATAGGTGAGAGTTAATGGGGATTAGTAAATGCTGCAGTTTTTCTCTTAACCCAGCTCGCTCACAGATAATTGAAATTTAAGGGCACAACAACTGAGCAGTATTAATCTATTTTAATCCTCTATGCTAATCTGGCTACCTCCCAGCCAAAATTCCCAGGCTGGTTGAATTTTAGTACTGATCTGGCTCTCTCTGCTCCAGGTGTTTTCTCCGTGTCTCCTAGACTCCCCCCCCCCCCCCCAACCCCTACTTCCTCTCTCTATCCCCCACCCACATTCCCTGGCTGGGAGGAAGTCCAGCCCCTTTCTCGCCTCTGCTCAATAATTGGTTGATCAGCTAGCTTATTGACCAATCAGGGAATACTTGGGGAGCAATGGTTATACAACTTCGAGACAAGAGATTCTGAGAATAAGGTTGTCAACCAGAGTTAGGGGGCGCAGAAATCAGCGTGTGAATAATACAAGGGCTTTACACGGCACACAATAGCACTATGCCTACAGGTGAGCATCTGGAAGCCCTGGCTCCTAGTTACCACTCCAGGTAACACTAGGGACTTGTCTTCCAGGGGTGGAATTTCACTTCCTGCCAGAGCTGGCAGGGAACATGATTTATTAGCCACAACAGCCACAGCTGGGTCCCCCGGCCATCTCCTTCTGCTGAGACTCAGCATGGAGGGCAGAGCTGGACAGTGCGCAGGCCATCAGCCAACTGCTCTGATCGATTTCTAAAAAACATGTCTTTGGCAAGTGCTTGTCCTCATGTATGCAGCTCAGTTAAATCTCACAGCTAGGCGAATGATAACAGATTGTTGGTTTGGGATGCTTCCCTGTCCCAAGGCCAGGTCATTGTTCATACTTAACGTTACCTTCTTATTGCTGCAAACCCTTAATAGAGTTCCTCATGATGTGACCTCCCCCCACTAACAAAACTGTTTTCATTGTGACTTCATAGCTGTAATTTTGCTACTGTAATGAAGTATACAGTCAGGTGGTATTAGACAACCCCTGTGAAAAGGTCATTCAAACCCTAAAGGAATTGTGACCCACAGGTTGAGAAACCCTGCCTTGCACACTTGGCAAGGATCGTTTGCCTTGTGTTTTATCATAGGGAAATTGAGAGAGAGAGAGGGGGGAAAAAAAACCAAAACCCCACAGTAACTGAATCAGCCATAAGCAGCAGACCTAAGGAAGCACAAGATGACCTCCATAGCCTCAGCAGTTACTCCTCCAGCACAAGGCCTTAATAGATGTCTGTGGACCACAGAGGGGATGGCCAAGATCTGTGAACATGAACTCCTCCCATTTGGTCCTTTCCTCTGTTCCCTCACCAAGCCTGTGGCACAGCCCCCCTCCATGTCACAAAGATCATTATCCGAGAGCAGAGCTTGGACTCTTTCCTTCACCTGCTTGTCATGTGACACTGGAATCCACAGCCTTCAGATCTTCAATAACCAGAGTCTTGAACTAAACAGTGGAAGACTCTGTCCCAGGAAAACCCTGGGATCAGCGTGGCTCCATCTGAGGGCAGATGCCAGGGATACCAGTGTGAAGTCAAATTCCTGCCAACATCCTAGAAGGCAGCACCAAGAGCTCTCCACAGTTCTACATCTTCATCTGAAGGCAGCTAGACGACTCACTTCTAAGCAGCTATGTTAAGAGTATTAAAGCCCATGCCCAGAGTGACATACCAACTGCAACAAGGCCATATCTCTTTACTGCCACTCCCTGGACCAATTATAAGCAAACCATCACATTCCACTCTCTGGCCCCCTTAGGCTTGTTCAAACACATGAGTCTATGGGGCCACACCTAAACATAGCATAACACAAAATACATTTAGTCCAACTTCCTAAGTCTGCATAGTCTATAGCAGTCTCAACAATGTTAAAAGTCCAAAGTTCAAGGTCTCTTCTGAGATTCATCCAATCATTAAATTGTAATCCCCAAAGCAAGACAGGAGGCCAGCTGGGCAGACTGCAAACTCCACATCTCCATGGCTGATGTCAAAGTCATCTTCGGATCTTCAACTCACTTTTTCATCTTTGTTGACTGTGACACACTTCTTTCTCCTGGGTTGGTTCCACTCCCTGTTAGCAGCTTTCCTCAGCAGATAGACCACAGCTCTGGAATCTGGAATATCTTGGAGTCTCCAAGACAACTTCAGTGTTACAGCTTCTTGTTTCAATGTCTGGGATCCATACATGATCTTCTGGGATACTCCAAAGGGTTGGCATCACTTCTCCAGCTCTGCCTTCTGTAGCACTGGGATTAAAGGTGTGCGCCACCACTGCCCGTCCCGTCCCTTCTATTCTTGACTCTAAAGCCAGAGCCACATGATGAAGCTGCCATGTTCTGCTGCTTGCTGGGGCTGGGACATGCCCCCCCCCCCCTTTTCTATTACCTGCTTTCTGTTTTCCAACTCCCTCACTGCCTAAGCTTGGCAGTCCTGGGACTTGCTCCATAGATTGACCTTGAACTCAGAGATCTACACGGTTCTGTCTCCTGTAATGCTGGATTAAAGGTGTATCCCACCATTCCTGGACTCAAGTTTTTCTTCATTTAGAACCTGTTTTGTCCCATGCTGGCCTTGAACTCAGAGATCTGCTTGCCTTTG
Source organism: Rhynchomys soricoides (assembly GCA_019843965.1). Taxonomy (NCBI): domain Eukaryota; kingdom Metazoa; phylum Chordata; class Mammalia; order Rodentia; family Muridae; genus Rhynchomys; species Rhynchomys soricoides. The sequence goes on along the minus strand of JADRCH010000250.1, from coordinate 3,609 downwards.
CCTCCTGGGATTAAAGGCTTGGACTACTAAACCTGGGCCTAAACTTAGCTGGGTGAGATCTTGCCCCAAGGTCACCATTCCCTTTATTCAATTTATTATCCTTGAACACAGGCTTCAGCTCCATTTCACTCCTGGTGTCCATTTAATACTTGAACCATAGATTTTATATCTTTCCTTCCTAAGCTTGCTAAGCTTGTTCAAGACACTCTTCATGAGACTTATCCAGAGAACAAAGTCTCTCTTGGGCTTTTTTCAGACTTCCTTTGTCAACGCAATTAATACAAATCTCTTTACCTTAGCCTCAGGCAGACTCCTCAGACAAGGACAAAGAGCAGCCACATTCTTCACCAAATACCACAAGAACAGTCTGTATACCACACAGTGAAATTCTTCTCCACTGAAACCTCTTGGGCCAGGTCTGCACAGTTCAAATCATACCCAGCAACCAAGTCTTCCATATTCCTATGAGGATAGACCATTAAGCCCAATTTAAAGCATTCCACTGCTTTCCAAAGTCCCAAAATCTACGTTCCTCCAAACAAAAGCATGGTCAGGCCCCTCACAGCAACACTCTACTCCAGGTACCAACTTCTGTCTTAGTTAGGGTTTACTGCTGTGAGCAGACACCATGACCAAGGCATATATAAGGATAATATTTAATTGGGGCTGGCTTACAGGTTCAGAGGTTCAGTCCAGTATCATCAAGGCAGGAGCATGGCAGCCTTCAGGAAGGCATGGTGCAGGAGGAGCTGAGAGTTCTATATCTTTATCTAAAGGCAGCTAGGAGTATACTTGTGGGTCTGAGTCCACCTCACCACTGGGCATGGCCTTTTGGGAAGGCAGAACATGGGGAGTTTGACTGTGCTTATCCATCACCACTGCAGGGGTGAGTGTTAGGCTGTAGGGAAGTGCTGAGACACTGTTCCAGGGGTGGGAAAGAGCAGACTGAGATATGGGAACACTAGAGCTGGTTTGGGGGTCCCTGGATCTGCAATGAGGCTGGGGCCATGGGGTTCTCAGACTCTTGGACATCCAGGGGCTGCTGAGAGTCATGGAAGAGCCGAGAACAGTCTGGGAGCCTTCAGGCTGGGGACAGCATCTAGCCCGGAGTGGGGGTGGGGTGAAGGGAGAGGAGCTCAGGCTAGTCCCAGCAGTGATTGTCCTTAGCTTGGTGGAGACAGGCTGGAAGCACAGAGAGGCCTTCTACAGGATATTTAGCTGCTGCTCTGTAGACGAAGACCTTCTGCACCTTCCCCATGGCAGTGGTAGATCGAAGAGACAGTTGATGGTTGTAAACTGTTTATTGACTGTTCATGGTGGGAAATGGATGCATACCTAACTGTACTCATGTCTCAGGGTGGACTTAAGATTAAATACCTTTTGCAGGGAGGAATGCCTGGGAAGGGAAGCTTATTGGCTAAGCCTTCATGGCCTCTAGGTGAAAGACCCTGGCCTTTTAAAAAGAGAAGAAAAATGCCCCTAGACTCAGCACTAGAGCCATAGGTCACCCAGGGCCTAAGATGGGCTAAACTCACCCCCCCCCCCCAGACAGTTCTGGGAAATGGTTGTTTTGTCTTGACTCCTATCCTGCTGATCAACCACAGATGTCACAAAGAACGTCAGCTGCTCAGGGGCGAGCTCCTCTGCTCAGGTGTGGGTTATGAGCTCGGCCCAGTGCACTGCCTTCCCGAATAAACCTCGTGTGCTTGCAGCAAGTTCGGTTTGGGGGGGTTGCGTCTTCCCGAGACTTGAGTGAGGGTCTCCCCAAACTCGGGGGTCTTTCATTGGAACCTCATTAGCATGGAGAACTCTGTTCTGGGCCTTTGTGACCACAGGTTATATTTCCTTATGTGAGGAGTATGACACATGTTCCAGGCCAGGAATCTGGCAGGGAGCAGGGAGTCACCTAAGCCTCAAGTGTGTGCCCACCGAATCTCTGAGTCTCAACCTGCTCTACCTTACCAAACTTCCTGGCATGGTTTTATCGTCCCACAAAGATTTGCTTCCAGGCAACTATGATGAGGGTATTAAAGCCCATGCCCACAGTGACACACCTACTTGAACAAGGTCATACCTCTTAATAGTGTCACTACCTGGGGCAAGCATTTATAAAACAAGTTTAAATGTCTGTGATTGATGAGTGACCTCTTATCCTTCTTGCACCACTGTGGGAGAGACTCTTTGTCAATGGTGTGAAAAATGGAGAAACATTCTTGGGAGAAAATTATTTAGCCATAATAATTTTTTTAAAGATTTATTTTATTTATATGAGTACACCATTGCTGTCTTCAGACACACCAGAACAGGGCATCAGATCCCATTACAGATGGTTGTGAGCCACCATGTGGTTGCTGGGAATTGAACTCAGGACCTCTGGAAGAGCAGTCAGTGCTCTTAACCGCTGAGCCATTTCTCCAGCCCTGCAATAATAAGTTTTTTATAATAAGCTAGTATAAAATAGAAATGTAGGTTTATATTTTTCAAAACATACATAATTACTTTTTTTTTTTTAAATGCTTCAACATCCCTTCTAGCCCACCACCCAAAAGAGGTATGGCAAAAGAAAGGTTAATAGGAAACAGGAGTTGTGGACCTGTTTAGAAATAGTTCTTTGGGGGTGATTCCAGTCTTTGTTGTCAGCAGTTCAATCCACTAGCAAAACACCAAGCATGAATCAGCAGCAGCAACTCTATCCAGAAGAAACCTCGAGGCTCCACCAATTGGCATTAATCTGCAGAAATGGCAAGAAGCAGCTGGAATATCACCGGAAGTTCTTTGGTTCATTTCTCTATAGAGTCACAACAAGTGAAGATCAGTGAAGAAAGCAAGGTGAACCAATGCAAGAGTATAGTCAGCAAAGAGCAGGATCAGTGAAGCCCAACGATGACCAGCAAAGAGTTGCAAGGCAGACCAATACCACACAGCATCTTTCACTGTCTGTTGGTTTGTACTTATATTCTTCCAAACACTAAGTGTCCTCTCAAGCGTCCACTCCAGTCAAATATCACATGTCATTTCACCAGGAGCTTTCAGAAAAACACCACGTGTCTGTTCTCAGCAAAACATCCAGATATATATCACATGACACAACTGAGTCCCCAATAAAACCAGAAATTCCCATTTCATGGAAATCCAAGAAGAGCCTAGGGTCTGAATCAAATACATAGCCAACCCTCAGTATTTATGGGGAACTGAATTCAGGAGCTCTGCACACCACAAAAGCTATGGAAGCTTGATAATACTCACACACATGAAGTGAGGATTAATAGCAGGAGGTCACATTGTCCCTGTGTCACCTTGGCTGTAATTTGTTTCTCAATAGTTTAATTTTGCTGTTGTTTTGTTCTTGAGACAGAGTTTCACCGTGTTGTCCTGACTGTCCTGGAAGTCTGTAGACCAGACTGGCCCCAAACTCACAGAGATGCACCTGCTCTAGGCTGGAATTAAAGGCAGGCACCACCACCGCAGGGCTCTAAATAGTTTTGATCTGCAGTCTGGGCAGATCAATGCTAACTCTCTATCCCATTCCTGTAGCCTCTTTAACTTGTACCATGTAGTCACCTGTCTGTATGCACACAGATGCATAGATACACTAACTGTCAGCCGTCT
>JADRCH010000249.1:2632291-2714584 GCA_019843965.1 Rhynchomys soricoides | reverse complement strand
GGGGGGGGGGGGGGAGGAATCGAGACAGGGTTTCTCTGTATAGCCCTGGCTGTCCTGGAACTCACTCTGTAGACCAGGCTGGCCTCGAACTCAGAAATCCAGCTACCTCTGCCTCCCAAGTGCTGCGATTAAAGGCGTGCACCACCACTGCCTGGCTTAGACTTTCTATCTAATAGAAGTTGGCCTTGAACTCTTGGTTCTCCTAGTTCTATTTATTAAGTACTGGGTTTACTGATCTGTGCCACCACATTTTGCTTGTTCTCCGTTTACAAGCCACATTATGAAGTAGTTGTTGTTTTGTTTTTTAATGTAGATACACTTTAAAAATAGTAAAAAACAAGAGTCTTAAATTGAGGTGTTGTTTTATGGCAGTTGTAACTAATGAGGCAAATCTTATAAGCACTAAATCCAGTGTTTTGGCGCTTTCTTCTTCCTATGTATATGAGTCCTTAGTACAATTACTATTTCATCAAAAATATCTTTTAAAAATCAACTAATAATTTTATGATTCATGCTATAGTACATGTGTAGAAATCAGGACAACTTGAAGGAATTGGTCAAACCCAGGTGGTCAGGTGATGGCAGACATCTTTACTCTCTGGGCCATCTAATAGGCCCAAGCTGCAAGTGAGGAATACTGTGACTAATACAGTTTGGTGCTATTGTCTTGGTTCTAAGATACCAGCAGTTTTCCTTACCTTTGTTTTGTACCCTCATTGCAAATGTTAACATAGGTAAAGGGCAGGACCAGTGGAGATGGGCTTAAGGTACTTACTGGCCTTGAGTTCTAGATTGCTCTGCCCCACATTGGTACGAGAGAACCAAATCCTGCACATTGCCCTCTAACTTCCACATGTGTGCCATGGCACGCACACACACCCATCCAAAAATAAATATAATTTTTTAAAAAGTCAAATGATGTTTTTAGTGTTACCGTGAAAACATTGACCTTCAAAATGGTCATTGAAGGCTGGTGAGATGGCTCAGTAGGTGAAATGGCTTGCAAGCCATAAGACCTGAATTCCATGTCCTGAATCTACTATGGAAGGAAAGAACCAGTTTCTAAAAGTTATTTTCTGATTGTCACACTCGTGACGCACCACCACAACCACCACCCCTACCAGCAACCAAATAATTTGGGGAGGGCATTTTTTGAGATCTCCAGGAGTACAAGAGATTGTGCTTTTAGGGCTAGTTGGTGTAGTTCTTTATATAGGTTTCCCTTTGTTTCCAGACCCAAATAGATGAATCAGGAATGAAGAAGAAGCAATTAATTGAGGTATGTCATTAGTGGTTTTGGGTTTAAGAAAATGAGGCAGGATGAGAAAGGAAAAATCTTGAAGAAGAAAGTCAATTATGAGGTTTCAAGGGCTAGAGGATTAGACAGTTAATTAATGCAGCTCAGAAAACTTTGTTCTGAGAGTTAGTGGTCATAACTCATGCTAATAGTTGTTGCTAAGCAAGTGAATTGAGGAGAAGGCAGAAGGAAGAGATGTTGGACCGTACCAGGTACCAGCATTCTAGGAGTGTCGCAAGGAAGAAGAAAATAGAATAGTTCCAGGGATGTCAGGAAAGAACATTCTAGGTAGTCTACACCACCTATTGCTCGGGGAAAGTCAGAATAGGACTGTTGGTTGAATAACTGGTTAGCTTTCCTGGAATTATAGGGGTAGAATCTAAATTCTAGAGAGTGAAGAATGTAAAGGCAACTGTAACTATTGTTTTGAAGTGCTTTGGGGTAGGGGAAGTGAGAGAGTTATGTTGGACTGTTGTTTTTGTTGTTGTCGTTGTTGTTTGTTTGTTTGTATTTTGGGTTTTTCGAGACAGTGTTTCTCTGTGTAGCCCTGGCTGGCCTCGAACTCAGAAATCCACCTGCCTCTGCCTCCCGAGTGCTGGGCTTAGAGACATGTGCCACCACTGCCTGGCATTATGTTGGACTCTTAAAGACACAGATTAAGAGCCCAATAGAAAAGATATGTGCTGAATGAAAAAGAAAATTGATGTTACAGCGTGATGTAATTAGCCTAGTAATACAATATAAATTTGTAAGGAAGAAACTGATGAAAACTAGATTCCTGGGCAGAAAAATAACACAAACCCATAATACTCAGCATAAACTTTTTTGTGAGGATAATTTTTTTCTTCTATTACTGGGTATTCATCTTAGGGCCATGTTCAGTCTAATAATATAACATTTAAAGAGTTGTATCCCCCCAGTCCTCCCTCCCCAAAAGGGTTTCTCCGTGTAGCCCTGGCTGTCCTGAAATTCTTTCTGTAGCTGACCTCAAACTCACAAGAGATCAGTCTCCTTCTCCCTCTCCCTCTGCCTCTGCCTCTGCCTCTGCCTCTGCCTCTGCCTCTGCCTCTGCCTCTGCCTCTCAAGTGCTGGGATTAAAGGTGCATATCACCACTGCCAGGCAAAGAGGTTTTCTTTTAAATAAAGTAATTATAACTACTTGTGATTATTTCAAAATGAGACTTCTGTTTTGGCACTATTCAATCTGTGGTTAACAAGTGATATGAGGGGTAAAATTATTTTCTTGTAAAAGGATTGTTCTTTTCCTCCTAGGTAGATATCTTCAGGATCCAGAATGGCTCCACAGTTACTCTCCTTTTTCTCGGAGGCAGAGTTTGGATGATAGCCTCATGTGGTGCTTCTGTTGAAAATGTGTGTTGTTTTTAAATGTGCTTGTATTTCTGACTTCCTTTTTTTCTCTTTCAGTGTGTTCTCAGGGGAGGCAGTAAGGGGCCGTGGAGCTGGCCTCAGCACTGGGAGAGGCTGGACTTCCTGTCTCTCTGTGCTGAATGGCTGCGATGGCGCCCGCTCTCACTGACGCAGCAGCTGAAGCACACCACATCCGGTTCAAACTGGCTCCCCCATCCTCCACCTTGTCCCCTGGCAGTGCCGAAAATAACGGCAACGCCAATATTCTTATTTCTGCCAACGGAACCAAAAGAAAAGCCATCGCTGCGGAGGATCCCAGTCTAGACTTCCGCAATAATCCTACCAAGGAAGACTTGGGAAAGCTGCAGCCATTGGTGGCATCTTATCTCTGCTCTGATGTAACATCTGTTCCCTCAAAGGAGTCTTTGAAATTGCAAGGTGTTTTCAGCAAGCAGACAGTCCTTAAGTCTCATCCTCTTTTATCTCAGTCCTATGAACTCCGAGCTGAGCTGTTGGGGAGACAGCCAGTTTTGGAGTTTTCCTTAGAAAATCTTAGAACCATGAATACAAGTGGTCAGACAGCTCTGCCACAAGCACCTGTAAATGGATTGGCTAAGAAATTGACTAAAAGTTCAACACATTCGGATCATGACAATTCCAGTTCCCTCAATGGGGGACAACGGTCTCTCACTCCATCATCTCTGCAAGGTGGTGAGGTGGGGGGATCTGACTCTGGGAACTTGAAGGGGGGTATGACCAATTGCACTCTTCCACACAGAAGCCTTGATATACAACACACAACTCTATATAGCAATAAGAGCACTGCAAACAAATCTTCTGCTCATTCCATGGACCAGCCGGCACTTCAAGGAAGCAGTAGGTTATCACCTGGTACAGACTCCAGCTCTAATTTGACAAATGTAAAGTTAGAAGTCAAAAAGTCTCCTCTGTCTTCCATTCTTTTCAGTGCTTTAGACTCTGATACAAGGATAACAGCTTTACTGAGGCGGCAGGCTGATATTGAGATCCGTGCCCGCAGATTACAGAAGCGATTACAGGTTGTGCAAGCCAAGCAGGTGGAGAGACATTTACAGCACCAACTGGGTGGATTTTTGGAGAAGACATTGAGTAAACTGCCAAACTTAGAATCCTTAAGGTCCCGGAGCCAGTTGATGTTGACCCGAAAGGCTGAAGCTGCCCTGAGAAAAGCTGCCAGTGAGACTGCCACTTCAGAGGGACTTAGCAACTTTTTGAAAAGTGATTCTATTTCAGAAGAATTGGAGAGATTTACAGCTAGTGGCATAGCCAACCTGAGGTGCAGTGAGCAAGCGTTTGATTCGGATGTCACAGACAGTAGTTCCGGAGGGGAGTCTGACATTGAAGAGGAAGAACTGACTCGAGCTGATCCTGAGCAATGCCATGTGCCCCTGTGAGTAGAACGAATGATTGTGCAGTCATTCCTGAAAAATGTGGGACAAGATTTAAATAAAGCCCCATTTTGTAAAGAATGTGATTCTTGTATATTGACAACTAGGCTGCACTAATCTTTTCCTAGTTTTAGGTAAGTAAAGCATATACCTGAAGTGGAGAAACGGGAGGCATTTCTGATTTTGTTGCTGTGTGTTAAACGTTTTCCTTTTTAAGACTTAGTGAAAAGAAACTAGAAAAAAATAACTGAATAGATTGCTTTTGAAACTCCAGGACATTTTAAGCTGTAATGTGTAAGTTGACGTTTTGTTGTTTCTGGGATATAGGGACAAGTGTTGATTTAGTTAAACTGATTGAAAATTGTAGTGCTTTCTGTTGAACTTTCCGCAACCTGTCTGTCATTTTAGTATGAAATTCCTTTCTGTTGGAAAACAACTATCACAGCATAGAGAAGGCATCCATGACCATGAGAAGTTTAACAGTTCCTGCCTCTCAATAAGCAGGCAATCATTTCTAGTGGTTATCAAATTTTAATTCTGACACTTTGATAGGTAATAGTGCCAGGCCTCACATTAGGGAGGCCATGGTCGTCAAGATTGCCCTCCAGTACTACTTCAGATGCCAGTTGCAAACCCCAGATTGTTATATGTGCTTCTTTTACTTGGCTATAAATCAGTATTCCCATGGCTTGGTTTTCATACTTGGTTTGCCTGAGCAAAAAAAAAAGTACAGTACTCAGAAACACTGCCTTAATGTTTACCAGTTTTAGTTATAAATGATACTTCAAAGGAAACAGATGAGTACATGTATGTGGGTGAGGTGTAAGGAAGGAATTTCAATGTCCAGCCGTCCAGAAATCTTCTAAGTCTGTCCCTTTTTATTTTTACTGGAAACTTTGGTTATATAGGTATGAAATCATATTACTTCAGTTGTCATTAGTGATAATTTTAATTTCCTTTCATCTCTGTTTCGGGTGGTGTGAGACTGAAAATTCCAATGTTCTAAACCTACCTTAGTCTTTTTGGTGACTAACACTCATCTTGAAATTACCTCTGAAGCTATCAGTTCAACTACCTACCATTGAAAAAGAAGTTTGATGCCAGAAGACAGGCAAGGACTCATAGTATCATATTCTAAGGACTGGTTAGAAATATTTTAATCACTGCCTTTTTATGTAATTCACTTCTTGATGTTTTCCTTGAAGCTGTGTGTGTATATACAAGTATATATTTTTAAAAGTTAAGAGTCATCATTTTTGTTTTAGAATTTTTCCCCCCTTTTTAGATTTTATTATTAAAAGTGTGTGTGTGTGTGCCTGGTGCCTGTGGAGGTCAGAAGACAGTATTAACAGACAAGTTATAAGCTGCTGTGTGTGTGTGCACTGGGAAACAAATCTTGGCTCTTGTTCTTACTTTTTGAAACCAGTCTTAATGTGGAGATTAGGCCTGCCTTTAATCAGAATTATCCTGCCTCAGTCTTCTGAGGATTACAGGTGTGTACCAGCATGCCAGCATTTTCTTTTCTTTTTTTCATTTTGGAATTCAGCAAATTATATATTTTGGATAAAGTTTTACTGCTTTCTAAATCTGTTTTGTAAAATAATACATAATCTCAGGATGACATACTGCTCTTACTCTCTGTTTTCTTTTTTGGGGGGGTGGTGGGGTAGGAGGGAGTTATAGGGTTTCCTTATGTAGCCCTGGCAGTCCTGGAACTCTTAAGATGTGTGCCTCCACCACCCAGCTGGGCTTACTTTTTCCCCTTTGGCCTATATTCATGTACTTGAGGAAATGTACTTGAAGATGAATTAAATAATCTACCTTTGCTGTTTATCTGTTATTGTTGTGAGAATAGGAACAAAGACTTGGGGAAAATGGGCTTGATATTTGAGATGTGTAATCTAGCTTACTATGTGTAAATCTATATATTTACAAGGCTAAATATATAGAGATGCTTAAAAACATTTTTTCCTATGGGCTGGAGAGATGGCTCAGCAGTTAAGAGCACTGGTTGCTCTTCCAGAGGTCCTGAGTTCAAGTCACTGCAACCACAAAACCATCTATAATGGGATCTGATGCCCTCTTCTGGCATGCAGGTGTATGTGCAGGTACAGCATTCATATATATTAAATAAATAAAAACTTAAAATAATTTTTTCCTTGACGCTAAATAAAAAGTTGGCTCTTTTTTTATTATTTCATTTATTATCATATTATTTTATTATTTTTTTGATTATTCAGATGACTGTGCTTTTAGTTGGTGAATTACCTTCTATGCTAAGTTTGTTTATAATATCCACATGGATAATACTATGTGACAGGAAACTTTGAAGAAAGACCAAGTAATTTTTGCCTCCATGCCTGGCTTCCAGCATTTTTTAAAAGATATAACAGACACTGCATTTAAAACATGGTAAATCATGTGAACTTTGTTTATTCAATAAAATGACATTCTACCAGATGGCTGTGGTATACATTTTCAGGGCTAACCTCGTCTACATAGTAAGTTCCACACCAGCCAGTCAGGGCTACGTAGACCCTGTCATGTTTCCAAAATTTAGAAACAGGCACCTGAATCCATATGCTTAATGTGCTCAGGATATAATGTATTGAAAACATTTCTTTGTTTTTGTCATTCAAGGGTGTTTTAATCCAGTGTGGAATTTGATTCAGCGGGCTGAAGATATAATTTAGTGGTTGAGCACCTTTGTAGCGTTCGTACAGACCTTAGGTTTAATCCCAAGCACTCTTTACTCCTATGTAAACAAACTTCAACCAAAACCATATCCTTAACCCTCAAGCAACAACAGCAAACACATATCCAAGGAGAGCTTAATCTATAGGATAATCTAGTTATTGAGATATTTATCAGCTTCGGTGTTTTGTAGGAGTGTGCTATTTAGCACAGTGAGGGAAATAGGGTTCTTTTGCTTTTACCCTGAGTGCTGATACGGGTGATTGTTTCCAGAACCATAGCAAACATAGGACTTCCTGCATGAGAGCAAGCACACAATACCAGTTGAGTAATCTTTACAAAGCTCATTCTTGGCTTCATGCTGTTTTTCTGTTCTTGTTTTATGCTTTAGTTCTGGGCTTAGTTTTTGCTCACTTGTATTTTATTTGCTCCTGAAGCCTGTTTTGAATCAGTTAGACCAGGCTGGCCTCGAACTCAGAAGTCCGCCTGCCTCTGCCTCCCAAATGCTGGGATTAAAGGCGTGCGCCACCACTACCCGGCTAAATTTTGCTTTTTTTGTTTGTTTTTTAGGGTATTCTGAAATGCTGTGTATTATAGTTCCTTCTTTAAATTAAAGATGCAGAGATGCTGCTGCCAAAAGTAGCAGTCAGATTGTTTTGTTACTTTCCTATTCTTTCATTTCCACAGCAAAAGGAGAGGAAAAAAAAGATCAGCCAGGAGTAGTAAGTTGTCCTCTCTGATAAATCCTCTGTTGGGTAGAGGTGCTAATGGTGAACATGAGCAAAAGACACTGTTCAAATTCTCAAAGAACTGAGCAACAACACGTGTGCTGGCTATAGGACTAAGCATGGCTACTTAAGAAATAATTCCATTGAAGTTACTGTTTCTTAGTATTTGGGTTGCTCAACATCTTCAATTTAATTAATGCCTTTTCCTTTTCTCTGATCTGTGTGAGCAAAGATACTCCCTAGTTCTTTCCCCTTTTTATTTCTGAAGAGGTAGCAGGTATGATTCTTGTGGGATTCTGAAGGAAGTTAAGTAAAGGGAATTGGGGGTGGGGGTTTAACTGCTGTAGATGTAGCTGCTACCTGTTTCTGCAACTTTTTACTGGTTTTCATTCGCTAAAAGTAGGAAGTACTTTTACTGAGTTAGGGCTGTCATACACTTTTTCTGAATGCAAATTTGTGAAACTCTACAGTTGAATAAATTAGGCCTTACTTGAAAGAACTCTTGTGAGAGGAGAATAAAATACCTTAAGACAGAGTGAAACAGTGTGTGGTACCTAATAATGTAAGGTAAAACACTGGGTGGTAGAAATGAAATAGGAAGAGAATTTAGCAGAAAGATGGAATTGGGGGAAAAAATGGATATTAGAACCATGAACAGTAGTTCAGATTTTGATAGGCAGATATTTGGAGAATGTTGGAATTGTGGGCTATAGAGGTTGATCAATATAAGCAGATGGCACAACACACATTGCAAAGACTTTACAAGTTACAAGATTGCTGGCTAGAGAACATTTGGAGACCAGTCAGAATAGGTAGAGGATCACCTCTACCCATAAGTGCGCGCGCGCACACACACACACACACTCTCTCTCTCTCTCTCTCTCTCTCTCTCTCTCTCTCTAGTATATAAGAGGAAAGGAAATACATTCTAGGTAAGTGTTCTGTCATTCAGCCATGTCCCATGCCCCAGCCTCCTGGATCTTTTTAGATAGTATTCTATGCTTCATTATTTAGACTTCCATGTGCTTAAAGCTGATATTTTTTACAAGCATGTGCTTGCTGCTTATGAAAATATATTCCTAAAATGGGCATGGGGAACACAGGGCTATAACTCCAGCATCTGGGAGCCATGATCTTTTCCAGCTGAGTGTGATGGCACAGGCCTTTAATCCTAGTACTTGGAAATCAGAGGTGGTGGATCTCTGAGTTCAAGGCCAGTTTACTCTACAAAGTAAATTCTAGGACAGCCTGGACTATGTGGATCAGTGTTTTTCAACTTTGCTGATGCCACAGCCCTTTAATACAGTTCCTCATGTTGTGGTGACCCCCAACCATAAAATTATTTTTGTTGCTACTTCATAAGTGTAAATCTACTACTGTTATAACTCTTAATATAAATATCTGTGTTTTCCAATGGTCTTGGGTGTCTCTTGTGAAAGGGTCATTTAACCCCCAAAAAGGGTTGCATCCCACAGGTTGAAAAACCACGGACAGAGACCCTGTCTCAAAAAGAAAAGTTTCTTCTTACATATCCAGTTAGTTACAAGAGTTTGAAAGGTATGTAGGAACATTGAAGAATATCCTGATTAGTTTTCGTCTACTTTATCATTTCAGTGCCAATTATGTTTATGATTAACATCTGATGTTTTATTTTTGACTTAATTTTTTTTTGCAAGCATCAGAAAAACAGATGAAGTAGAATTTGTATTCTTAGCATTTGTGAAATTATTCCTAAAGAGAGTAGCACAGTGGAAGAAATTCTTGACCACTGTTAAGAATGTTATCTTTCTAGGCTTGAGTATCTAAGTAAGCACTTATAGATTACAACTTTTTTTTTTTTATTATTATTATTATTATTATTATTATTACTACTACTACTACTACTACTACTACTAACTTGTTTTGTAATTATTGTACCAAACCTACTTGTCTGGGGAAGGCTGTCTTTGCTGTTAGACAGAAATTGCCCTCTGATGTGTATGCTGAGGGGCCAAGTTACTTAACTCTCAGCACTTAAATCTCTAAGTAGGGACTCAGCCTCAGCCTAGGGGAGTCAGTGGCAAAGCTATTCGTAGCTTTTTGTTTTTCTCATGAGGCATCAAGCCTAGTGCTCAGTATGTAACTTATTTTGTGTGGGTGTGTGTTCACCTGCAGAAATGAAATTTCTAAGTAAAATTATGCTTTTTTGAGTGGACAGGGATAGTGTGGGTACAGTAAAAATAAAGAAAGATTGCTGCTTTACAGTAGCAATCCTTACAGATGAAAATCCTTTTCACTACTGAAGTTGCCTGTTGGAGTAATAAGATTAGGGGGAAATCCCTACTAAACTATCATTTATCTTTCCCTTCTCAAAAAAAAAGCAAAATCACAAAATAGCTTCCTTTTGGTCTTATATTTAGGTTAATAAGTACATGTTTTAATACTTTAAAATTGTATGTGTGTGAGTACGAATTGTGGGGATGAATACAGTGTTGGCAGAGGAAAGAGCGGCAGAGTATTGGAGCCCCGGGCGCTGGAGTTGCAGGCAGTTCTGAGCAGCCTGATGTGGCTGCTGGAGACCGGACTTGCAACAGCTGATCTCTCTCTCTCTCCAGCTCCTCCCACCTTTTATTGTTTTTATTTTGCAACAGGATCTCTCCATGTAGTTCTGGCTGTTCTGGAACTCTTTATGTAGACCAAGCTGGGCTCAAAACTTAGTTTTTGTTTCTGCTGGTATCAGAAGTGTGGGTTATCAAAGTTTTTTGTTTTTTGTTTTTCCCCCTCTTCTAGAAATAGTTATTTTTTAAAAGTCTGATAGATACTTAAGGCCCTTAGCTTGATTCCCTAATACTAAAAAAATAAAAATAAAAGTAAAACTGTGACACTGTAAAGTTGATATATAAATAAAACAAATGAGGGATTAAAGCCCTCTGATCCAGCCTCATCAGCACACACTCATACATTGCTTTTAAACGTATGAAGTTAGCATTGTTGACACCTTTATTGACTCATTTGCCTTTTAAAAAATTTTAGCCTGAGGGTGAAAAGGCTGAGTATCCTTTCCCCAGTCCAGGGTTTATATAGCGGCCCAGTTGGGGGAAATTGTTTTTTCTTTTTAAACTGACAACTCTCCTAGGAGATTCTTTCCTTCCCAAGAAGTGCTCTTTCACCACATTCTGTACACAGTGGACTTTGCAAGATCTTTATTCAGAAAGCTGGGAAGATAAGCCTATATAAGATAAACCCAGAATGAAACTTAAGATTCATCTGTTTCTGCCTGTGTGAATATGAGATTTATATGTAAATATATTCAGGCTTTCAAGGAGGTAATTTGGCTTGGAAGGGTAAGTAGAAAGGCTAATTTTGTATTTGTGGAAAATTTGTTAAATATAGTCAATGATTATTCTCCATGTAAAAAGAATACTTACGACTTTGTTGAAATAACCTGTCAGAAAGTGGGCCCCGCATTCCAGAGTTTAGAGACTCAATGTGACTTAGAAAATTTTAAGGTAAATGTGCAGTCCCAATGAAGTGTGTATACGTTTATGTATATTTGGTTTTGCATTTTGTTTTGATTTTGAGACAGTGTCTCTGTAACTGTCCTAGAATGGGAATTAAAGGGGTGTGCCACTGTACCTGGCCCTATAGTTTTTATGAACTTTTTTATTTATATGAATGTATGTTTTCCCTGGACATAATATCTATACCACACATGTGCCTGTGGGGGTCAGAAGAGGGTGGCTGCTGTTAATGATGGTTGTGAGCTGCAATGTAGGTGCTGGGAATTGAACTTGGGTCCTCTGGAAGAGCAATACATACTCCTAACCACTGAGCTTCGTCTCTTAGTCCCTCTATAGTTTTATATTTTATTAAATATGAGGCTTACAGGCTGGAAAGATGGCTCAGTGGTTAAGAACACTAACTCCTCTTCCAGAGGTCCTGAGTTCAATTCCCAGCAACCACATGGTGGCTCACAACCATCTGTAATGGGATCCAATGCCCTCTTCTGGTGTGTCTGAAGACAGCTACAGTGTACTCATATATAAATCTTTAAAAAAAATTTTTTTTAAAAAAGTATGAGGCTTACTTCCATAAATGTCTAAAGCAGTATTAGATTCTATAGTTTGCTGTAAGTACACAGTGCTAGATTATTAGTGGATCAAATGTTTCTTACTTTTTGAGACAGTATAAGCTCTGAAATTTACTGTGTAGATCAGGCTGCCTCAAACAAACTCCCAGAGATCTGCCTACGTGTACCTTCGATTGCTTGGATTAAATTGGTGTGCTACCTCCACAATCAGCTTCAGCTCTGGTTTGTTTTGTTTTTTTTTCTTTTTTCTTTTTTCTTTCTTTCTTTCTTTCTTTTTTGGTTTGTTTTTCGAGACAGGGTTTCTCTGTGTAGCCCTGGCTGTCCTGGAACTCACTCTGTGGACCAGGCTGGCCTTGAACTTGTATTTTTTTTTTTTTTTTTATTTCTTAAAAATATTTTTAGATAGTGTCTTAGATGTAGTCAAGGCTATCCTTCAAGTGATTTTATAGCTAAGGATAATCTTGAACTCTTGATCATCTGCCTCAACTCCCAAGTCCTGTGATTACATCACCACATCTGCAAGTATCTCTAACTTCACCCATGAAAAATGACTGAATTAATGGAAAGGTAAGACATGGGATTGCTTTCACATTACCTTGCAGGATGGCTTTTAAAATGTTACATAAGATCAAGTCCAGGCCATTCTATAGATAAGTCCCTCAAAGTGGTTCAGAGCAGTTATTTTAATTATCTTAGTAGTTAATCTGAATGTGTCATCCTAGTTAGTCACAATGTCCCTAAGGCCATTCCAGAAGAGTAGTTCAGAATTTTCTAAGCAAAAGACTAAATAATTTTAGTAACTTTCGATGGACTCTAATACTTGGTGACTAGCATTTTGGCAGCAGTTAATCCATAGTAATTTTGCTTTCAAAGGGCAAGTTAACACTTTGGGAAGTAAGGAATGATGAAAACACACATGCAAGAAATGGAAAGTTTGGTTCTTGTCTTTTGGGCTTTTATTAATTTTTATCACCTCCAACATAATAGGAAAGGAAGCATTGGATAGACATTGTGTGCTGGGTACTAGGTACACGTTTTGGGCATTTTGTATAGTGTGTTGTTGTTTTGTTTTTTGAGATGGCTATGTGTAGCCCTGGCTCTCCTAGAACTCTGTAGATGGGGCTAGGCTTTAATTCACTGAATGCTAGGATTAAAGGTGTGCATCACTATGCGCTGTAGGAATTTACATAGTATGAGCAAGACACATCAGGTGACTTCCCTGTTAAAGACTATTAACATTAAGAGTCAGGGTTGTAATGGAGGTCTTGACTCCCAAGTTAGTATCTTTCCTTGATTAAACACACTTGCTGTCATGACTGGATTTTGGTTCTTAGAAAACTGACAGAATACTGATGGAAATAGGGAAGGTGGTGGCAAAAAATGATGTAGGAGTTTGAGAAGGAAAACGAAAGATGAAGGGCTTTTTTGTTGAAGAATGGTGACTTTTCATTTTGTTTAACTTTTATCTTTCGATCTTTAGGCTTTTGTCTTTTTTTGAAGCAAGATTTTAATTTATATCTCCTCCAAATCCATGAATAACAAGTTAGCCATATAGAATATATTTAGTAGGTTGCTCTTTCTGGTTAGAAATTCCACTTTCAGCCAGGTGGTGGTGGTGCACGTCTTTGATCCCAGTTCTCAGGAGGTAGAGGCAGGCAAATCTCTTGAGTTTGAGGTCAGTCTGTTCTATAGAGCTCCAGGACAGCCAGGACCATTACACAAAGAAACTCTGTCTCAAAAAACAAACAAACAAAGCAAAAACACCCCAAAACTCTCCAAAGACAAACAAATAAATAAAGTCATTTCTTGGAAAACTCTGTAGAATGGGTGATAGTCAGAGAGCTTTGTGGTTCTAGTGCCCTTGGATTTTAATTTGATAGAATATCATTGCTTAGAATTAAATATTACCTTTATGTTTGAAGTACTTATTGAATAGTATTCAGTGTTCATCTTTTCAGATACATCTGGCAAGTTAGCACACTATAAGTTCTATTAACCAAACACGGGTGTGTGTTTATATTGCTCTGCATTTCTTTTTTTGCATTCATAATGCTGAACTAGGAAGTTTTTGTTGTCAAAATAGAGATTCATAGTCTTGCCAGGCAGTGGTGGCACTCAGAGGCACAGGCAGGCAGATCTCTGTGAGTTCAAGGCCAGTCTGGTCTACAGAGTAAGTTCTAAGACAGCCAAAGCTACATACAGAAACCCTGTCTGGATAAATGACAACAACCCCTCCAAAAAAGCAAACAAACAAAAAAAGATTAATTATGTCTGGTAATTGAGATTCATTTTTCCCCAAGACATATTTTTTTTTTATGATTTATGTGCATTGGTGTTTTGCCTACATGTATGTATATGTGATGGTGTCAAATCTCCTGGAACCAAAGTTACAGTTGTGAGCTGCCATGTGGGTGCTGGGTTTTGAACACAGGTCCTCTGGAAGAACAGTGTTCTTACCATCTCTCTACCCTTTTCCCACCTTTTTAAAAATTTTTATCATTGGATATCTTAATAAAATAATAAAATACTGTAAAATTCCCGTGGAAGAGATTTTTCTACTTGGCCTTATCCAGTGGAGAGAAAAGAACCCTGGGTAACATCTTGGTCATTTAGTCACTTTATGATTTAGATTAAGCTATGCCACGTTTTAAATTATATTTATTTACTTTATTTATTTATTTTTAGACAGGATCTCTCCTCAGCCTTGGCTATCCTGGAATTCACTGTGTAGAAGGTTGCCCTGGAACTGATAAGAGATCCACTTGCCTATTATGCCTCTCAAGGACTGGGATTAAAGCACCACTTCTGCCAATGCCACACCTGTTAATTGAAAATATCTTCCTATGCAAAATAGACTTGATAATGTGGTTTGATAGCTATCCTTGTTTTCTGTGGTGTTTAAAGAAGATCAAATGGTTTTGAAAACTAAAAGCTTGTTCAAATATGCTATAGAAGAGAATGGGTCAGAATCCTGTGGTTAATGATGCATTTATCTTAGTGCTTTTCACAATCTAGTCTCTAGTGCCTTCTGAGAGGTTTTATGAAGCACATCAGATACTGATACCTTTTCAGGTTTGTAGAATAGAGAACAAAGGAATAAATGAAAAGGAAAATTAATGTGAATGTTACATCTGTTGCTTATTTGACTCAGCTTATGTTTTCTTAGACCCATTTTAGATGGAGGTGGAGAGGTTGCTTTGTTTTGTATTTTTTCTTTTTTAAATAGGGGTTCACTGAGGTAGTGATAATGACCTTGAATTCAGAGTTCTGCTTTGGCCTTTTCACTGCTGAGATTACAGATGTGTGCTACCTGGCAAGTCTTGTCAACAGAAAGGGTTTCTAATGCTACTTTACCTTGATCTTGTATACTTTTTTTCTTCTCGCTAGGCTCTCTCTTGGCTGGCCTGGAACGCTCTGTAGACTAGTCTGGTCTTGATCCTCCCTTTGGAGCTCTCCCTCCCTACTTTTTTTTTTTAATTAAAAATTGTATAAAATTATTGTGTAAATGAAAATAGAAAATAAATAGCTGCTCATTAGCTCCCAAGACAAGGGCAATGTTTTAACAAAGCACAAAAGAATTCTTTAGGAAGATAGCTTTACTATTTAGCTCTTTTCAAAGTTCTTTAAAGAAACTGTATGTATGTGTTTATATACATCTACATGTTATGCACATTGGAGGCTAGAGGTTGACAGTGATGTCTTTCTCCGTTGTTTCAATGCCTTACCTATTTTCTCACTGAAGTTGGAGTACAGTGATTGGGTAGAAAGTCTAACAAGACCCAGAGAGCCTCCATTCTCCTCCTCCTTCCTGGTGTTACTGGCATGAGCTCTGCTGAGCCTAGCTTTGCATGCACTGGGGATCCTGAGATTGTCATGCTTCCTTGGAAAGTACAAGCTGAGCTGTCTTCCCAGAGCCCCCCTTTCAAACTCTAGACAGAGAATTTGAGGAATTTATTAGCATTTTCAGATACCGCAGTAACAAATTGGTTATGATAGAAAAGAAAGTTGTGGTGCTGGAGAGCCAGCTCCACAGTTAAGAGGACTTCCTACTTTAGCAGAAGACCTGAGTTCAGGTCCCAGCACCCATGTGGTGGGTCACAACTATCAGTAACTCTAGTTTCAGGGGACCCAACACCCTCTTCTGACTTCTCAGCTGCCAGGTATGAATGTAGTCTTAACCCTCCATCAAGAACTATTGACAGTTGCTGGGGGGAGGAGGAGCAGTCATTATCTTTAGTTGTGTGCCCACTGGTTATCTCATCAGCATCTCTTCCCAGATTGCCAGATTTTTTGTTTGGTTGGTTTTTTTTTTTTTTTTTTTTTTTTGGTTTTTCGAGACAGGGTTTCTCTGTGTAGCCCTGGCTGTCCTGGAATTCACTCTGTAGACCAGGCTGGCCTCAAACTCAGAAATCTGCCTCTGCCTCCCGAGTGCTGGGATTAAAGGCGTGCACCACCACTGCATGGCGAACTTTTTACTCTTAAGTAATCATCAAAGTACCATAATAATGGGGCTGGAGAGATGCCTCAGGTTAAGAGTGCAAATAACAACAGTTATTTCAAATTTTAGTCTATACTATGTGCCATCTGACCTCACAGTTATTCCCATAAGTGGTCCTTAGTACAACCTCAAAACTCAACCAGTATCACTCAGAAGCTTTATTTTATGTATATGAATGCATTTCCTGCATTAACTGTTGAGGCTCCAACGAACCAAGCCCTCTAGATGAATCTGATGCAAAACCAAGTTTTGAAAACCCATATTTTAAGGCGAAAGAAAGGGATACCATTTATATCTTTTATTTAAAACTCTTAAATTCAGAAGGAAGAGTATTGTAGGTTTCATTGTTGCTCTAGAGACTAGGATCATTCTTCATCTCTTACGCAGTAGAGCTAATAAACTGTCATTGTCTAAACAAGTTAGAATTGTATCAATGAAGAAAAATGATATATGCTTAATTCACGCTCTCTGCCTCTCTTAATTTTTTGAGGTTTGATTGTTTTTACTATCTTTGTGTATGGATGTTGTACCACATGCATTTAGTGCCCACAGAGACCAGAAAGAGCATGGGGTCCTCTGGAACCACTATGTGGTGCTGGGACCCGATCAGTTCCTCTGGAAGAGCAGCAGATATATAAACTGAGCCATGAACAGCCCCAACAAATTTTCATTCCCACACTGGTAAAGATCCTATCAGAGAAAGAATTTACACTCTGATACTTAATATTTCTGGTGTTTGGGCAGTTGAAATATTTTTAAAAGATTGTGTAGATGGGACTGGGGGTTAAGATGTATATGTACTGTACTAGACTATTTCACCTATTTCGTTTTTCCGTTTAGATCAATCATAAGTGAGAAAAACCCTTCATGTTTGCAAAAAACGGCCTTATTGAAATGAATTCATATATAGTTCACTGCCCTCTCTTGTTTTGTTTGAGACAGTATAGCCAAATACTGACTTTTAAAAAACTATTTGCTCATGTCCAAACCCCCTGCCCCCCAGCTCTCCCTCCTGAGTCCCAGGGATAGAACTCAGATTGTCAGGCTTGGTAACAAGCACACAAGCACCTTTACTTGCTGAGTTCTCTTACTGACTCCCAGTTCGTTCTCGTTCTCCCTCTCTCTCTCTCTCTCTCTCTCTCAGGAATTGCAGATTCAATTCTCCAAACAACTTGTCCTTTGATCTCAACACACATCCCCACATCCCTCTGCAGCAAATAAATGTTTAACATTCACACAGTTTATTTTTATTTACAAGGTTGTATAACTATCAGAACTGCCTAGTTCTAGAAGATTTTTACTATTTGTAAACAAACATTATATTCCAATAAGCAAAACATTGTTCTTCCTCTATTTCCCTGGGGCCATGATTGATTTTCTGTCTGAATAGATTTGCTTCTAGGCATTTCACCCAAATGGAATCATGATACTGTCCTTTGGTGCCTAGTTATTTACAGTTGGTTGGTTCTTTTAACAGTTATGAATAATATTGCCTATATTAGTACTTAATTATTTACTACCTTTTTGTGTTTTGAGACAGGGTCTCATTGCATGGCCTTGGCTGGTGTGGAGCTCAATGTGTAAATCAGTCTGGCCTCAATCATAGAGCTCTACCTGCCCTGCCTCCTGAATGCTGGGATTAAAGGCATGTGCTACCACATCCAGCTATTTAATACTTTTTGATCCAAGAGGACTCCAGTATGTGCTTCTGCTACATTTTGTTTGTTCATCTTTTGATATGCATTGGCTTATTTCCACCTTTGTCTGTACAAACAATATTGCTATGAAATTTTTTTTTTTTTTTTTTTTTTTTTTTTTTTTGTGAACATGTTTCAGTTTATGCTTGTACCCTAGGAGTACAATTAATAATGAGTCATAGAGTAATTTGTGTTTAACTTTTAAAAGCTGTTTTCTGAAGCTGTTCTACCATTTTATATTCTGATTAGCTGTGAATTCCAGTCTCTGCACACCCCTTTACACTGCTTATTTGCTGTCTGCTATGCTAGTGGCTATGAAGAGGCTACTACAGAGTAGGACGTTTAGACCAAGACAAAATAGCCTAAGCACATTTCTAAAAGTGCGTGCTCATTATTCAGCACTTCATCTGTTTTTCCTTGTTTTTTTTGCCTTTTGTGTCATAGTATAAGAAATTTTTGCTTAATCTAAGGTTATGAGAAATGTGTGCTGTATGCTTCCAGGAAGTTTGGAGTTTAATATTTTTTACTTATCTAGGTCTGTGATTCATGTTGAGTTTGTTGTATGTATATTAAAAATACTTTCTTCTTGCCAGGCAGTGGTGGCGCATGCCTTTGATCCCAGCACTCAGGAAGCAGAGGCAGGTGGATTTCTGAGTTCGAGGCCAACCTGGTCTACAGAGGGAGTTCCAGGACAGCCAGGGATACACAGAGAAACCCTGTCTCAAAAAATTAAAAAAAAAAAAAAAATTGAGGATGGTTGTATGAATCTTATTTCAAAGAAACCCTTATCAACAAAATTGCCTATTTCCTAGGACTACCTCAAAATGGAGACATTCTTTTTTTTTAAATGTTACTCTCTTAAATGTATTGCAGACTCTCTTTGTGTGGCCAGTTCAAGACCTTACCTATCTTGCTTAAGCTGATTCATTTAGGTTACTATGGGAGATTTTTACCCAAGTACTTTTTAAAAATTGAGTCCATTTTTACTGTGTTTTGTACAGTGTTTTCTAAGAATCATTTCCATTGGAGAGTTCACAAAATCGAAAGAGTGATATATACAGGACAGGGGGAAAAGAAGGAAGTTCACCAATGCCTATTCTTAGTATTATGAGTTTAAATTGTAAGTGGTAGAGGGTGTGTGCATGATTGGAGGTCAGAAGACAACTTTGTGGAGTTAGATCTGTCATCTCTTTGGGGATGAAGTTCATGTTATCAGGTTTGTCTGCTACGCTTTTTACTCGCTGAGCTCTCTCAGCAGTCCAGGATTTATGTTTTTATTATATATGTTAAACATACACATTTTTACAGGTGATAAATATATACTAGATGCATGACTTAGAAAGGTTACACAGTTTATTAATTTGCTGAAAACAAGAACTAGGTTTAGGTTTGTATTGCTTCAAAACCCGATTTCTCTGGACCTCTTATACGCAGCAGTAAGCAATTCATTGAGTGGTTGGGACGTGCGTGCACTTGTAGAAATGTGAGTGACACAGGTGAAAGTGATAGAAAAATTAATATTATAAACTATAAAATGAGTAACTTTGACTTGAGAATTAGGAATTTTTAATTTAATAAGAAAAGTATTTTGTTTGGTATGGTATTTAAAACATATTAAGCATTTATACATTTCTTTACTCGTGAATGCATTTGAAACTTGGTTCCAAAAATGTGGCCGAAGCCATTATGAATAAGAGCGGGGCAGTTGTCACTTGGTATCCATAGAGAATTGGAGCCCAGGACAGCACCACCCCACACATCCAGAACCTGAGGATGCTCAAGTCTGTCTTCTCATAGATGGCATAAACTTGAATGTATGCTTAGTATGTATATCCTCTCCTATAACTGAACTACAAAGTCATCTTTGGATAATACCTAATGCAATGGAAGTAGTAAGTTATGTTACTTGTAAGTAGTTATCCTGCATTACTTGGACAGTAATGACAAAGAATGTTTTATGTTCAGCATATTCATAATTCCTTTTTCCCTGGACATTTTATTTTGGTCTTAAAAAATACTTTCAGGACAGTTTTGTTAAGTGTTATTAAGATACAACAAATGAGGTGAGGTAAAAATTGCAGCAGTTGCCAGGAAGTCCTGCCTTTTAAGTTAGTCGTGGAACAGACATTGCTTATTTAGAATGAGAAAGGGCTACTAGAGTGCACTGGGCTAGTGAGCTGTGGAGAGACTCGTCCTTCCAGAGTCCACCCTGAATATTGTAAATCTTAGGTTAAAAATATTAAGTCTGTGGATGCAGAAACCATGAAATAAAAAGTGGGTCGTATATTTGTATGTTGACTTGATTAATACTACTGTTCTCATTTACTAATGGATAGCTATTTGTTGCCCTTTGTTATCTCTGGTATTCTGTGTTTTGAGACTACTATATAAAACAGTACTTAATTTACATTTCTTTGCTTAATGAATCGACACTGATCTAATTGAAATCCAATGACTTTGATGAGTGAATAAATCTAATTTTTAAAAGCCCAAGACTTAATATAATTTCAGTTATAATGCTTCTCAGTGATTTTTTTTTTTCTTTCTTTTTTTCTTTTTTTTTTTTTTTTGGTGGTGGTGGTTTCTTGTTTGTTGTTGTTTTGGTTTGGGTTTTTTTTTTTTTTTGGTGGTGTTTTTAGGTTTCCAAGATATGGTCTCTCTGTATAGCCTTGGCTGATCTGGAACAGCCTCTGTAGATCATGCTGGCCATTACCTCACAGAGATCTGCCTCTTGAGTGCTGGGATTAAAGGCCTTAAGTCAGTCAAGTGAAATCTTAAGTTTAACAAATTTTTATCAGAGAATTTCTATTTAGAGCTAAAATTTGTGTATCTTTCATGTCTATATTACTTTTGTCTGCTAAACAGTTGTGTGTTCCTGGTTTATGGAAGTAAATGTTTATTTGCATATATGAGAACAATATTTTCAGTATTTCTGTTCGTTGCTGATTTATGTTGTAAATTACAGCTTGAAGCTAGGTCAGTTTTTATAACTGATTATTCTTGTTAAAGGACAGCTGCAGAAACCTGGGAACTGGTTATGTATTTGGTTTTTTTTTCCACCAAAGGATGTGTTGTTTCTTGTGAATGTTTTCTAAAACAAAAAGTGAAAGTTTCATCAAGGAGGAGGGGTGGTGAGCTGGCCTTTGTTTTTTTTTTTTCCTGTCTCTCTCTCCATTAAATATTTAGTGCTAGCTATATTTGTGCTGTAAGGTTTCACTGAAAATGCCAGATCAGATAATGAAAGAAGTTAAATGTAAGCTGGGTGGCATTGCCCCTTGCCTTAATCCTAGCACAATGGAGGTAGGGGTGGATGGATCTCTTGAGTTCTATCAAGGTCTGCATGGTCTGCAGAATGAGTTCTAGGACAGCCAGCTCTACACAGAGAAAAAAACCCTGTCTCAAACCCTACTTCCAGAAAAGAAGAAAGAAAGAAAAATTATTGCCAAGTAATGTTTTGACTATTTGAGATTATTGGTGGCAGGGAGGAGGACTGGTGAATTTAAAACAACAGAAAATAGGAAGTCAAATATAGTAGCACTCCCCTGTAAAAGGCTAGAGGGTTTTGAGTTGGAGGCCAGACTGACGGACAGTGAGACGCTGCCTTAAAAAGTGTCCAGAAGAATTTTGTGAGTGTGGGCAATGGGAAAGACCAGGAAGAAATGAGGGAATCTACTTAATGTTTGTCCTGTGTGTTGCCATTGAGGAAATGTTTTGTTTTGTTTTGTTTTTTAAACTTTCTATTTCTTGAGTTGGGTTCACACATGTGGAGGTCGTAAGAGCTCTGTGGAGTGAGCTTTTTTTCCCTATCTTCATGCAGATTCTAGAGGTGGACCTCTGGTTGTCAGATTTGCACAGTGCTTTTACTTGCTGAACCATCTAGTCAGTCCAGGGAGTAATTTAGGTGAGTGTTGATAATGTCAAGTTGTTCCTTTTTATTATCATCTGAGTCTTCAACATTTATGAGTGAATACACTTAATTTAGTAGAAAAGGAGAGACTCGTGTGATCACTTGGCTAGTATGTGTAAGACATTGGGTTCCAAGGGCTGGAGAGATGGTTCAGTGGTTAAAAAAAAGTACTTGCTGTTTTGCAGAGGTCTAGGGGTTGGTTCTTAGCATCCAAATCACATGGTGGCTCACAACTGTCTATAACTCCATTTCAAGGGGATCTGATGCTCTCTTCTGTCTTTCACAGGCACCAGGCACACATGGTACATATGTGTAGGTGCTCACTTATACACACCAAAAAAAAAATCCTTTTTTTTTTTAAAAATGGATTCCATCCTCCAGACCTGCTAAAATAAAAGCAAAAGATTAGAAAATTGTATCTTAAAATTCAAATCATTTATATGAAGATTACCATAGATTTTTTTAATTTTTTTTCCCCCTTCTCACTCTGGCCCAAGGATTTATTTATTTTTTATGTAACTACACTGCAGCTGTCTTCAGATGCACCAGAAGAGGGCATCAGATCTCATTACAGATGGTTATGAACCACCATGTGATTGCTGGGATTTGAACTCTTGACCTCTAGAAAAGCAGTCTGGGCTCTTAACCTCTGAGACATCTCTCCAGGCCCAGATTATTTTCTTTCCTTTTTTTTCGTTTTTTTGTTTGTTTTTTTGTTTGTTTGTTTGTTTTTGGTTTTTCGAGACAGGGTTTCTATGTGTAGTCCTGGCTGTCCTGGAATTCACATTGTAGACCAGGCTAGCCTCGAACTAATAAATCCACCTGCCTCTGCCTCCCGAGTGCTGGAATTAAAGGCGTACGCCACCACTGCCCTGCCAGATTATTTTCTTAAATTATAACAGTATTTTAGCTGGGCAGTGGTGGCGCAAGCCTTTAATCCCAGCACTTGGGAGGCATAGGCAGGTGGATTTCTGAGTTTGAGGCCAGCCAGGGCTGGCTATACAGAGAAACCCTGTCTCGAAAACCAATAAATAAATACATACATACATACATACATACATACATACTATGCAGAGAAACCCTGTCTCGAAAACCAATAAACAAACAAACAAACAAACAGTATCTTATGTAACTGGCATATCTGGTTATGACCCAGAAAGAACATTCCTAGCGCGCTCTCGTGGGTGTGTTCTCTCTCTCTCTCTCTCTCTCTCTCTCGCTTTAATGTAGGTACTATCTTGTGCAACCTGAGCTGTCCTCAGACTCATCGAGTAGCTTGGGATGGCTCTGAACCTTCTGCCTCCACCTCCCAAGGTGTTTGGATTGCAATGTGCTCCGCTTCTTAATTTTTAACCCTGATTAATACATCTCCTAGAATGTGGTGGAGGGTGACTGTTGAACTAGTCTAAGGACAGTTGGATTTGAAATCCTAGTCATTAGGGAAGGGGAGAAGAGTCATGACTTGATGCCAGCCCAGGCTACATGGAGAAATCCTGTCTGGAAAAACAGCAGAACTAAAAAATGGGTGCTATGTAATTGTGAGGTGTGTGAGTTTTCCCGCTTACTGTTTTCCTGTGACTCATTCAGAATGTCTGAAGTCAAACCTGTGGATTCCTTCCTGGTTGTATTTTTTTTTAACTCACCAGCCTCTTACCCTGTTCCCTTTGATATGTTGTGGTAGAAAATGCAGACATAAATAGAACCATGTTAGGAACCCCTGTGTGTGCTTGACCTAGTCAATTCCAAGCAACAACATTTCACTCAGCATTTTAGAATGCATCTATAAAAGATAAAGCTCCTTAGCTGGCCCGTCTCACTCTCCCTCCCTCCCCCATTCCTCCTTTTTCTGTCCCCCTTCCCCATCTCCTTTTTTCCCTCCCTTCTCCAGCCTCCCTCTCCCTTTCTACACCATTCAACGGGGTCACTACTTAGCCTAGGCTGACGGAGAACTGAAGCATCCACCTTAACTTCTAGAATGCTGGAATTACAGGTTTGTGCCACCACACCCAGTTGTTTTTGTTTTAGTAGCATTCAGATGGATGTGGAGGAAAGGGTGGGGCATTGCTCAATGATTGGAGAGCGTTATTAACTTGGAGTTGAAAGGTAAACATATTCATGTTTAGAATCAGATGGTAGCAGCTGTTGTAGAAGAGATTCCTCGTTATTTATTATCACTGAGTTTTTATAAATTTGGAATAACTGAATTAAATAACTATGTAAGTACTAGGCTCTTGGCAATAGAGAACTCTTCCTTATATAATAGAGACTTGCCTTAAAATCTCCTTGGAGATGAGCATATCTTTAATCCCAGGAACTAGGGAGGCAGAGGCAAGAGGATGGATCTCTTGACTTCAATAACAGCCTGGTCTACATAGCAACACCCCCCAAAGTGCTTGCTCTCCCGTGCGCGCGCGCGCGCTCTCTCTCTCTCTCTCTCTCTCTCTCTCTCTCTCTCTCTTTTTTAATTCCAGTATGCTGTTTCCTGTCTTTTTTTAAAAAAAGAAAATAATGTCATGCCTTCTGTCAAGAACAGTTTATCAGCTGGGCAGTGGTGGTGCACGCCTTTAATCCCAGTGCTTGGGAGGCAGAGACAGGCAGATTTCTGAGTTCAAGGCCAGAGTGTGTTCCAGGACAGCCAGGGCTATATACAGAGAAACCCTGTCTCTAAAAACAAACAAACAGTTTATCATCTTTGTTCTTAGTGTTTCTTACCGTTGTAAGTTATGATTGTTAGTTATGAAGTTAATGTTGCAAAGGTAGTAAGTTTGAACAATGCCCTGGATTAGAACAGAGTCCTAAAATGAGAAGTCTTAGCACTTTCAGTACTATTCGCTCACAACAGTCCATTTTGTGAGGGGTTTGGGGTCTATATACTTGATTCAGCTTGAATTTTGACTTAGCAAACTGATAATTTAACAAACTTTGACAAATACTCTCTGAATCTCAGATTTTCATTTATTCCCTAGAGCATAGTGGAGCTGTTACGAGGAAGACAAAAAGAAAAGTGTTCTGCCTAGCGCCTGTTGAGATGTTTCTTAAATGTTTATGTTGTACTAAACCTTGGTAATTAATCATAAAGTGCTATACATGATACACATCTACATCTCTTCAAAGCTCATTGATGTGATGAAAGGAGAAAGGACAAAAACTTGGATATTATTTTACATTTTCTAGGTAAAGATTCTTCTGGCTGAAGATAGATTTAGCTGTGCAGTAATATTAGAGCACCAAGACTGGAATTGACTCTTAAGAATGCTGCCTTCTAGAATAACAATTCAAAAATGCAAGGCCAGGGAAAGAATGTGTGTGGTGATGTCATTATTTCATTTCAATGGGGCAGGGGTGGCGAATGCCTTTAATCCCAGCACTCTGGAGGCAGAGGCAGGCGGATTTCTGAGTTCGAGGCCAGCCTGGTCTACAGAGGGAGTTCCAGGACAGCCAGGGCTAGACAGAGAAACGCTGTCTCGAAAAACCAAAAAAAAAAAGTTTCATTTCATACATCTCTTAAACTGTAGCCCTGACTGGCTTCAAACTCATGATCCTCCCTATTTGTATCTCCACAGTGCTGTGTTACCATTCCAAAATAACTTTTTGATGTACCTGTTCAAGGATCTCAACAATCATAAGCCACATTTACCATCATATCTGGCTTTAAGCCAAGGCTTTTTATTTTTCCTCCAGAATGCTTACTCACATTACTGTGATAAGACTTTTACCTAAATCCTCTAATTTATTGACATGAGTTGGTAGTTTTTGCATGCACATTGGATGACTGGAAAGTGTTTAAGAAAAAAAAATTTGGTATTACCTTGAGTTAGATTCTGATCTATTGACTGGCTTAAGGTTGGTCTCCAGCATTCTTTTTAAAATTTCCTTTTATATATGGATGTTTTCTCTGCATAAATGTCTATGATATGTATGTCTGGTGCTCAAGGCCAGAAGAGTGCTTTGGATCCTTTGAAACTGGAATTGAGCCAGTGCTCTTAATCTCTGAGCTATCTCTCCAGGGAGCTCCCATTCCCCCTCAGCATACTTGTTTTTCAAAGTTACTTAATGCTGTGGAGATAGCTTAATAAAGTCCTTGCTTTACAAGCATTATGACCAGAGTCTGGATTCCTAGAAACTATGTAAAAAGGTGTTTGTAATCTCAGCAGTGGGTGGGTGGGAGATGGAGACAGCTTTAAAGCTCACTGACCAGCTAACCTAGCTTTCTGGATGAAGTTACGGGCCAAGAAAAGCTGGAAGAAGCCTGAGGACCGCCTGAGCTTGCCTTGTGACATGTGCAGTGTATAGATCATTGAGAGCCAAGGAAGGATCTCTAGTTTTATTTGGTAATCTAATCTAGGTCCCTCCATTCAAGCCACCATGCCATGGGTGCAGGGTTTATGAAGGAAGATCAGTTGGCTGTTTCGTAAGTATGATGATACAAGTTTGATTTCTAGAACCCATTGACAAACATTGTCTGGCATGCTGGTTTGCACCTGTAGTCCCATCAGGCGGTAAGGAGAGGAGAGCTGACGATCCCTAGAATTCAGCCAGCCAGACTAGTTTAATCAGCAAATTTCATGCCAATGAGAGAGAGACCTTGTTCCACAAAAAAAAAAACAAAAACAAAAACAAAAAACAAAAAACCAAGGTGATTGACACCCGAGAAATGGCTTAAGTTGGTCTCTGGCTCTGTATACATTAACAAAGAAAATACTTACATAGAATGCACTTACATATGTGGAGAATATTGTAATCTTGTAGCAAAGCTCTGTTGGTTAACTTAGGTGATTTTTTTTTTTTAAGATTTGTTTTATTTTATGTATGAGTACACTGTAGCTGCCCAGAAGAGGGCATTGGATCTGGTTATAAATGGTGTGAACCACTATGTGGTTGCTGAGAATTGAACTCAGGACCTCTGGAAGAGCAGTCAGTGCTCTTAACCACTGAGCCATCCCACCAGCCACGTGATTTCTTTTTATAAATGAGCAGTTTTTAAAATTATTATCTTTGTGTATGTTTTTTGCTTGTACTTATGTCTGTGTACCATGTATGTCTGCAATGCTCTGAAAATCCAAAAGAATATGGTGGATTTCCTAGAGCTGCCATACAGGTCCTGGCAATCCAATCCGAGTTGTTCTGAAGCAGCCAGTGCTCTCAACCATGGAGCCAACTCTCCAGCTCCATAAATGACCAGTTTTTATATACATGTATTCCATTATCAAGCATATGTGTTTTAAATTGAAATTTTTTGGTTCAATGAATACGTGGTAGTTAGAATGAAAAAATTAATGGTTTCTAAATTATCTTCGTGGTCAGGAAGACCTTTCACACATAGCATTTCTTTGCTAATTTATTTTACAACATTTCTGTTATGAATAAATATACCATATTTTATGGTGTGAATACCTGTTTTTGTTGTTGGGTTCTTTGTGTAGCCCTGACTACCCTCAGAGTCACTCTGTAGCCCATGCTGGCCTGGAACTCACAGAGATCTGCCTGTTTCTGCCTCCTGAATTTAAAGACATGTGCCATTATCACATGCCCGTTTAAGTATTTTTTTTTATTATTAAAAAAATCTACCTATGTAATTATTGATAATAGAATAAAAATATTTGTGTTAGTTGCTATATTAGAGCCTTGAGAAATAGATAATGGAATTCCCAAAAATAGAAGCCCAGCCTCGGTCCATGAACATTTCTAATAGAGGATTCCAAGCCTCTGAACAAATTCTGGCTTCAGTTCCTTACCAGTTCTCAGTTATGTCATCCTAAAGAACATTATTCCTTACTTGTTAGATCAACAAATAATTACTGAGTGCTTATTTTTGAAGGCCAGACATTTTTCATTTGCTGAGAAAACATATAAATACTGCCCTGTATTTTCTTGTGGGAGAGTTTGTCAAGACAATAAGTTAATAGTCATATATTATGATAAATAACACTTTAGTGAAAAGTAAAGTAGAAAAGGCAGAGATACAGAGGATAGGAACAAAGTAATGTAGTGGTTAAGTAGGATGGTTCGAGCCTGAATATAAACATACTGTGTGTATAAAGATGAGCAGTCGGCCATGGAGACACAGGGAAGGGGTTTCTGACAAAAGAAACAGCAAGTGCCAAAACGTTAGAGAGAGATCCTGTATGTAGTATTCTCAGCAAGCATGCAAGCCAGTAAGGGGAAATAGAAGGTAAAGTCAGAGACATAAAGGGAGACTGAGGCTGTACAGATGCTGTGTAAGGATTATAGCTATTACTCTTAAGACGGTGGTTATGACCCCCAGCCATAAAATTGCTACTTCTGAACTGTAATTTTGCTATTGTTATGAATTGTAATATGTAAGTATCTGTTTTCTGATGGGTTTAGGTGACCTCTGTGAAAGGGTAGTTTAGCTCCCAAAGAGGTTTGAGACCCACTGCTCTAAGGTGTGGAAAGAAAGCAGCTGCTTTCTTGAGCTGATCTAGGTTGAAAGGAATGCTTCGCTGCTGTGAGATAGAAGCAGGGGAATGAAGATCAGGTGACTGTTGTAGGATTCTAGTGAGGGAAAAAAAATGGCTCCTTGGACCAGGTAGGTGATTATGGAGATTTTGTGAATTAACATAACAATTTGCTCTACTTTGACAGCAGCTTATGAAGGATTTGTTGTCATTAAAAGGAAGAAATTTCTTTCTAGTCTCAGAAACTAGTTAGGAGGTGTCCTTCTGTACTGAGGTGGGAATTCTTGGTCAGGGCAGGAGAGTTCATATTCCTATGATAAAGATACTGAGCTGCTAGAACACCATTCTCTAGAGTTGTTTTTTGTTTGGTTGTTGTTTTTGGTTTTTGTTTTGGGAAGAGGGATAACTTATTACACAGTTTTGATGAATGCATGTCGTTACATGTTTTTCAGAATAAAGAGAACCGAAGTGTAAATTGTGGACCTGTTTGTCAAAATGAGTATTGGTATATTACTTGTGACAAATCTATCACAATAATTCATGGTGTGGGATTTCTGGGAGGAAGGGGGACATGGTTTCTCTGTGTAGCCCTGGTTGTCCTGGAACTTGCTCTGCAGACCATTTTTGCCTCGGACTCAGATTCGCCTGCTTTTAACTCCCAGTTGCTGGGATTAGTGCTGTGCAATGCTACCACCAGACTACCTAATTATTTTATAATGTAGTTTATTCCTTAGTCACAAATTTTATAATTTTGTTTATTCCTTAGTAATGGATTAAGTATTGACCTCCTTCCTAGCGTATTTCTCAAAAGTTCTGTAGAGTGTATGTATATATTTGTACTCAGTAAAGGCTCATAAAAACAGTGTCATGTAAGAAATAGAATTTTAGTGATAACTGGTTTGGAAGTGCAGTTTCATTGTTGTTTTTTTCGTTCAGTCATTCATACATTCCAAGGTGTCTTGAGCTGTATGTATCAATCACCAATGGTTCCTTTTAAAAGTTCCTTTAACTGTGGTGGTTTACTGAAATGATCTTCCTGTGTATAAGACTGGTCTGACACTCGGGTTCCCAAGTACTGGGACTACAGCCATGTGGCACTATGCCAGGCTTTGACTTTGTATTCATGTCCTTCTTTGTGGAGATTGAATTTGGGTCAAATGGAATGTGCCTGAAATAACAGTGATCGTACATGGAATAAAAGTTTTATTGGGAAAAAAATAACCTTGGGGTGGCAAAATGGTTCAACGTGTAAAACACTTGGTGTGTAATCCTTATAGCTTGAGGATCTATTTAGGTCGATATCTATCTATCCATCCATCCATCCGTAGATCATGTTGGCCACCTACCTTTGCCTCCCGAGCACAAGGATTAAAGGTGTGCACCACCGAGCCCAACTCCGTTTTACTTTATTTGGAGACAATCCTGTTAAGGAACCCTGACTGGCCCTTGAACTTGCTGTGTAGACCAGACTGCCCTCAAACTCACAAAGGGAACCTGTGTCCCCTGGATCCTGTAGTAAAAAGAAGTGTTATTACTTTACCTCTATATATGTCCATGCATGCATCATTTATTGAAAGGCATCCCAAACTCTATTACAAAAGAGATCACTATTGCTTAAGACTAGTAATAAGCCAGCTCTGCCCTAAGCTCCTCAGGCAGCCAGAATTCTTTTTACCCTTCATACAGATTAGGCTGGGCAGCTGGAACTTCTCATCTTTTCAGTGGTTCTTAGGGTGGCTTGTGTGAAATGAAATAAATGGTCAGATGATTCACACTTCACCATGATTCTCATTGGTTTTATCTGCCAGACTATGTCATCCTGGTAAACTTATTTCTGGGTTGCCTGATCATCTATGTGTTATGTTTTAATTCAGAGCAGAAGTTAATTTATTTAAAAATATTTTACATAATCAGAGTTGACTGTTCATCGTATTCTAATGGAATGCCTGCTTTCGTTTTTTAGGGACATGCATTTTATTTGTACTTCTTCATAATGGTGTGAGAGTGTGGGTGTGTAGAGGGCATGGGCCAATATTGGGGATCTTCTGTTTACCTTTTATTTAGTGTTTTGCTTATTTGGGGGAGATAGGGTCTCACTTTGTAGCTCTGGCTAACCTGTAATTAATTAGTGACCAGGCTAACCTTGGACTTATAGGCCTCAGTCAGCCTTTTTGAGTGCTGAGACTAAAGGCATGGACCATCCTGCCTGGCTTTACCTTTTTTTTTTAAAGATTGATTTTATATATGTGACTACACCGTTGCTCTCTACAGACACACCAGAAGAGGGCATCAGATACCATTACAGATGGTTGTGAACCACCATGATTGAACTCAGGACCTCTGGAAGAGAAGTCAGTGCTCTTAACGGCCGAGCCATCTCTCTAGCCCTTTACCTTATTTTTTGAAGTAGATTTTCTTTCTGATTGCTGACTTCACTGACTTGTCAAGGACAAGTAGCCAGTGAGTTCCACTCCCCAGTGCTAGGTTTATAAATGCTTATTACCATGCCCAGCTTGTCCATGAATACTTGGTGTTGGGGGTCTGAAACAAGGTTCTTGGGTTTGATCAGTACAACTGTACTATGTCTTTAACTGCTGTTGGTTTTATAATGGAGAAATAGCACCACTATAAACAATTCTGAAGTTTTAATTACATAAATGTGTTGTTTTAAACCCATGATATGTTTTTTTAGTTATAATTTATTTTGTACAAGGAATTATACATGGTTTGCAATATGTCCTATGGATGTAATCTCTAGCACTCTGACTTGTGTAGCGGATTTATTCATTGTATTTTTATTTTCAAATATTAGACTATCCAGAGATGTAAAAAATTGTTCCTTTAAGTTTACAAGTGAGGGGCTAGAGAGATGGCTCAGTGGTTAAGAGCACCAACTGCTCTTCCAGAGGTCTGGAGTTCAATTCCCACCACCCACATGGTGGCTCACAACCATCTGTAATGGGATCTCGTGCCCTCTTCTGGTGTGTCTGAAGACAGCTACGGTGTACTCATATACATAAATATTTTTTAAAAAGTTTACAATTGAGGATAAAAAAGTAAAGAACCATTGCCTAATTGTGGGATTACAATGTCATCAAGGCTTAGAGATATATTTTTATTATGTAGCCAGAAACTCAGATTTCTACTTGTCCTCTTGCCTCCTGGGTACTGGAATTATAGGCATTAAACTACCATGCCTAGCCTGACACACACTTGTTTAAATACATGACTAAGAGTAACAAGTAAGGTGAGTAACCGTAAGAAGTGAAGATATAGCAAGAAGACATTAGAAAAGTTGTGTTTAAACCTCAACATTTGAAAGTTCAATTCAAGAGAACTGCCAGAAAATCAGTTAAGTTCAGGATCTGATACTTTACATTTACAGTATGTGCATGGTGTGCGTGTGCACAACTGCGAATGGGTGCATGAGGTATCTCACCTGCTGTTTTGAAACAATGTCTTATTTTGGTACCCCTGTTTGGCCTTGTACTTGCTATGTTATGTAGCCCTGGCTGATCTCAAATTTATGAAAGTCCTCCTGAATCAACCTTCCAAATGTTTGTATTACAGATGGGCATCACCATGCTCTTCTCTCTCAGGTCTGGCATCTTTAAACAGTATTCTAGTTTTATAAACATTTGTAGAAAAGAGACAGCTTGACTTTCAGAAGAGTCAATAATTATCAATACATGGTCTGTTATGTTTCACCTATTTCCCTTAGCCTTTATTGCAGTATTGTATTTTTAAATACATATTTCATGCATCTTATTTTATTCTGCCTGTATATATGCTAACATGTATTCTTATAAGGGACAGTGGTTTGTTTGGTTGAAAGTACACTCTTTTCCTACTAAAATTATTTCATTACATTACATAGTATAATAAATGGCTGTTATTTTTCGTCATATGTATTATATATGCATTTGTGTATATGTGATAGTGGCTTTATTCTGAACAGGATCCAGCAAATGTCTTATACACACTACATTTTTCTGTTCTGTTTTTTAAACCTTGTTTAATTTATAATAGTTCCCCTGTCACTACTTCATTTACCCTATACTCCATATTCTGAATTTGTGTCCCTGTGGTGTTACCATACTTTGTTCTACTTTTGATATACTGATAGTTTGTTCTAGAGATTTGATTATTGATTTCAGAGTGGCAAGGATACTTTGTAGATGAGGCTATGTACTCCCTGTTGCATTTAAAAGTTAAGGGTCTTTTATTGTGATATTAAAGCTCATCATTAGGTTGTTAAGGTGCATGTTTATCCAGTGTAAGGCCTTTACCTTTTAAAAGGCTCGAGGTGCGTGCGTGTTGTGTGCATTTGAGCATGCACGAAAGGTGCAGATCAGAGGGCAGTTTCATGTGGGTGTCTTCCTCAGAAACTCCCATCTTTTTTGAGACACGGGTGTCTCAGCCTTGCTTGGGCAGTTAAGAACCTTGGGACTCTCCTTTTTTACTTCTGATGTCAGTGCTGGAGTTTGCTTATCAACATATGCACTAGAGATGGAACCCAGATCCTAAGGCTTGCAAGGCAAATGCTTTACTAACTGAACTATTTTCCCAAGCCTCTTTTTTCCCCCTTTCCTTTTCTTTTTCTTTCTTTCATTCTTTCGGGGTTTTTTTTGGGGGGGGGGGGGTCATGTTTCATCTCCTGTTTACCCCCACCCCCATCCTGACTGACACACACATACACACACACACACACACACACACACACACACGGTTTTTCTTTTTATCCCTGGCTATCCTATCCTGGTACTCAATTTTTTGTTCCCCCCCCCCCAATATGCCTGCCTCTGCTTCCTAGGTGCTGAGATTAAAGGTGTGTATCACCATGCTCTGCCCAAGCCTCCTTTTTAAAATTTATTTTTGTCGGCGCTGCAGAGATGGCTCTGCAGTGAAGAGCACTTGTTCTTGCAGAGGACCAGTATTGAGTTTCCAGCATAACTCACATCACTCACAACTGCCTGTAACTCTTGGTTACAGGGATCCGGTGCCTGGCTTCCTTGGCACCATGTATACATGTGGTCCACATATGTCCATACTGACAAAACATCCATATACATAAAAGTAAAATCTTTAAAAAATTTTCTTTTGTAGTCTTGCTCCAAAAAGTACTCCAAAGGAGTATTCTCTTGGTATATCTTGCTATGTAGCACAGGCTATGCTTTATGAAAGCTTTATGAGAGCTATGGACTTAATGTGAATTCAGGGTCTTTAAAAAATGGAGACACTTTGTGTTGATAGGGTAGTTAGTGGATCTTCTGTTATTGATGAAGTGTGATTAGTGGAGGGTGTTCAACACCCTGAAGGGAAATGAGGCTACAGATAAGTATGCTCAGTTGTGTGTGTATGCAAAAAACGTTCAGCGTAGATAAATAGCAGTCCTTTTCGCAGGAGCTGGAGAAATAACTCGGCAGTTAAGACTGTCTCCTGCTCTCTGTAGGTCCAAATTTGGTTCACAATAGTCATGTCTTGTAGGTTCCATCCACTTGTAACCCCAGCCTTAAGGGAATCAGATACCCTCTGGTTTTCTGTGGTCACCTACACACACATGATAATTTAGGTGTTTGGCCTTGAAAAAAAAAAGTATAAAAACCAGACTTGTGGGTAGTTATGAGCCGCCCTGTGGTTGCTGGGGTTTGAACTTGGGTACTCTAAAAGTAAAGCCAGTGCTCTTAACTGCTAAGCCATCTCTTCAGCCCCAACATACACTTACTCTTCCTCCTCCGCCCATCTTCTTCTCCCCCCAAAGATTTCAAGACAGGATTTCTCTGAGTAGCCCTGGCAGTCTTGGAACTCTCTGTAGACCTCATGGAGGTCTTCCTGTCTCTGCTTCCTCAGTGCTGGTATTAAATGGACCCCCACCACCTAGCCAGGTTGTTTTTTTAACGTTCTTTATGTTTTGCTTGTATGTGTGAGGGTTTTGGATCCCCTGTAACTGGTATTACAGACGGTTGGGAGCCGCCATGTGGTGCTGGAAGTTGAAGTCAGGTCCTCTGGAAGAGCAGCCAGTGTTCTTAACCACTGAGCCATCTCTTTGGCTACGTTTGCTTTTTAGAAGATTATTTTATGTGTATGAATATGTACTTGAATGTTTGTGCACCACTTGTGTGTCTGGTGCCCCTGGAGGTCAGAATCTTAACATCATTCCAGCCCCCGTATGCTTTTTTTGGGGAGGGGGGTAAAAGTGTTGTGGTGATACAGGAGCCAGGATATTTTATGTTTTATCATTCCAGGAGAGAAATTACTAAAAAAATTTTACAATTCCACTTTTGATCTTACTAGTATTTCCAAGCAGAAGCCAATGCATTTGAGAAGTATGTAGATTAGTGCCTTCTGTGCTGTTATTACTGTTGTGTAGCATCATCTCTGCCAGTAGTGAGAGGCAAATAATACAAGATGTGATAAGCAGTAGTTTTATTATTTTCCATAAAAGAGCTCTTGCTGTTTTTAGAGAGGTCTGGAATTCGATTCCCAGCACCCACATTGGGCAACTCAAAAACTTCCTGTAAGCCAAGCTCCAGGGGTCAGATACCCTCTAACTTCCACTGGTCCCCACAACTATGTGTATGTGCATACACAAATGCACATAAATCTACAATTTAGAGATAAGGTTACACATGTATAATGCTTTTCCTTATGTAGAGGCTTTACATATTAAGTCAGTGTGAGAACACTTTGAAGTTGGGTGGTACTACTATTTATCAAGGAAGAAATATGCCTAAAGCAGGGAGAAGGAGACATGTTTTGTACTGTCTATAACCCTGCCTCTGAATTTATTCCTGACGGTTATTCTGCTTCAGCTCTGTTCTTCCTTGAAGTGCTACTTCTCTCTAATTTTCATTTTTTATGAGAAATTTCTAGCCGGTGGGGTATACTCCAATATAAGCCTAGCACTCTAGAGGGACACAGGACATTTGAGGCCAACCTTGGCATTATAGCAACATCCTTTCTCAAAAACCAAAAACATAGAAGACAGTTTGAATATAAAATGTCACACACACTGACCTGCCTGTCAGTTCAGGCAGATACTCAAGAGGCTCTGTCAGGAGGTTGCAAATTCAAGGGCTGCAAGGGTTAGGATTATAGGGTATCAAGATCTTTCTTCTCAAAACATAAAAATGGGGAACTGAGACAAAACAACTGCTTAAGATGTGTGATCCTAGATTCATTACCCAATATTTTAGAAGAAGAGGAGGAAAAGATAATTCTTCCACAGGCACATGTATTGAAACGATGGTCCTCAACTGGTGGTGGCATTTGTTCTAGAGACTTTAGGAGGAAGAGCTACATAGAAGACATATTGTTGAGGCGGTACCTTGTCCTGGCCTTTTCCTTGCTGCCATTAAGTGAGCAGCTCTTTTCTATCACAGTGTTGTACTGGGACACATTGCCCAGAAACAAGCCATCTACAATTAACTCATACAGAAAGAGCAAGATAGCTCTCCTCTTCTGGCTGGGAACCATGGAGGCTGTTCTAGAGAAGAAAAATAAGGTTGCCTTGTGCCAAAAACCATTAAGAAAAGGGGGAAGGAATTTCGCAGAGGTGAGAAAGTGAAGCACCTGAGGAAGAAGTTTGCCCTGAAGACACTGAAAAGCAAGGAGGAAGCTCATCTATGAGAAGGCAAAGCACTATCACAAGGAGTGCAGGTAGATGTACAGGACTGAGATTCAGATGGCCAGGATGGCAAGGAGAGCTGGAAATTTCTTTCTGCCCACAGAACCAAAATTGCTATTTGTCATCAGAATCCAAGGTATCAATGGAGTAAGCCCAAAGGTCCACAAGGTATTGCAGCTTCTTCGTCTTTAACACATCTTCAATGGTACCTTTGTACAAAGCTTCAATTAACATGCTGAGGATTATGGAACCGTACATTGAATTGGGGGTACTCTAACCTGAAGTCAGTAAACAGCTCATCTACAAGTGAGGCTATGGCCAATTGAAGCAGATTGCCTTGACAGGTAATTCCTTGCCTTGACAGATAATTGCTCAATCTCTTAGTAAATCTGGCATCATCTGCATGGAGGATCTAATTCATGAGATCTATACAGTTGGGAAACACTTCAAGGAAACAACTTCCTGTGGCCCTTCAAATTATTATCCCCATGAGGTGGAATTTCACTTTACGGAAGGTGGAGATACTGGCAACAGGGAAGACCAAATAAACGGGCATAATTATTAGATGGATGAACTAAGGTGTCGCCCATGGTATTTTTGTAATCTGGTCGGTTAATAAATAGTCACAGCTTGGCAAAAAAAAAAAAAAAAGCGAGCTACAGTATCTTTATTTAGTGTTAAGCTAAGTATTTGTCACAGCAATGAGAAGCCTGGTTAGGACAGTTACCTTTAAGCAGCTGTCCTCAAAACCACTGTGGTAGACCGCTGCTCAGTGTTGTATGGAGACTTAAGTGGTTTACACTGGGGTCCTGTGTAACAAACACCTCCATTCATTTCAAATAGATTGATAGAAGGTTCTCAGATTGTTTCAATAGCTGCAGCCTAGGTTTTCAGATATTCCTGTTGAGATGCCTCATTTCTTAACTGACCAGCTCTGAAAGAGCAGTTAAGAGAGCTACAATGTTTGAGTTTATTTGTTGGTAAGATTCCTTTTAACAGTTCACTTAGTGATACACACACACACACACACACACACCCCTACCTCTTTGTTCCTTCTCTCCATTTTTAGGAATAAGGAACTGAATGTTTGTCGCCGTTTTAAGTATAGTTATAGTTAATTATAGAAGCAGAAATGAAGTCATCTGTAAAGATTCTAAGTTGAGTTTGATATTAAATAGGCAGTGAAGTAATAGGTTTTTTTAGAGATTAGGTTACAATCACAACAGAACGTTTAGTTCATATGAAAATTTTTATAATTTTACTGTATGAGTATAGTTTGCCTGCATATATGTATATGCATCTTGTACATGCTTGGAACCCTTAGAGTATACATGGAAAGCATTGGATCCC
Source organism: Rhynchomys soricoides (assembly GCA_019843965.1). Lineage (NCBI taxonomy): Eukaryota > Metazoa > Chordata > Mammalia > Rodentia > Muridae > Rhynchomys > Rhynchomys soricoides. The sequence goes on along the minus strand of JADRCH010000249.1, from coordinate 2,677,503 downwards.
CTAGAAGTTGTATTACAGGTGGTTTTGAGGCACCATAAGAATGCTGGGAATCAAACCCAGGCTCTCTGCAACAAGTGCTCTTAACAACTGAACTATTTCACCAATCACAATTAAAAATTTAAAATATGATATGTAATGTAAAAGGACTTAGTTACCACAGTGGGTTTTTTTTTTTTTTTTTGGTTTTGTTTTGTTTGTGTTTGTTTCGAGACAGGGTTTCTCTGTGTAGCCCTGGCTGTCCTGGAACTCCCTCTGTTCAAGACCAGGCTGGCCTCGAACTCAGAAATCCGCCTGCCTCTGCCTCCTAAGTGCTGGGATTAAAGGCGTGCGCCACCACTGTCTGGCTCACAGTTTTTAATTTAAATAATTTATGAGCTGGACATGGTGGCTTACACTTTTAACCCTAGCACTCATTGGGAAGCAGAAACAGGCGCGATCTTTTGAATTCAAGGCCACTGTGGTCTACAGAGTGAGTTTTAGGGCAGCTAAGACTACAGAGAAACCCTGTCTTGAAAAATAAATAAATAAAATAGGTAAGTAGATAGGTAGGTAGGTTTGGTTTTGTTTTGTTTTACCTGACAGTAGACACATTTACTGGAAGAACCACTTTTGTGTGAAAAAATTGGACTTTGGATGGGTTTGAGTTTTGGGTGATGAAGTATAGTAGTTAAAAATGATGTAACCAGCCGGACAGTGGAGGCAGAGGCAGGCGGGTTTCTGAGTTCGAGGATAGCCAGGGCTACACAGAGAAACCCTGTCTCAAAACAACAACAACAACATAAAAAGTTACCAGACTAGGAAATTGACTTAAGTAGGTAAAACATTTCCCATATAAATGTGAGAACTTGAATTCAGATTCCAGAATCATCATAACATAGGCCTGTAATACCCTACAGGGAAATGGCCAGTGGAGAGTGGAGACAGAAAAGTCTTCTAGACGCTCTTAGGCCAGCAGTCTAATCTGGGTTTTGTAATAATGAACAAGAAACCTTTTCAAATATGGGTGAAGACAAGGACCAACTAACTTCTAGATTGTCCTATGGCACACACAAAGTCACTGGAACTTTAGTTTTTTGATTGAATGCAGATTTTTACCTGTGCCTCATATTCTCCACTCCCTTAGATGTTGTAATTATTCAACAATGAAAATACTTGTAATGTTTATAACATAGTAATCAGAACAAAGAAAGCAGATATTAATAACTATGCAGTAAATAGCAGGAAAAAGAAAAGTTAGTAAAACTATAACTGCTGGAATTAAAATAATGAAACCCTTAGGATATTTGCAGCAGTCCTTTCTTACAGCCCTTATTGTCTACATCAGTAGTTTTCAACCTGCAGGTCAAGACTTCTTTGGGGGGGGTCACATACCAGGTAATTCTTCATATGAGATATTAATATTGTGATTCATAACAGTGGTAAAATTACAGTTGTGAAGTAGCAAATGAATAATTGCATAGCTGTGGTCACCACAACATGAGGAACTGTATTAAAGAGTCAGAGTGTTAGGAAAGTTGAGAACCACTGGTCTATGTGAGATGTAGAAAGAATAGTTTAACCTTGGAAGTGGGAAGTGGGTACAAATCCTGAGAGCATGTGGATTCTTACAGTAGTTAAGAAACTTAATCTAGGAATATTTCTGTATTTAGTTTAGAGCAGTGATTTTTCCACTTGATCATGAAAATTGAACTTGATTGGTTACATCTTATCAACTTTTCTGGCCTCCCCCAGAAATCCCTGTACCCTTGCTTAGGCTTTACTCCCACCCTCCATTGATTAAATTATTGGTCTTGTGTATGTTAAGGAGCCCTGCAGTTGACCCTTGGCTGGCTCAAATGAAGAATCATTACTTTTAAACATGTCTATTGATCATCATTTAGGAAACTTATTTATGGGACCTTGCTTCAGAGATCCTGAAGGGAGAAACTTAGATTGTTGACCAACAGCTCTAGCTTTTAGCAAACTTGTCAGACTTAAAGTTAGACCTTGTAAAGGGTTTCTAACTCACATTACTTCAGTGGATAAGATAAGAATGAGTCAATCTTTCAAAAAGGGAATGGTTTTCAAACCACAGATTCTGCTCAGATTTAAAGGAATCAACTACTGCTTTATTCTAGTCAAGAGCTTTGCAGATACAGTGGTTGGAATACCTTATCTTTGTAATAATTTCTAGTTGGGAGTATTTGGGAAACTGAGGCAGGAGAATTGTCACAAATTTGAAGCCAACTTGAGTGATAAGTATCTCCCTCCATCCCACTCCCCAAAAAACCTACAAAAATGTGAATGCTTTCAGTCGTTTGCGATAGGATTAACATTTGTGGAGGCCAAAGAACCCTCAGGTACAAGCAAATAACAGGAACTATTGTAAGTGAAATCTAAGTTTGAGATCTTTTCTTTTTCTATAGGAGTTTTAAAAGGACTATAGGCCTGGAGAAGATGGTTCTGCAGTTAAAAGCACTGGCCACTTTTACAGACCACCTAGGTTCGAGTCCCAGCACCCAGTGACAGCTCACACTTCATTTCTAAGGAATCTGACACCCTCTCTGGCTTTCCTGGGCATCAGGCACACATGTGGTGTATATAAATACACACAGGCAAGAACAAGCTATCTTCTATGTCAGGATATTCTTGGCTGGGTTTTTGATGTGGGAACATTTTTGTTCATTTCTTTTGATAAATTTATGTTCTCCAGAAGAAATAGCTGTTTATAGCAGCATTTCTCTGAAACTTAGCAGGTGGCAGGGTTGGGTTTTTTGTTTGTTTGTTTGTTTGTTTGTTTTTTAACTTATTCAATTTAACAAGCAAATTTTTTTTCTTGTATTTGTGCACAGAGGCCAAAACAGGAAGATACTTAAATTGTTTCATAAAGTTTAAACATGGATAATACAGTTCTGTGTGGTCTAATCCTGATTAGGTGTCCAGTGTCTCTCTGAGTATACAGCTCCCACCATCCTAGTTCTAGACCACTTAACCAAAATATGTATTTCTCTTAAAAGAGGTCCCTTCTTCCCCATCCCCCATGTAGGTTCTAGTTTATATTTTGAATCATAAATAACATAGTCTTTGTAGATTCCCAAATCTAAGTTAATTCTAACATTTCATATTATTATCTCTCTTCAAAATCTATAAACAGTAGTCTGCACTGGAAATTTAAATGTAACAAGACATGGTTCTTACATCTCTATCATCCAAAATCACCCCTCATAAATAATTATTTACTAATTGAAGTGAGGGAATTGAAAGTGTGTTAACTTTTTAACTGAATAGTCTGTCAACATACATACATGCATACATGCATGCATACATACAAACATACATACATATATCTTATTTTAACACCAGAGGTGATCTGGTAAAACAGACAAAAGTGAAGTATTGAATTATACATGGAGACAGATGTATGTATCAGCAGTGTAAAAACACCTATGAAACAGGTTTTCTATTGCTACAAATTCTTCTAGTAAGCTGTAACCTAGTAGAAGGAAAAAGAAAATAAGCTAAAAGAAAATTTTATCAAAAGGGCTTTCTTTTCTCTGTCTTGTATTTTAAACTTGAAGGTTATTTTACACTAGACAAATTGGTTCTTTCCTCTTCACCTTTGTCTTGTTGGTCATCCTATAAATTTGAGGTGAGTGGTTAATGTTACTGAAGCTGTAGCCAAGTTTTTACCAGTCAGTAGGTAACTGAAAACATGTTTCCTTTTTTTTTTTTTGAAAACGTGTTTTTTAAATTTGTCTTAGAAATTTCATCATATTCGTTCACCGCTTTCTCTTTTGTACCTTTGATGATAGGGAATTGAAACCCAAGGTTATAGTCATTTATTGCATATTATCTAAAATACACACTGTGCATTGATAGTTGGATTTCATCATTTTATGAATAACATAACTATGAGGCAGATATTGCTGTTATCTCCAAAGGTCAGTTTACATGACCAGGCTTATAAAAAGGAAATGTAGTTACATTGCTTTAACATTTTATTCCTGCTCTTTATTTTACACTGTGCTGTTTTTTTGTTTTTGAGACAGGGTCTTACTATAGCTCTGCCTGCCTGTCCTGGGACTCACTAAGTACACCATGATGCCCTTGAATTTGCCTGTCCTGGGACTCACTAAGTACACCATGATGCCCTTGAATTTGCCTGGCTGATTTTGATTTTTCTGTTTGTTTGTTTGCTTCCCCCTGGAGTTAGTGACTGAGAATTTCCTCTTTGTGTTGCTTAGTAAATAAATCTCTTACTGAAATACTGGCAGCTGTATTCTCTGCATGCTCTGGGACAGCCTTATTTTTACTTTTGGTTTTATGAATCTAAACAAGAAGATTTCAGAATTTAAGTATTTTAAGCTCTTTTTCTTGCACTGTTGGAAGTAGTATATAACCCTTTGAAATAACTTACCTGCCAGTTATTGGTTGAGTATAGCTGCGTTATCTGTAGTTTGTTAGAAAGTCATTTTACTTTGGATTTCTTAATAGAGCCTTTCTTTGTTGAATTATAAGGAACGAACTGGAGACAGGATTGAAATCAGGGTTTTAAAAACACACACACACAAACTAATACCACCTTAAAGTCCTCCTGGCATAGTCATTGTTGCTTTTATTATTTTATGTTTATGGGTATTTTTCCTGCTTGTGCTTGTGTACCACATAGGAGCCTGATGCCTATGGAGGTAGTAGTAAGCCTCCATGTCTCCATGTGAATGCTGAGAATTGAAACAAGTATGCTCTTTACTGCTGGGGCAACTCCCCAGTCCCCATCCAACTCTGTTCTTTATTGCATTTACTAAATTTTCCATCCTGAATAAAACTAGAAGACGTAGAAACAACACTAGGGCCAGGTGTTGGCGGTGTAGTTCAGAATCTGGGTTTTGTTACATTTAGATACAGTAGTAACTTTTGCTGTAGATTATCTCAGGTAAAAGTATCTGCTATTTATTATGCACTGCTCTGCTGGTTTGGGCAGTACTGGTAAACTCTGATGATGGAGTGTATAAAAAGTGCACAGTTTTGATACAGTAATCATTTTGGATTTATGGCCTACTAATGAATTGAATGAACTGGGAAATATAGCAATTTCTCACTTTTCTGAGCAGGATTCAAATCACTTAGAATTTTCTGTTTTAAAGTGTTCTTGCTACCCCAGCAACAGAGGCAAGTCAGTCTTTTGTGAGTTGGAGGCAAACTTGATCTACATAGCATGTTTCAGGACAGCCAAGGCTACACGCTGTCTCAGGGTAAAAGTGTGTGTTGGAAGATGTCATGCCTTTTATTAGGCAGTCCAAGCTATCTTGAGATCTATGATCCTCCTAATTTGACACTTCAGTTTTAGCAAAATTAAAGTCGTCACTGAGTCAAGTGATTTGAGCCGTTTTCTCCTGTGGTACAAAGGAAAGATCATGTTATTACAACAGAAGGACCCTGATTCTCACATTAAGAGAGATTCTGGTTATTGTTCCTTCTAACAAAGTACTTTTACTACTTACAGTACCATTCAAGATGATTTCAACATGCTAAAGGTACCAGAGTAGGAACTAAAAACAAAAAGTAATCCCTTTTTTATTTGACACATTAGTGGAACATTGAGTTAAATCTTATATTTTCAAAAAGAAAATAGGTTCTATTCAGCATATCATTTTAGAATGATTATGGTTTTTATGAAAATTTTCCTCAAGTATTATGTGTTTGGGTAAAATATCCTTAGTTCTAGGTATATAGTAATATTCTCCTAAATCTGCAAGAACTATTAAAATAGATGGTCAGATAACCAAAAAGAAACCTATTAATATTGTATATAAACCAGAACTGGCATTTAGTTGGCTATTTTTAATGTGTTTTTCTTACAGTATCTTCTCAAGCAGACTTTAAAACTGTTGCACATTTTTCTCTAGCCCACTTGACAGTAAACAAGAAAAAAATTGTTAAACTGTCTAAGCTCAGAGATAGCTAATAAACTTTATCTTTCTTTGGGCAGTTTCAAGTGACTGGTGTTTTGAGATAGTTTCCTGAGATACTTACAGGTTTATAAGCTAAGCTCTGGTCATTGTCAGAGAATCCCTGGATTTTTAATCCACCAACTCTTAACGCTGACCCTGAATCTCTTGCATGTCAGTTAACTCCAGTGGTGTTTTTATACATTCTTATTGACCAGTAACAGTAACAGTCCTTTTGTGGTGGTGGTGTTTGTTTCCTCTGTTGTTTTTTTGTTTTGTTTTGTTTTTTTAATTTTCCTGTTTTTCCTATTAACACTGTGTGTGTACCTGCACTGTCATTTACACTTAGTTTTTCCTTTATGTGAATTTTCCTCTTAGCATTGTCTTCTGAGATGTAGTCATATTGATACAGAGAGCGCTAGTTAATTTTATTTTTATTACTGTAGCAATATCTTAAGGAATAAACTATAATTTATTTGCCTTCTTTAGCAGAATTAGATTATATAATGAACCTGTTTTCCTTGTGCACCTATGAAAGTATATTCTCAGAATCATAATTTCTTTTTGATTGGGCATGAACTTTTTTTTAAACCTAGCCAAATTGCTCTTCTGAAGTGGTTTTACCGGTTTTTACAGTCACCAGCAATATGAAATCGGTTCTGTTTTTCCTACTAACACCTCCTTTTATGGTACCTTTTCCACTCTGTTTGAAAGACTTAATGTGTTTGTATATTTGAGTTTTTCTTACTGAATTTAATATTTCTATTATGGTAATCTTAAACAATATCTGTAATGTTCTGATATCTAGTCCTTTTTTAAAAGAATTCTTGTGCTTTAAAGACAGGAGCTCACTCTGTAGGCTAGACAGCCCTCAGTCTTATGGTGATCCTTCTATCTCAGCTTCACAGGAGTGGAGTTACAGTTGTGAGCCTGATACTGAATCTTTAGTATGCTTGATTCAGACATTCTCTACAAACAAGTGTTTGTTTTTTACCTTTGTTCATTAGATCTTTGTTACATGCTGAAATTTTAATTGTGTTTCTGTGTTTTACTTGAAAATTCTTCCCTGGTCTAGATCTCACATACTTACTCATTAGCTGTTAAGGGTAAAGCAAATTGAAAAGCCAGAGTAATGCCAGTAAGACATAACAAAAAAGAAGTGATTATAATTTTGTTCATATAAAGAAAGAGCTGGCAATTCATGTATCCAGTTATAAATTTTGAGCCTTTATTATGTTCTGTTGGTCTTCTGTTCATCTTATACTGCTTTAATTATTACCACTTTATATATGTCCTGATATCTGGTTATTCAAGTTTATATTACACTTTTCTGAATTTCTGTTCTCAGCTTCCAATTAAAACTAGTTGAGAGGTGTTAGATGGCACTGTGATTAAGAGCACAGGCTGCTCTTAAAAAGACCTGGTTTGGATTCCTGACACCCACATGGTGAGGATCCAACTCCCTTTGCTGACCTTCAAGAGCACCAGGCACTATGTGTAGACATACATGCAGGTAGACATCTATACACATAAAATAATAAAATTTAAATTCCCACCCCTTTCCCCTAAAAACAAAGTAGACAGTGTAGCACACACCTGTAATTTTGCACTGGGGAACTGGAGGCTGGATGATGAGGAATTCAAGGCCATCCTTAACTATAGCAAGTTCAAAGTCAGCCTGAGACCTCTGAGACCCTGCCTCTAAGCAGTAGCAGTAACAGAAACCCAAATTTAATTTGGGATTTCATAATCACAGTACTAAAAAGTGTATTCTATAATTTATATAGATTATGACTTTCTGTAAAAAATCTATAGTTTTAACTTCTGATACTTGCTAAGAAAATGAAGGTTTTCTACTCTGCTGTAAAGTTTTATATTTTGATCTCTACTCAAAAATTGCTGAGTTTCCATACTTGTAGTCATTCTTAATTTTTCTAGGATTAAAAAAAAAATAGATTGTGAAGCCAGTCATGTCAATATATGCCTTTAATCCCAGCAGTAGAGAATCAGAGGCAGATGGATCTCTGAGTACCGGGACAGCGAGAGATACATAGTGAGGCCCTCCCTCAAAATAGATAAATAGAAATGGATGGATGGATGGATGGATGGATGGACACATGCACACAAAAGTATTATTAAAATACTATTTTAAAAAGAAAATACCTTTTATCTCCTGAGAATCTAATGCGGTTTCAGAAGAACATTGTCATGGTGTCAGGTACAATTAGCACCTCTAGTTAGGAAACTTCAGAAGGAAATTAAATGAAGTGACTTAACCTCATGTCTTCGATGGATTGTGTACTTTCTTTCTGTGTGTCTTTACATGATAGTTTGTATAAGTACCTATCCACACTGTTCCTCTCCCCATGTGGTATAGGTGTTAGCATTGCTCTTGGATTTCACTCGGTTTATTTCTTTGTAGGAAACGCAGGTCTGAATGGAGATGGGCTGCAGACCGAGCAGCTATTGTCAGCCGCTGGAACTGGCTTCAGGCCCATGTTTCTGACTTAGAATATCGAATTCGTCAGCAAACAGACATTTACAAACAGATACGTGCTAATAAGGTAAGGAATAATTTTTGGTATATTCTAACCAGTTTAGAAGCTGCCATTATCTCCCTCTTCCCATCCCTTCCCATTCTTTTAGTAACTCTTTAACTATATCAAGATAAATGGTTTAATGGTTCAGTATAACGGTTTTTATGTAAGAGTCTGATGGTACTATTGTAGCTCAAAAAAACAATAGAGTATAGCCCCCAGTTGACATGGTTAGAAAAAATGGTATCTGGGCCAATATGAGAAAAAGAAACCAATAGGCTATATTGTTTATTTTAACTTGGGATAGGCATATCTACTACTCTCATTGTGCTTATTTTATTAGATATTCTCTATTTTTGATAAGCTCTTTCATGAAGAAAAATTTTCAATTAAAAGATTATCAAAAGCTTAGACATAACACAGACGATAAAAATGTTATTTTCTTGTGATCTGTTTGAAAGGACTGATAATTACCTTGACAGTGACGTTGATCAGCTTTTCTGTTTGAAAAGTTCTTTTTTTAAAAAGGTCTTTTGTTCTGTTTGATTTTGACTTGAGGAAAATTACTCATAGGAAACAAACCCTTAAACTGCTTGGTGCTTACTATCTACATATAGTGGCCTTTGGTGGGATATACTAGAGAAGAAAAATTCTACTTTCATGATACTTATGTTCTTGTAAAGCATGTTTTATAGTTTGTGGTTGGGGACTCTAGAGAACCAACTTAGGTCAACAGGCTTGGTGGCATGCACCCGAACCAGCAAAATTGTCTCATAATTCTCATGCAAACATTTCAAAGTTCAAGATGCAGACTGGAGAAATGGCTCAGTGGTTAAGAGTGCTTTCTGCTCATTTTGAGAAGCTTAATTTGTTTCTAGCATTCATGTTGTACTTCACAACTGCCTGTCACTGTAGCTCTATGTTCAATGCCCTTTGGCCTCTGAGATTATTTACACAAGTGACATGCACACATTAATAAAACAAATAGTTGTAGTTGAGCTGTGTGACTGACATAATTTTAGATAAAGCTTAATGTTCTTTAAAATGCCATGGATATCCTCTTCAGTGCCTCTGAACGTCTTAACAGGCAGACGTGAATAGCTCATAGTTATAATTGATGTGTTTAGGAGGTGGGGGCGTTGTTCAAGGCGTGGCCTTAAGAAAAGTATTACAGGGCTGGAGAGATGGCTCAGTGGTTGAGAGTACTGACTGCTCTTCCACAGGCCCTGAGTTCAATTCCCAGCAACCACATGGTGGCTCACAACCATCTGTAATGGGTTCTGATGCCCTTTTCTGGGTTGTCTGAAGACAGCTACAGTGTACTCACATCCAATAAATTAATCTTTTAAAAAATTAATTAGAGCAAAACTAAAAAATCTTCAGAGGTAGCAAACATTTGAGTTTCCTTAAGTGGTCTTCACAAAGGAAACATTTAAATGAGTTGCATGAATGACAAGTGGTGTGGAAACAAAAAGAGGCAATTATCTGTGCCCGTCCTGTGCCAGGGCACCCTTTCAGTGTCTCCTTGGGCTTTCACAACTAGTAAGTGTACGTTCTTATATTTGAGAATGAGAGTTTCTTAGTAACAGCTGAGTCTAGTAATATAGTCATTTGTATTGCTACATTTATTTGCATACATCAAAACATGTGTATTATATGTATGTGAGTGTTTTGCCTGCTTGTATGTATGTGAACCACATGTGTGCCTGGTGTCTGAAGAGGGCTTCAGATTTCCCCAAAACTCCAAATTACAGATACTTGTGCTTGGAACATAACCCGGATCATCTGCTAGAGCAGTAAGTGCATTTAACCACTGAGACGTCTCTTTACCCTGCATATTGAGTTTTAAAAAGTTAGTATGGAGCTGGTGAGGTAATTTAGTGGGTTAAGGTGCTTGCTGCCAAGCATAATGACCTGAATTGGGTCTTCAGGACCTCCGTGGTGGAAGTGACTCATGTGAGTTGTCCTCTGATGTCCTTATAGGCATGCGTGCACACACACGCACACATAAATAAATAAAGTAAAAATAAAATTTAATCGTAACATATCTAAATGTATGGCTTAGGGTTAATAATTCTCTTTGGAGTGATTCTTTACTTTTAAGAAAATTTTGGAAATCATATAGAAAAATAAAAGTGTTTAGAATGTTCTAGGCAACCCCTTTCACCCCCAAATCAAAAGTTAATCCAATGCAAAGTTTTGAGATGTGTGTATATAATATATATACATAAATATACATTAAGCTACTTTTTTCTTGTAGGCACATAACAATTTCTTATACATTGTCATCTTGTGTGTATATCTTGCATATTTCCTTATTTAAAAAATGTTTTTTACTTTAGCTATCACTTTGTTGTTGATAACACTTACATACTTGTTCAGATTCTCCATGCTGTTGCTTGGTCTGCCTCCCAATGAGGTGAGGCTGGGAGGTAGAAAAGCGTTCTTACTAGTCTAGTCACACACTTTAATGTAGTTCTTTTTACAGCATTAAAGAATAGCTGGGTCCTCGGGTAGTATTATGTTCATTTTTCTGTATTCTGTAGATTTTATGTTTTGATTCTTATGTGGTGGGAGGATTTATTTTCTGGTCCAATCTAATTAGTGTTCTGTAGGCTTCTTGTATGTTTATAGGCATTTAGGTGGGTGGGGGAATACCCATTTAGGGGCAGGGGGAGGGGAAGGGAATGAGGAGGTTCCAAAGGGGAGATCTGGAAAGGGGGGGAAACATTTGAAATGGAAATAAAGTATGGAAAAAAAAAACCATAAGTGATGTCATGAGGAATGCTATGATAAAATATTTTTGCCTGATTTAAAAACACTAATAATATTTATATGCTTTTGTTGTTTGTTTGCAAATAAGTAGCTTATGCTGGCCTTGAACTTCTGATCCTTACACTTTTACATACAACATGCTAGAATTACAGGTGTGCACTGTTTTGCCCAACATTTGTACTTAATAGTTTACTTTTTTAGATTTATTTTCTTATTTTATATATGTAACTGTTTTGCTTACATTTGTGTATGTACACCTCATTGTGTGCCTGATGCCTACAGAGATCAAAAGACAGTGTCATATCCTTTGCCACTAGAGTTGTAGCTGTTTATGAGCTACCATGTGGATGCTTGGAACCAAACCCAGGTCCTCCACAAGAGTAGCAAGTACTTGTTTTGTTCATGTATATTACATGCTTGTCTATGTGAGGGTGTCAGATTAGAGACAGTAATGAGCTTCCATATTGGGTGCTGTGAAATGTACCCAAGTCTCTTCAGAAAGCAGCCAGTGTTCTTACCTCTCTAACCCCTGTTCTAAAGACCTTTTCTCGGCTGCCATAAGAAAATATCACAAATTGAATACCTTAGAACCATAGGCACAAGTTGGTTTTTTTTTTTTTTCAAAGTTCTAGAGGCTAGAAATTGGAATGTCAGAGTATTCTTCAGACCATTCTCTGTCTGAGGTCATAGAAAAAAGTCATTTCTTGCCCTTTCCTAACTTATGGTTAATGGTGCCAGTCCTTGGCTTTCTTTGGCTTGTAGCTGCGGCACACATTGTTGCCTGTCTTCACATGGCTAACTGTTTCCTTTGGGGGGAGGGGGGGAGTTTCGAGACAGGGTTTCTCTGTATAGCCCTGGCTGTCCTGGAACTCACTTTGTAGACCAGGCTGGCCTCGAACTCAGAAATCTACCTGCCTCTACCTCCCAAGTGCTAGGATTAAAGACGTGCACCACCACTGCCCAGCGACTGTTTGTATATCCAAATTTTCCTAGTAAAATGCAGCTGTTTGGGGATTGGAGATGAGTCAGAGTAAAGGCACTTGCCATGCGTGTCTGGTGTCCCTATGTCTATCAGAATCATGTAAAGCTTCTAGGGGAGAAACAACTCCAGAAATTTGTCTTATCCTTTAAGTATGGCATGTACAGTAATATATACCATGCACACACACAATTAATAAATAACTAAAAATATATACATAGAATGTTTTATTTACAGTCCACACTAAAGGGTGTGTTTTCACTTGATGTCATCTGCAGAGATCCTACTTTGAAATAACTGCACAGCCTCGGGTTCTCAGCATGAATTTTGTAGGGGTACTCTGAGCTCAGCTTAGCAGATAAGCCCTAAAACATAGTCCAGTGATATGTTAATGTGAACTTGGTTTTTATATAGCACTGTAAGTCCTTCTTTGGAAAAAGTATGCTAGGCCTTTTTCTACTAATTTTAATATTATCCGCAATGAATTAGTTTGAACTGGGGATTGAATTCCTGACCTTTACGTGTCCTGGACAAGCACTAATATTGTGCTATCAATCCATGTTCTCACTAATTTACCCAGGCTGTTGAGTTGTAAATTTGTCTTTGGGTAGGAGATTAGAGGACATGGAAATATTTGCTGTCGATTAGCATCAATTTTCTTACATTTTTAGGCAGACGATTAGAAAGCTCAGGTTTTCCCCCCTCTTTTCCGTTATATCTGATTTAGCTCAAACTCACTATGTAACTTAAGGATGACCTTAAATGATCCTCCTTCCTCTGCCTATAAAGTACTCAAGTTAAAGTTGTCTGCTATAATAGTTGGCGTTTAGTTTTCCTTTTAAAGGTGATACTATGTTATGTGTTTGGGTTTTTAGATGGTCTTTCATGGATGTAGCACACTTTAGCCTAGAACTCAGCTGTGTACCCGAGGTTATCCTCAAACTTGGAATTCTTCCTCCGTCTGTCTCTGCAGTCACTGGGATTATAGAGGTGTGCATTACACTCCTGATTTACTTTGCGATATGTTGATGTTACCTCCTCTTCTTCTCCCCCCCCCCAACCCCCCTTGAGGATTTCTCTGTGTAGCCCTGACTGTCCTGGAACTCATTCTGTAGACCAGGCTGGCCTCAAACTCAGAAATCCGCCTGCCTCTGCCTCCCAAGTGCTGGGAGTTACCTTTCTTAAAAGTGATATATTACAGGAGCTGGTGAGACACTCAGCAATTAAGCATTGACAACTAACTCTTCCTAGATTTTGATTCCCAGCATCCACAAAGGAGCCCATAGCCATCTATAACTTTAGTCCCAAGGCATCAGATACCTTCCAAAGGCATTGTACTCAAGTGGTGAATAGACAATAGATTCAAGGAAAACACCCAGCCATACACACAAAATAAAAATTATTAAAAGTTTTAAAGTAATCTACTTCATAAAAAGGAAGAATCATTTGAATGCCTCTTTTGTTACTGTTGTGTCATCATCTCCCCCCCGCCCCACCCCCCGAGAATTACAGGGTCCAGACACCAATTTCTGTTCTATCAAAAGTTAGCTGTTACCTTCTAAGACTTAATGTACTTTATAATCCCAAAAGTTCCTTTTGGAAATAAGTTTTTTTGTTGTTCTCTGACAAAAGTACAACTTCTAGTGTAGCCTTCTACTCTTTTATATGCTATGGTATCCCCAATTACTGTTTATTGCACTCAGGGTCTTAGGCACTCTTATGTTATTGTTTGAGGTCAATCCTAGGTCAGATAGTTAGTTGGCTCCCTCTCCCTCCTTTTTGTAAGATGCTTTTTGTCTTAGAAAGGGGAAAATGTGTCTTAAATCATAAAGTTTCATGTAAGGTTCCATAGAGTAGTGTTAAGATAGCTTTCAGGTGAAATACTCTTTAGAGAAGTTAGGAGTTGTGGGGCTGGAGAGATGGCTCAGCAGTTAAGAGCACTGACTGCTCTTCCAGAGGTCCTGAGTTCATTTCCCAGCAACCACATGGTGGCTCACAACCATCTGTAATGGGATCTGATGCCCTCTTCTGGTGTGTCTGAAGACAGCTACAGTGTACTCATATACATTAAATAAATAAATCCTTAAAAAAAAAAAAAAAGAGGTTAGGAGTTGTAACAGCAACAATGTAGCAGTTTATGTATGTTCATCTAAGCTTCAGAGTAAAGTCTCGTTAGAAGTTGATAACAGGCCGGGTAGTGGTGGCGCATGCCTTTAATCCCAGACAGATTTCTGAGTTTGAGGACAGCCTGGTCTACAGAGTGAGTTCCAGGACAGCCAGGGCTATACAGAGAAACCCTGTCTCAAAAAAAAAAAAAAAAAAGAAGAGGAGGAGGAGGAGGAAGAGGAGAAGGAGGAAGAAGGAGTTGATAACAGATACATTTAAACAATCTTTAATTATTTTCTTTTTAACACATTCTTTTGTTCTTTTCATTACTATTTTTGGAACATATGTATTGAAATTTTACTTTAATCCCAGGCAAAGAGAGGCAGGGCTGATCTTTTGAGTTCCAGGCTAGTTTGGTCTACAGAGTGAGTTCTAAGACAGCCAGGGCTAGATAGAGAAACTCTCTTGGTGGAAAAAGAAAAAATTAAAAGCATTGACACCTGGATACAGAAAGAGCTAACTAAGCTAGGCATGGTGGTTTAGGCCTGTAATTCTAGTACTTAAAGAGGCTGTGGCACAAAAATTGCTTCAAATTTGAGGCCATCCTGGGCTATGCACTAACACATGCACACGCATACACTCACATACATACACATACCAATTTTAATAAAAAGATGGAAGGTATATTTTTATTTTCAAACTGTAACCAATTGAGCTTCCCAATTTATCTGTTATTAGGGGTCATGGACAACTTTGTCTCATCCGTCTTGGTTCTTGAGAGTTGAGTTTGTAGTAGATTCTGGTTTTTCTTGAATAGGGAAGCTTGAGCTTCTTAAGAGTGATCTATTGGAGGGGTCTATGATAGGAGACAGTCTTTAAAAGCAGAACTTAACACGGTGGCTATGATGGTGCACACCTTTAATCCCAGCCCTCTGAAGGCTGACATAAGAGGATTATGATTTTAGAACCAGCAATAGTCTGCCTTTCAAAGCCTTATCTTGATTTGACCATTGATCACTACTCCAAATACTTCAACCTCATGAGAATTTCATTTGTTTTCTGAGTTGGGTCTCATATATCCCAAATTGGCCTTAAAATGAAACTCCTAATGATTTTTTCTACTCCTTCCAAGTTCCGACATTACCATCAATGTCCAGATTAGGTGGAAAATTGTCAGAAACAATGCACAAGAACTCTGCTTTCTACAAAAATGTCTTACTTTTAAATGGTAAGGTTTAGGTCTTCGATTTTATGCTTGCGAATTAAGGAAGAAAATATTTTCAAGATTTTGGGTTTTTTTTGAAACAGTTGTATTATGGGCCAGAAAAATGACCTTGAATCTGTGGCCCTCCTTTTTCCTCATCTTCGTCAATGCTGTGATGTTGGGTATGAGGCACCAAATTCAGATTGAAGTTTCTTTTAAATGGAGAAACTTTTAATTAAAGTATGCTACTTTTTATTAAATTTGAAAGCTGTTGTTGCAGGGCAGTGGTGGCGCATGCCTTTAATCCCAGCACTTGGGAGGCAGAGGCAGGCGGATTTCTGAGTTCGAGGTCAGTCTGGTCTACAGAGTGAGTTCCAGGACAGCCAGGGCTATACAGAGAAACCCTGTCTCTAAAAACAAAAACAAAAAAGAAAGCTATTGTTTATACATACACTTATGGTAATGTTTTCAATTATCTGTTTTGTGGTTTCTTTTCTTTTTTGTGGTTTTTTTTTTTTTTTTTTGTATTTTGTTTACATTTCAAATGTTTCCCCCTTTCCAGATCTCCCCTTTGGATCCTCCCTATTCCCTCCCCCCCTCCCCCTGCCTCTATGGGGGTATTCACCCACCCACTCTCATCTTCCCTCCTTGGCATTCTCCCTTACTGGGGGATCTAACACCCTCAAGCCCAAGGGCCTCTGCTCCCCCTGATGTCTAACAAGACCTTCCTCTGCCACAAATGTGGCCAGCACCATGGGTCCCTTCCATGTGTATTCTTTGGTTGATGATCAAGTGTTGGATCATTGAGGGGTCAGACCAGTTGACACTGTTGCTCCCTCCATGGGACTGCAAACTACCTCAGCTACTTCAGTCCCTTCCCCAACTCCTCCATCTGGGACCTCACACTCAGCCTTACGGTTGCTGTGATGTGACTCTTTGGGTATTTTGAACTTTTGGGCTAGTAACCACTTATCAGTGAGTACATACTGTGTTCATTCTTTTGTGACTGAGTTACCTCGCTCAGGATGATATTTTCAAGTTCCATCCATTTGCCTAAGAATTTCATGAAGTCATTGTTTTTAATAGCTGAGTAGTACTCCATTGTGTAAATGTACCACATTTTCTGTATCCATTCCTCTGCTGAGGTACATCTGGGTGGTTTCCAGTTTCTGGCTATTATAAATATGGCTGCTATGAACATAGTGGAACATGTGTCCTTATTACATGTTGGAGCATCTTCTGGGTATATGCCGAGGATTGGAATAGCTGGTGTTTTGTGGTTTCTTAATGGACTTTTTCATGTACTAGAAATTGATCTTAGAGACTCACACACAGACTAACTACACCACTGAACAGTATCTTTAGTATACTGAGCATATGATTTTTGAACTAATACAAATTTTCAGTATCAACCTAGTGTGGAATCTGCTTTGTCCAGATGTAAATGTTTCTCCCATATGAGTTACTGGCCTCTCTTTCTTTCTTTGGAGTCTTTACTTTTTTTAATCTAGTGTGTCCTTAGTCACATTCTCGCATATTCAGATACTTCTTTTGCAGAGAGAATACTTTTTTCCCCCTTTATTTATTTATTCATTCATTTATTTGAGTACACTGTCACTCTCTTCAGACACACCAAAAGTAGGAATTGAACTTTGCAAAAGCATCTGCAAATGCAGTCAGTGCTCTTAACCACTGAGACATCTCTCCAGCCCAGTTTTAGTAATTCTTTATACAGATATAACTGAAATCCTTCCATTAACGATGTTACTCTAATAAAGTGCAGTTTATAATGTATCAGTTACAATAAAATATCCTAATTGGATGAGATTCTAGGTGTGGTAGGTCAGAATAAAAAGAGTAACATATAATGCAAGCTATGTAGGTGAATTAGAGTGAAAAAATAAGTGGACGTGTGTGTCCAAATCCGTCTTTTAAATTTACATTTATTAATGAGTGTTTACACACAGTTGCTGCAAAGAAAACCTGTAGGCAAAAAGACAACTCGTGGAATCAGTTTTCCTCCTTCACTGTGTATATTATTGGGCATAGCAGCAAGCTCCTCTACTTCCTGAGCCACCTCTCTGGCTCAGTTTTGAATCCTAACATCTTACTGAAATTGTGCTACTTTTGATTGAGCTTTTGGTTGAAACCTTTTGACAGGGCTAGAATCCGGGCCCTTGGTTAGGTGTTAGTGCTCACCTTTATACCCTCACTGGGGGGGTGAAGGGGGAGAAGCAGGTGGATCTCTGAGTTTGAGGACAGCCAGGGCTACATAGAGAAACTCTGTCTTGAAAAATAAAGCAAAAAAGAATCCAGGGCCTTGCACAGGTGAGCACAAGTGCTGTAACACTGCTGCTTTGGGGGCTAGTTTTGAGCAATAGGATAAGGGAAAGCCTCTCTCTGGTTAGCAGACTCTGAGCCCCAGCCAATTTGAGATTAATTCTTAAACTTGGTAGTTGATACCACTTACACTGTTTTCTACTCTTTGTCCTACAGGGGTTGATAGTCCTTGGGGAGGCACCTTTCCCAGATCATACAACAGACTTACTTTCACTTAGTTCTGAGGTGAAGACAGATCATGGGAAAGATAAATTGGTAAGTATAAAAGATAGGTGGTGGTGGTGGTGGTGGTGGGGTAGCTCTTAATAGGTCCAGAAACTACAGCCACACATAAAGTTACAGAGTAGTGGTTGGATCAGGGCACATAGGTATAGCACACTCATACAGTAGAGAGTGGGGTGGAAGGGAGGCAGGCTCTTAATTAAACAAGTTGAAGCAAAGGGGACAGCCACATTTTGAATAAGACAGAGAGAGACAAAGGGCTTGACTGTCTTGCACAAAGCTCTGGTTCAGTCTTTACCACTGCATAAGCCAGGCGTGGTAGTGCTCACCTGTAGTCCCAGCACTTGGGAGGAGTGTCAGAATACCGGTCATGTTTTGCTGTATATGTGGAGCCTTGTCTCAAACATTTAAAAAACAAACAAACAAACAAACAAAAAACCAAAACCAAAAAACAAAACAAAACAAAAAAATTAAAAGTTGGAATAGGAGCACTTAGTCCTCAATGGGACATCTGTGTTGCACCTCCCCTTCCCCCAAAGGCTCATGGATCCTTGGAGAAGAAGGGCATAAAGATTATAAGAACCAGAGATAGTGGGTAGCAACTAGGGAACCGGTCTGCCAGTCACAGCAGAGGCGTTGCACTTGTAAACTTAAAATGGTTATGACAATATGCACAAGACGTGTACAAACCCTACCCAGACAAAATACCAGCATAGAAAGGGAAGTTGAGCACAAAATCCTACCCCTAGCCCAGGGCCTACTGCCCACTAATAGCTGCTGAGGGGCAATTAGTTTTTTCCAGTGGCAGGCCACATATGCAGGAGTATATAGGCAGCACAATTAGACTTTTTTGGGGGTGGGGGGGCTCTTGAGACAGGATCTATCTTACATAGTCCTGGCTGTCCTGGAACTATGTAATTGAGGATGGCCTTTAACACGGAGAGCTCCTGCTTCTGTCTCCCAGGGTACCTGGATTAAAGGCATGCATCAGGAGGCCTCACTAGGCTTTTTTTTTTTTTTAAGACACAAAGTTGGATGTGTAGGGAAGTAAGGAGATGAAGCAAGTGTTGAGTGTGCTCAAAACAAGTGTGAGTGTGTGCTCAAAACAAGTATGAGTGTGCTCAAAACAAGTGTGAGTGTGCTCAAAACACATTGTACAAAAAATCCTCAACAAATAAAAATAACAAAGGGAAAGTTTTGGATTAGAGATTTTTTACCACAGAAAAACTTTGTGTACTTTGTGGATGATTTTTATTTCATAATGAGAATAAAAGTGTCTTAATAATCTTTGATACATACTTCTAGCTCAGATCTTTTCTTTATCCTTTTGCCTTTCTCTTGGCACAATTTCATTCTGGATTCTAAGAGTACCTATATTTTTCACTTTTCAATTTTTCCTTTAAAAAGTACTGGCTTTGAAGTTTCAGTGACTTTGAAACTTCAGACTTCCTTAACATTAATGGTTTGTTGGTTGGTTGGGGGGTTTTTTTGGCTATGCTTCCTAAAAGATGCACATAAAGTTCTGGTGGTGGTGGTGGTTGTTAGTGAAAGTAAGGAGTTTGCTTTATCTGCAATCCAAAAGACTTTGCTCTTCATTTTCTATTATTAGTGTTAACTTGTAATTTGGTGGAAACTAGTACGAGTTTAGATAGAGATGTTTGAATCCTGGAAAGGTCTTTTTATCTAGCTCTGCTGTTTGAATCCTGGAAAGGTCTTTTTCTAGCTCTGCTGAGTTTGGTCCTGCTTGCTAGTGTTTAGACTGAGTCTCAGGCTGCCTTTGAACTCTGTTACTTTTTCTGTTGCTGTGATCAGATAACCTGATGAATGTTCACAGTTCCAGGAGACAATAGGTCTTGGCGGAGAAGTCAGGAAGCTTTTGGTGTAACTAGTTACACATCAACAGTCAAGAAGCCAGAAGGTGTAAATGCTCGTGCTCAGCAAGTCTTCTCCTTTTTGTAATCTCAGACCCTATTTCAGAGAATGGAGACACTAGTTAGCCTAATTTATATGATTCCTCATATATAGGCCTCTCCAGCCCCCAAGAAACCTTATCTTTAGGGCTGGAGAGATGGCTTAGTGGTTAGGTCACAGGCTGCTCTTCCACTCAATTCCCAGCATCTATATGGTGGCTCACAACTACCTATAACTCCATTCTGAGGGGATCTGGTGTCTTCTAGTCTCTGCAGGCAGTGCATGCACATGGTGTACAGACATGGAAGCAAGACACTTAATACACATAAAATAAAAATGAATAAATATTAATACTTAAAAATGAAAGGCAAAAACAAGATAAATAAAAAACAAGATAATAAAATCAAAAGTAACCTCTGTCTTTTGGAAAGATAGAGAGTTAATAAATCATTGCCAATACTAAAGAGAAAAGGTAAAAATTGCCAACATGAATAAGGACTGTCTTTACAGATTTTACAAATAACAATTTTATAAGCATCTTAATATTACTTACTTTGGTTACATAGATGAAATATTCAGATTCTTTAAGAGATGCAGATTACTGAGACTCACCAACTACAGTCATTCGTTGGTTATCCTTTGATCGTCCCTTCTTTTACCTGTAATAGAGACGATAGTAATGTTTGCATATATCGTGTAAGTACCTCCATATCGTTTTGTCTCTTAAATAACATTTAGATTACTTCTGATACATAACATACATGATATGTAACTACACTGTTCGTTGGGGGGTATAACAACCCCAGAAGTCTGTGTATGTTCACTACAGATATGTTTGTCTATTTTCTGTTTATTTTGTATTGACTCACTCTGTAGAGGTGGCATTTGTGGTTATGATCCAATTATAAATAGCATATTGCCATATTTTTTGTTTAAAAAATGAATTTGTATTTTCAGACCTTGTATAAGTAGAAGGGAAAATTTCTATCTGTTACTGTTCCTGAACACAGAGACAACAACAACAAACCCTCAATAGCATAGTAGCGAATCAAACGAATGCTTATAACAGCCCGTGTCATAAACAACCAAGTGGTTTCTATTGATGCGTCATTAGAGTTGGGAGCCGGCTAGCGTGATAGCTTGTTCTAGAAAACCAGTCGGGCTTTGGTGGTGGCTCAGCCGGGGAGAATACTTGCCGTGGGGCCTGGTGACCGGAATTTAGTTCAGAGCCCCCCCCCCCCCCCCCCCGTTATCTTACAGCTTCCACATACGTACTATCTTTATGCACCTATGCATCCTACATACAAATAAGTGAAATTTAAAATGTTTACAAAAATGTCGGCGAACTGTGACTAGAAGCATACTTCCTCAGAAAATGTATATTTAATGTCAATGCTACTTGGTAAAAACACAGTGCATTTTCACCTGTGTAGAAGAATAAATATCCCAAAGGCATTGTATTTTGTCATAGGTACAATATAAAACATTCAAACTAGAAAAGACAAAATCAAAACTGACTTTATGAAGAAGCCATTAGACCTTTAGTATGTAAAAGTCTTAAGATAAAAGATCAAAGTATTAAATTCATTTATATTTCAATTTATTGAATAATAAATAAGTGATTGAATAATTAACCATCAAAAACCATAAAGCTGGGTGGTAGTATTCCATGCCTTTATTTCCAGCACTTAAGAGGCAGAGACGAGCAGAACTCTGATGCTGAGCTAGAGCTACCCAAAGAGACTCTTTAAAAAAAAAAAAAACAACCACAAACCAGAGAGAGACAGAGACATAAAGCTAAGTGTATGGTAGTAAACACCTGTAATAACAGAACATGCTGGGTTGGAGCAGAAGATCAGGAATTCAAGATCAGTCTTGACTATATAGTCAGGCTAACCTGGGATACATGAGACTTATTTCCAAATTAAAAAAAAAAAAAAAGCCAGACTAGAGAGAATGACACAGGTGTGTCAATTACTTTTTATCAAATCATCAAATGTTAGGGTAATTCTTTGGAGGAGAGGGATGTGGTTCAGTGGTAGATGCTTACCTAAACTTGTCTTGAGTCCCTGTATTTGATAACTTTATTTCATACTATATAAAAGTTAATTTAATATATCATTAAAAACAAAACCTAGAATACTTGAAAATATTTAGAATATTGGAATATTCTAAAGGATTTCACATATCTGTATCACAAGGTTTTCATTAAGAAAATAAAGGGATGGGCCTGGGAAGACTGCTCAGTGGTTAAGAGCACTGCTCTTGCAGAAGGCCCTGGTTCAGTACCTAGCACCTACATCAGGTGCCTTACACCCCCTTCCAACTTCAGTTCCAGAGGATCTAAAGTCCTCTGGCTTCTCTGACTACCTACATAGTATGATACGAATTATGCAAGC
The DNA here is from genome assembly GCA_019843965.1 of Rhynchomys soricoides. Taxonomy (NCBI): domain Eukaryota; kingdom Metazoa; phylum Chordata; class Mammalia; order Rodentia; family Muridae; genus Rhynchomys; species Rhynchomys soricoides. The sequence goes on along the minus strand of JADRCH010000249.1, from coordinate 2,655,103 downwards.
ACCTATAATGACTAAATCTTTCAAAGAACGATTTACCACTACATCAGGTAATTTATGTTCATATATAAGAACCCTTATTTGAAGAAATCTGTAAAGAAATGTTACAAATTGTTTTGTTTTGAGACAGGATATAGTTGTGTAAGTCAAATTAAGCATCAGATTCTGAGTCCCACTACTTCAGCCTCCAAAGTGCTAAGATGACAGGAACTACCATGACATTCGATAATGTCCTTTTCATTCAATTATTTTATTTTGTTTATTTAGCATGATAGAGTGTATGTTTTCTTGTTTGCTTTCCATCTTTTATATTGAATCTCTCATTATTGCCCAGAGTTTGTCAAGTCAGCTGGTCTAGCTAGACAGCTTGCTCTAGGGGCTCACTTGTCTCTGCTCCCTTAGCTCTGAGATTATAGGACTGCCACTCTAGCCCATGATTTATGTAAGCACTGTGGATCTAAACTAAGGTTTCGTTCTTGGCAAGTGTTTTACACACTGAACCTACTATCTACACAGCTCTTGATTTGGTTATTCATTTCAGAATAACTCCATTACTATTAATCTTATTTTATATGGGTTTAGATTCAGTTGATTGGATTACCTAGTTATGGCATTGGGAACTCCCTCAGATTGGCTCCTGTGGCATTTTTACTTGTTTACTTATGTTAGTTTTTTGTTTTGAGGTAGTACGTGATTAAGCTGTGCTGGCTGGCCTTGGAAAACCATGTCTAGAGACCAAGATCACTGGTTATAGTCATTGCTGACTGTGCCACTGGTAATAATATTTCTCAGTAGATATAGCTAGGAAACCCAGCTGCTGTTGTTCATACATCTGTAACACATCTATTTTTATTTCATTGTCTGCTCATTTGTATGTTTTAAAAATTATGAATTGGAACAAACTCAACGGTACTAAAAAGGCTTTGGAAAAATCAAGAGTTTGAGACTAGGACCTGGAGAGAGATGGCTCAGTAGTTGAGAAGAGCACATGTTGCTCTTGCAGACGACTTACATTCAGTTCTCAGCATCCACATCATGGCTCGCAACCTATGTAACTCCATATTGCCTTTCTTATGAGGGTATCAGGCACACATGTGATTCACACATGCAGGCAAAATACTCACACACATAAAATAATCTAAAGGAGAAAAAAAAGATTGAGACCAGTCTGGCTACATTGTGAAATCCTATCTCAGTCAACAAACCAACCCATGAATTGCTAACAGTTGATCATGATAGTTTTCACTTTGTCATTGATAGTTACTTATTTGTTTTTGTTTTGATACTTGGTATTGCTTTCCAAGGCTGACCTCCAGCTCACAGCAGTCCTCTTAACTCTGCCTCCTGAGCGCTGTAGCTAGAAAGATGTGTGCTACCACATTTAACCATAATTATGTATTCAATAGAATACCTATATAAAGAGAATTTTATGATTACCAGCTTATATGAGAAGCAAACTCACTAACCTAGAATACAGTGTTCATGTACAGAATGTTAATGATATTGTATAGTCCAAACTGCTTTCTGAAATTTTAGATTTGTTTTTTTTGTTTTTGTTTTTGTTTTTGTTTTTTCCCCTTGTGGGTTTGTTGGTTTGCCTGTTTCTTTGGTGGGGTTTTGTTTTGTTTTGATACAAATTCTCTCTCTATACAGCATTGGCTGTCTTAGAACTCACTATATAGATAGGCTGGCCTAGAACTCTCAAAGATCTGCCTGCCTCTCTCTTTTTGGGGAGGGAGGGGTTAGGAAACAGTCATATGGTTCTAAGGATAAACTCTTTCCATTTTCCTCGCTCATCTTAGCTCTCTTCCGATCTACCATTACTTTTGGGTTATCTTTTTATTGTTTTTGTACACAAATAAGTATTTGTACACTTGTGTTGTTAGCATGTGTATGTTTGCTGTTGTTTTGAGATAAGATCTCAGATAGCCTAGAAACTCAGTTGTAGCTGAGAATGACCATGGCTGGAGGACTAGGGATTCATAAAGATCCTCTACTACCGCACATCTTGTCTCTAAAAACAAAATAAAATTCCTCCTTGTGTAAATATTGTTTAAATGACTATTTAGTCCTAAATTCAAATTGAGGATTTTGTTTAGTAAAACATTTCTTCTTTTGAGTATTGGTAAATAATGTCATTAAAATTATCTTTTTTCCTTTCTGTACTCATTCTACTTTAAAGAAGTGATATGAAAAACAACTGAGGTACTAAGTATTCATTTTATTTCTAAAGAGAAGTATGCTAAAAATGTAAGCTCTTCAGTAGTTCAGGGTAACAATTTTCTTACCTTTGGTTAGTCATGAATAATTTCTTTTCCTTGCATTCACTAGAAATATTGAGTGCTGTTTTGTCCTGACAAAGGTTTGAGGGTAGATTTAACTGGCTGGGAAATATTGATCCATAGCAATAACTGTTGACTGACTAGGTCAGTAAGTTGGGCTATAAATGACTAAGTTTAAGCAATTAGGATTTACAAGATGGTTTGCAGTTGCTATTTCCTTAGGTTATATATATTTGCAAAAATGTGTATAAATATAAATTCTGTTTTTGGTTTATTGTACTTTAAATAACATTATTCCCTTTGAAAGTTTGAAAATAGTAAATTCAAGGGATGTAAACCCCTTGTTTAGTTGCTAACACCATATAAGCCAGAGATGGTGCTACATACCTGCTGTCAGTACACTGTGAGGTATCAGAAGATCAAAGTCATTCTCAGCCAGATAAAAAGAGGCCAGCCACGAATACTATCTTGATTATCGACCCACAAAAAGTAAAAAAGTGCAGTTAGGTGTGTGTGACCTCGTTTTAGAATATGCTTAAAACTGATACCAGATATGTAACTCTGGGTGTGGAATTTTTATAGTCTTCTGATTTCCATTTAGGATAATATCCTGGCTAAAGTGCTAGTTTTTAGGAATGACTTGTGCACCTTAAATGTAGCAAACGGTATTTTCTGTTTTCACTTTATCTTGAGTATCAGATGGCTCAGCTGGTAAAAGGCACTTGGTACAAAAGCCTGATGACTTAAGTTCAGTTCCCCGGCACTTACATAAAGTTGGAGAGAACCGAACTTGCAAAGTTGTCTTGCACACAAGCAAGGGCACCATACACAGACACAAAATAGTATTTTAAAGAAGAAAACCCCAAAACTATGCTAAGTATTAATGAGATGATGAGGACTCTGAGCTAAGAAGTGATTCATTAGAAAGTTTTAAAGATAATTGATTTATTTTAAGCTAAGAATATAAAACTATATTCCTGTTACCCAGTTTGCCTTGTAATTTTGATGTTTGTCAGAGAATAACTAACCCAAAACTAAACTATTGTTAAGTTTTAGCTCACCAAAAATGATGTGTATAAGAAAATGATATTTCAAGAAGAGAGCCGTTTTGCTTTCTTACTGTTTTGGCCACACCAACCTTGAATTCCAAGCAACCCTCCCCCCTTAACTTTCCAGATGTTGAGGTTCTAAGTTCATAGAAACATACTTCTCAGGACACTGGTTCTTAGATCCTTCCTTGTCCCCGCCCCCAATACACCCTATAAAACCTCTACTTAATATGATATTTCTTCAAGGCTTTTTGTCACATTTCTTCGGTTTGGCTAAGAGGACAAATTATTAATTCCAGTGCCTGTCTTTTCTATCACTATGTTAATTATTTTATGCCTTATACCCGATTCTTTCAATAAAAGAAAAAATTTACAGTATCCCTCATTGCCTCTAATTCTCACAGTTACTCCAAAAGGCAATCCTTTGTGGCCCTGCTTTATTTAGACAGAGGAGGATTATGAGTGCATTTTGTCTGCCGCCTTAACTTTTCTATGCTTCCTCTGTGAGCTGTATAAATCCTTAGTGTTCATCTAAATGTTTCAAAAAAAAAAAAACAAAAAAAAAAAACCTCATGGAAGCTTCAGTGATCATGCCTACTCTCTGGGTAATTAAGTCTGAATATTTGGCTCTTTTTATAGTTTCTTTGCTTTTTTTAAGACAAGGTCTTATTATGCAACACTGGCTGGTCTGAAGCCTACTATATAGATCAGACTGGTGTCAGACTCAAGAGATCTGCCTGCCTCTGTCTGCTCACAGGGGCTAGGGTAGCGCATGCCTTTAATCCCAAATGAGCCAGACAGATCTGAGTTCAAGCACAGCCAGGGCTACAGAGAGAAACCCTGTGTCAAAAAAACCAAAGGAAGGAAGGAGAAAAAGAAAAGTGTGTGCCCCTATGCCCAGCTTCTTTTTATACTTTCTTATTGGGGGTATTGATGATGTTTGAATTATGCTTTCATTTTCTGAGAACACTAGTGATGTAAACCAGTGCAGTAGAAGTGATCAAGCCTAAAGTGTATCAGAATTGTTTATGAAATATTTGTTAACATCCTTGCAGCTTTTAGACTACAGGATAAAGAGTGTGTTCTTTTTGCCTTAGGGTATTATGAATGTATTTAAGGAACTGTGGATGACTTCACACATACTTGTGAATAAAATAAAATGTACTTTCCTTAATGAAAATTAAAATCCATATTAAAGAATAACAAATCTGAATTTCATTGCTGTTATAACAACACCTGTCTCTTAAATCAGAGAAAAACGTTTTATATTTATGTATATCTGTGGATATGAAAATTAAAAGTAGCTGCTGAGCAGAAATTTGCTGTGAGTGATAAGATTTCCTGTGATTTTACTTCATTACTTTCCCTTTAGAGAAGATTCTTTCTGTAATAAATTTTTGTAAATGTATTTTGTAATAAGATTTTTGTTAAGAAAGGTAACTCTTGTGGTCCAAGAGTCACACCACAAACCACACCAATCTCAGACAGGGATGGTTTATTGAACACACAGGCTAAGACTGATTGATTGGGGCAGTAATTCAGAATTCAGGGCTGAGGCTACAACCCCAAACATCTTTTTCTGTCAGCTTATAAAGGGTAAAACCGCAAAAACCACAGTGAGTTCATCACACAGGTGCAGGAAGAGCTCCCTGGTCATGGGCTCTAACCAAATCCATTTTAGACATAATAGTTTGTATTGACCTTTAATTTGATAGGTCCTACATAAAGCTTTGTGGAATTTCTTAAGATCAACAAACCTCGGAACATAACAGTATGTGATCAACATAATATTGCTATGAGTCAAGTTATTTTTCTGTCAGTGACTAGTGGGCATATTACAGCAACAGTAAAATAACTGGCAGGCATGGAACAAAATTGCTGCCGCTATGCTAGAGGGGCAGGTCTCAGCAGTACCATTTATTCTGCCGAGTGTCTTTGCAGTTAAGAGTCTTATACTCTGGGCTGGGCTGTGTGTGGTGGCAAACACTTTTAACCCCAGCACTCAGATGGCACAGAGGTAAGCTGATCGTTGTGAGTTCGAGGCCAGTCTGATGGCCATATAGCAAGTTCCAGCATAGCCAGGAATGCATACTGAAACCCTGTGTCAAAAAAACAAAGATAGAAATGACCCGTTCAATCTCTCTTCTAAGGAAACCTTAATCAAATGGAGAGTCAATATTGGTAACTTACTCAACATTTAGACACACATTCAGAATTTTATGCTAAAACTTTTTTTTTTTTTTTATTTCATTTTGTTTCATTTCTGAGACCAAGTTCTTAATACATAACCCAGGCTGGGCTCTAGTTTCTGTGTAACCCAGGTTAACCTGTAGCTTGAAATCCTCCTACTTCTGCCTCATTAGCACCATGCGTGGCTCTGTTTTAAATGAATATGGAATTGCCTGTTTGTACATACCCACAAATAGTCCTCTGAGCCAAACAGTCATACATCTTCTCGTTAATACTAACCTAAAAATAAAGTTTTCTCACTTTTCATGGTTCCCCTCCCCCATATTTTTTTTGTTTGGGGTTTAGAGTGTAGGATCGGGTGGTGGAGGCAGGGTTTCACGTAGCTGAGGATGCCCTTGAACTCTCGGTCCTCTCGCCCCTTCCAGACGCTGCACAGGCCTGCACTATCGATTCCCATCACTTTTTCTTGCTATAATATTTGTTTGTACTTTTTCAGAGTTCTTGCAGATAGTAAATCTTCACAGGTTTATCTGGTGTTTTGTAATTGTGATCTGGTTTGACTGTGTAGTTCAGTATGGCTTGACCTCTTGATATTTCGGCCTCTGCTTCCCGGGTGCTTGGATTACAGGCTTATTGTCACTGTGCAAGCCTATGTTGCCCAACTGTAAAGGAAATTTAAAAATAGTGTTCTTCTCTAATCCCAGCACTCGGGAGGCAGAGGCAGGCGGATTTCTGAGTTCGAGGCCAGCCTGGTCTACAGAGTGAGTTCCAGGACAGCCAGGGCTACACAGAGAAACCCTGTCTCAGAAAACCAAAAAAAAAAAGTTCTTCTCTAATACTGTTTTGATTTTTATGTATATTTTAAAATCATAATCATTTATGTGCATGGGTGTTTTGTTTGCATGTATTTGTTTGCCACATGTGATGTGTACTCACAGAGACAAGAAGGATGTATCACATCCCTTGTAACCATAGTTAAAACAAGACTGTTGGCCACCATATGGGAACTCAGGTCCTATAGAAGAGCAACCAGTGCTTCCTCATGCTGTGGTGACCCTCCCCAACCCCAACCATAAAGTTATTTTTGTTGCTACTTCATAACCATAACTTTCCTACTATTTTGATTCAGTGGCTTTAGTGGCAGCCCCTATAAAAGGGTTGTTTGACCCCCAAAGGGCTCTCAGCCTACAGGTTGAGAAACACTGCGTTATTAGGATGTATGTGCTAATCCATAGCACTGGGAGTGGGGGTGGGAACCCTGCTACTTTGGATCATTGACCTATTAAGTGCATCTTAGTAATTACAAGAAATTCACAATACCCCAAAGCTAATTCTGAGTGTAAGGAATCAGAAACTACAATCACTGTCTTTATGTGTTTTTTCTGCAACTCCAGAATCAATGATTAGCTGCATTCCTGTCTTTATTGGCTATAATTCAAAGATATGATTGACACTCAGACTCACTCCAACCTCCATTCTGTTGTTTCTAATATGAGGAAGGGTCTCATGTAGCCCAACCTACAATTGATGTCTGTCTTCTCCTGCCTTACCTTCCAAACAGTGACATCATCACAATCCCAGCTCTTTTACCTCCTTTGAAGTATATATAACCTGTAAATATAAAATTTGTTTTATATTTAATAGAGGATCCTTAAACAGCTTCCTTATTTGTGTAAAGGTAGTTGTTAATCTAGTATGCACAAGGTTCTGGGTTTGATCCACAGAACCAAAGAGAAAATAAAACAGTAGCAAATGAAGCAGATGATTACATTCACTTGAAATTTGTATGTATGTGTGCAGGTGGGTGCATATAACTGCTGAGGCAGGAGGAGACATCAGGTGTCCTAGTCACTACCTTTTGGGGGGAGGGGGAGACAGTGTCTCTCAGCGGATTGGGCTCTCACTGATTAAGCTGGGCCAGCTGGGCAGCGAGTTCCAAGAATCTGCCTGTCCGTCTCTCCTCCTATATTCACACTGCACAAATTTCTAGTGAAATTTGTTTAAATCAAATTTAAATCAATTGCATGTGATTTAAAAAAATTTTTTTATGTATATGACTATTTTTCCTCCATGTAGTTCTCTGTACCATATGTGTTTCTGTTACTTATGGAAACCAAAGGAGGGCATAGGATCCACTGGAATTGGTGTTACAGATGGTTATGAACTGACATGGGTGCTGGAAATCAAACCTCAGTCCTCTGGAAGAGCATTCAATAATCTTAATTCTGAACCATCTCTCTAGCCTCTTCTTTATTTCTTTTTTTTATTATTATTATTTATGTGTATATGTTTGTGTCTGAGTGCATTTTTGCACATCAGTGCAGTGCCTACAGAGGTCAGAAGAGGGAATCAAATCCCTTGGATCTGTAATTACAAGTAGTTGTGAGACACTAGATACTGGTGCTAGGAACCAAACTGCAATAGTAGTAAACAGTCTCTGCTTGTTTTTTGAGTTAGTGTTTCATTGTGTAGCCCTGGCTGGCCTGGAACTCAAAAGAAATTACCTTCCACCTTGTAAGTGCTGGGATTAAAGGTGTGGGTCTCTAGTCTCTGCACTCAACTTTTTGTGTGAACTACTTGAGCTTAGTGTTTGTTCATGGATCTGAACTCAGGTTATCATGTGTTTGGCCAGCATTTTACTAACTAATCTATCTCCCCAGACACCATTGAGATTTTAATTTAGTTTTCTGTCAAAAAATAATATATTCCAACTGGGTAGTAGCAGTGGTCCCAGCACTCAGGAGGCGGAAGCAGGTGGATCTTTGAGTTCAGGGGCAGCCCAGGCTACATAGAGACACCCTGTCTCAGTGGAGGAGAAAGCGAGTGTGTGTGTCTGTGTGTGTGTGTGTGTGTGTGTGTGTGTCTGTGTCTGTGTGTGCGCCCATCCATCCCCACATGGAGCCATTTTAAAATAAAATACAATTGTGGATCCTAGATCTGTGCTACAGCACTTGTCAGACATGCTCTGGGCCCTAGGCTTGGTTCACAGCAACGTGAAATGAAGTAACAGATTTTGAAAAACAGATTTTTATATTACAGCAGCTGATGTCAATGACACTAAAATGTCTTGATTGTTACTTATTTACCCTTTTTGGAAGAGTCATGTTACTCTGTAATTGTTTTGCTAAACTTTTGTTTTATAAAATTATGTTGAGGTCCTTCCTCTGTCAGTATGTATGTATGTACTACTACTTGTAATCTGGTACAACATTTGGGTTCCTTTTTTCTCCAGAGCTAATTCTCTTAATTACTTTATTCTCATCATGGTCTGGTTTGGTTTTGAAGTTAGTTCACTGTCAGAAATTTCAGTGAAGTTGTGTTGCTGGGATAAATGGGGTTTTGTTAGTTTGTTTTGTTTCAAGACAGGGTTTCTCTGTGTAGCCCTGGCTGTCTTGAAACTCACTCTGTAGACCAGGCTGGCCTCAAGCTCAGAGATCTGCTTGCCTCTGCCTCCCAAGTGCTGGGATTAAAGGCATGCACTACCACCACCTGGCTCTGCCGAGATAAATGTTAATGTGTTTTCTCTTTTCTTTACTCAGATTGAATCAGTTTCTCAGCCATCAGAAAACCATGGTATTCCTGTTAGTCATATTACAGAGTCATTGTCTACCAAATCATGTGGAGCACTGAGACCTGTCAATGGAGTTGTTAACAGGTAATGTTTTATCTCTTCTACTTCTCACACTTAATACTGTTATAAATGTTGGATTGGGCCTAGTTATTCCCAGCCAAGACTGGAAAGCCTACCACTCACTGATACTTTATGTTTTATGCTGTGCCAGTATACGTTATTGAGTATGTTCATGCAATCCCTTGTACCTACCATTGTCTAAAAGGGACCAGCCATGGAGTAAAACAAAATCCTACAAATTTTTACTTGAAGGTTCTTAATAAGTTCGCTAAGCATGTGAATAAAACATATATTATCCTTAGGATTCATTATTCATAGAACTGTCTTTAAGACTGTTCATTAATATTTGCAAAATTGTTTTCTTCTCAATCATGATTTTTCTATAGCTTTTGTTAGTCATATTTGTGTTACGGAAGAAAAACTAAGGATGAAAAATTGACCTTTGTTTGTACTTGCAGACATAGTAGATATTGTGCACTGACAGCCTCATGACTAAGCATAGCCAAAATATTATTACACATTTAGATTATTGTGCATTGTTCTCCAGAGTTGACCTGCTTCTGTAGAAGGCCTGTTTGTGTGTGTGAACATTTGAAAGTCAGGAGATGGAACCCACATCACAGGCTTTCTTTCCTCTGTGTTCTGAAAAGTGTCTTCCTCCCCTTTTGTAGTCTTCAGCCTGTCCTGACAGACCAAGTTCCAGGTGACAGCTCTGATGCTGAGGAACAATTACATAAAAAGCAAAGGCTGAATTTAGTTTCTTCATCGTCCGATGGCACGTGTGTCGCAGCCCGAACTCGGCCTGTACTGAGCTGTAAGAAACGGAGGCTTGTTAGGCCCAGCAGCATTGTTCCTCTTTCTAAGAAGGTGGGTACTCAGAATCAGTCTGTTCTCTCAACTTCACTTTTATTTACCCAATACTGTCCAAAGTTGGCTAGCCCCCAGGTTCTCCCGTGAGCCTTCAAAACATACTGAGTCCTAAACCTGCTTCCTAGAGCTTTGTTTAGTTGCTTTGGAGTTAAAACTAAAATTCCCTTTCCTTTTTTTTTTTTTTTTTTTTTTAATTGTTTTAAATTTTGAGCTAGCATGTCATGTTTAATCTGATAGTTTCATGTGTATCATTGTACTTTGTTCATAGGAAGGTCATAGACCATGATAGGCAGATATGAAAACTTCTGGCTTGAGTTTTGAAACAAATGAAAGAGTTTAGATTCCACCATGAACACTTTGAAGGGGAATACATTTTTCATCTTCACTGTTCTCATTGAAATTGGAAGTGTTCGTCTGGCATGGTGGGGCACACCTGCACAATCCCAGCACATGACAAGTAGTGGAGGGATCTGGAGTTAAAGATCAGCCTTGACTAAAATCTCAATAACAAATTTGAAGGCATCCACCAGAGTTACATACGACTCTGTCTTAAGTAAACCAACAAAAATAACAACCAGGTGTGGAGCAGTAAGCCTCCTGGAACCGTTTCAGGCTTCTCCCTTCCACATAGTCATTTTGAGACAAGATCTCCTGTAGACCAGGATGATCTTTACTCCCTCCTTACCTCCTGTGTACAGGTGTGAACCACCAGGCTTGACTCTTGCTTTTGAGATTGTTGATTTGTTTTGTTTTTGTTTTGATACAAAGTCTCACTGTATAAACCAAGCTGGCCTGAACTCCTTATCTTGTCTTAGGTCGAAGGATCACAGGTGTATGCTACCATACCCACACTCTACCAAAAGTGACAGTGGCAGTTGTTGAAAGTTTAGCACTTTTTATAAGAATTTCATTTTCATGTGCTTATTTTCCCTGAATGTTTACAAGTGTGCCATGGGTATTGCCTGGTACAGTCAGTATTCTTTAAGGAACTTGCTGCCAGGAGTTTGGTTGTACTGCACTGATTGTATGAGCACAAAGTGGACTTGTGCTTTTGGAGGTTTTGTTTGCTTGCTGCTGCTGCTGCTGCTGCTGCTGTTGCTTTTTTATGGAGAGGGTGTAGGTCCCAAGGGTTGGAGGCAGAGGACCTCGGATGACTGGGAAAAGAGTGTATTGAGGTTCATGATGTGAAATTCCCAAATAATCAATAAAAATATTACGAAAAAAAGATACATTAAATAATATGAACTGGGACCTTCTAATTCACTGGAAATTGAACGGAATTAAAGTCCATTTAAAGATGCAATAGTATGTATGATTCTATTTGCAGTAGATTCTTGTTTTTATATAAAAAGAATATTACATACTAAAGCAAAAAGTTGGGTTTTTTTGTTTGTTTGGTTGGTTGGTTGGGGTTTTTTTTGTTTTGGTTTTTCGAGACATGGTTTCTCTGTATAGCCCTGGCTGTCCTGGAACTCACTCTGTAGACCAGGCTGGCCTCGAACTCAGAAATCCGCCTGTCTCTGCCTCCCTAGTGCTGGGATTAAAGGCGTGCGCCACCACTACCTGACCAAAAAAAAATGTTTTAATGTGTTTATTTTGCCTGAATGTTTGTATGTATATTATGTATGTTGCACAGTACCCTCAGATAGCAAAGGATGTTGAATCCTCTGGGACTTGGGTTACAGATGGTTATAAACCACCATGTTCATTACCAGTTCAACAAGGAACTGAACATACTCTTAGCTGCTGATCCATCTTTCCAGCCACAAAGACTTCCTTTTAAAAAAGAATCTTCACTAGAATATCTTTTCTTAGCTCTTCTGCATCCCTCCCTTCTTTGTTCTTTGTTCCTTGTGATTTGAGACTGAGTCTCTGTTAGCCAGGCTGGTCTTTATCTCCTAGGCCTCCTGCCTTTACCTCCTGAGGCCTAAAAATGGAGTCAGCCATATTATGCCAGCTTGCCCAGATTTCAGTACAGTTTCTAAATTACCACAGAAAATGGAGATGACTTCAAAATTGTGATGAATTTTTGATTGCTTATTTTTTGAGTAGCAGAGTTTATTTTGAAATTTATGAAACCTATGTAATAATATACGTTGGAGTACCTGGCTGGTCAGTTACGAGGATGAAGTGTGTTGGTTTTTTGGTTTTTTTCCCCTTTATGAGTCTTTTGTTTTTACACATCCGTTCTTTTGTAAAATACTTGTTGAACTTTGGTCAGTTAAGTCTGTTCTAGGTATTGATGATACAATACTAGATAAAAACCAAAAATCATTATTCCTGAAACAACCTAATTCCTAGTGACAGAAACAAGTCAATAAATAGGCGACCCAATGTATCCTGTAGCTGGTGTGGAAAGGTGCAGCATGGTGGAATAGAGCGTTGGGGACCTCAGGTGAGGGGAGGTATGACTACGAGTTCTTAATAGTTCAGAGTTTAGAGCTATGAAAACAAAGACAAAAATGAGCCAAGAACGACTAAGAGAGGAAAAAAATCTACCAAAGAGTAGTGTGAAAGGGGGTTTCTAAGAGAAAGGTGGTGTGATTGTCCAGGTCAGAAGCTGTTGACAACTGGAATAAGGTGAAACTGGCTGGGCCAACTTTACTAGAGACCTCAATGAACAGTTACTATAAATGGAAATGAGTAAAAACCTAGTTGCAATGGCTTCAGGAGAGAACAAGACCAAAAGAACTGAGGTTATTAAAAAGTAAATATTTTCGGGGGAGTTGGAAAGATGTCTCAGTGGTTAAGAACACATACTGCTCTTAAAGAGGATCCAGGTTGGGTTTTAAGTACCCACATTGGGTGGCTCACCACTCTAGCTCCAGGGAATATGTCACCCCCATCTGGACTACTTGGGCACCCGGATTCATATGTGCAGACCCTACAATATAGGCATACAGAACTAAAAAATGAAACTAAATCTTTAAAGAGTGTTTTGCCTGTTTGAAACAGCATCTGTCTTTATGAAATCGACATTTCCTGAAAAGGGGTGAGAATGAAAAGAGGATTGTAGTGGACATTAATATCTGGACAATGGACTCTTAATACCTAATGTTCTTTGTTTCAATACACATTTGTACAATGTATCTTTTTAAATGATCTCTTTAAAGAACAGGATTGTGAGAATTGACTGAAATACCAAAAAATAAATAAATATAGAAAATAACAAGATATTTGTTAGAGTCTCGGTCATTGTCATATAAATCAGTGATTTTTCTGAAGAGTTGATAGCAAGAAAACAATGTATTACTAGTCAGGTATGGTGGTGCTGCATGCCTGTGTGATCCCAACACTGGGAGGTGGCTCACGGGTTCAAATAGTGTGGGTCTCTATCTGAAATAAAGGAAGCAGCGGGTAGCATTTGTTGTACTATTTGTTGGAAAATCACTTACCACCGTATATCTTTATGATTTGGTGTTTTGTGACAGCCTCTCAGTATGTAGCAATGGCTATCCTCATTATATGGGCTAGGCTAACCTTGAACTCACAGAGATCTGCCTCCCAGATGCTGGGATTAAAAGTGTACCACTATCCTAGCTTCTTTTATCTAGTTTTTAAAGTATGCCCATATGTATATAAGTGTACCACTTGCAATCCTGATGCTAGAAGAAGGTGTCAGGGGACTAGAGTTACAAACACTTGTGAGCTTTCATGCTGGTACTGGGAATTGAACCTGATTCTCTAGAAGATATTTATTTTTATTTTATGTGGGTGGGTGTTTTGTATACATGCAAAATTACAAAAAAAGCACACACTCTAGAAGAGCAGCCAGTGTGCTCTTTAAATACTGAGCTTTTTCATTCTGTTTCCTTTTTTGCTTCCTCCTCCCTTCTTTTGCTTCCATCATCTTTTCTTATTTCCTCATGGTACTATGAATTGGGGGCACAGTTTAGATTATTATTTTTATTTTATGTGTGTGGGTGTTTTGTATACATGCGTGTCATTTGTATATCTTAATACTAGTGTTGGAACAAAGGCTTTGGTAAGATAAACTTGTTGGAAATAGTTGAAAATGATAAAAGGCCTTGAATTCCACAGCTGTTTTTTAAACTTTTTAGCCTCTAGGTTTTAATTTTAAAATGGACAGGAAGGAGTTACAAACTATTTGTTGGAAGATAAATCTGGAGATAGTTTATTTTGGGGATGAATTAGAGCCAGAGTGTGAGCACTGAAAGGGGACATCATAACTGTAGTTAGTAATCCTGAAGCAACCACAGTCTAAAGGCTCGTAGAGCTCTGACAGTGGTGGTCTGATGAGATAGCTTAGCACCCATAAAGGGACTTGCCATCAAGCACAACTACTTTAGTCTTTCCCTGGAACCTAGGGGAAAGAGAGAACACTCAAAGCAAGTTGTACACACACGCGCTTAAAATTTTTATTTAAGAAATTCTGAAAATGAATTGGATCGTAATAATAGTTCTGTGGAACTATCCAGGTCTCTGGACGAGCAGCAAGCTTTTGTTTTCTGAAAGTCTTCTATTTTAATTGAGAGATGTTTTGGTTGGCTGGTCTTTTTATGTTTTGTTTAAGGCTTTAAAGTTTAGACCTACAGCCCCAATTAACTGGGTAGGATGGGTAATTTTGTCATCAAGTAGTAATTAATGATGTCCACATAGCATATCATATTCAATTGGTATCTTTTTTTCTCAGCAGCATCTACCATTGCAACATAGTAGAATTTTTCCCTTCAGTTTACCCGATCTCATCTTCAGGATAATTTAACCCCAGCATTTGAATGGTTGGTTGGGTAGTAAGGTGGTAGAGGTGGCAGGCAGCATTAGTAGTTTTGGGGTCAGCCTTGGCTCTGTGAGTTATTGTTCAGATTTTCATAAAAGGGGAAAGCAGAAAAAAACATAATAATTATAAGCCAGGTTAGTGCACATGCTATTCGCTAGCACTCGGGAGAATAAGAAGGGATTCTTGGTGTTTAAGGCCAATCTGAGAAACAGTACAGCCTTGCCTCCAACAGGCGGCAGCGTTCAATGGGGAAAACGGAGTCATGCTTTGACAAATGGCAGACTTGTTCTTTGTAACACAAGATTGTAGGGATTCCATATTAGACATCTCAGCTTTTTGTCTCAAAGCTTAAAAATCCGGGAAAAAAAATGTTTTACATAATTAAGTCTTTAGAGGACTTAAATTTATTCATTTAACTCTCTCTTGTCCTTATGTGTGTAAAGGAAATTTAAAGAAAATAGTTTATCCTTGGAATTAGTCTAACATAGAAATATAATGGAAGCATTAAACAAACATAATCTATTTTCACTATGTAGTCAGAAGTTGTGTTTTGTTTTTTGAAGGTAAAGGAGATCCAGGTGCTTGGAACTAAAAGAACATACACCACCGTGTTTATCAAAGACAAATTGTCAGTTTTGTTTTGCTTTTCACAGGTTCACCGAAATGTCCGCTCTGGCTGTGATGTGAATCCCTCTTGTGCACTGTGTGGTTCAGGCAGTGTGAACACCACCATGCCTCCTGAAATACACTATGAAGCACCTCTGTTAGAACGTCTTTCCCAGTTGGACTCATGTGTTCACCCTGTGCTAGCATTTCCAGATGGTAAGAAAGACAACAAGGTTTACTAGAATCTAATCAATGATCTAAAAGGATTCCAGGTGAAAGAAAACCAGTGAGATCAGATACTTAATATAACTCACTTTCTGTCAACAAAAACTTGTCAGAGGTGAACCTCCTGCCTCAGCCTCCCAGATGCTAGGATTACAAATGTGTGCCACCAAGCCTGACTTTTTATGATTATTATTTTAAATTTTTAAGGTTTATTTTATTTTAAGGTTTATTTTCAGATCTGGAAGTGAAATTGTGAGCCTCCGTGTGGGTTCTGGGAGCTGAACCTGGATCTTTTATAAAAAGCAGCAAGTGCTCTTAACTGCTAAGCTATCTTTCCTACCAGATTTTAATTTTCTTGATTCAAAATATATTTGTAACACTTAAACTCCTAACCATAGTTTTGGAATTGAGACAAGAAAATTGGTAACTCAGCTCAATTTACAGCCGGGCAGTGGTGGCGCACACCTTTAATCCCAGCACTTGCGAGGCAGAGAGGCAGGCGGATTTCTGAGTTCGAGGCCAGCCAGGGCTATACAGAGAAACCCTGTCTCGGGGAAAAAAAAAAGAAAGAAAGAAAAACGGGGAAAAATAAAAAAGAGCCCCATTTACAGGACGGGTGCGAACATAGGTGCTACACCATCCCAAGTAGGATTTTGAAATCCTGTCCTGCTTGCCTGTAAGGTCAGACCTAGACAGTTTCAATCACAGATATAGCTACATGTTTAATGATGTTCCTGCTGGGATAATTCTGTTATAGTCTAAGTAACAGCCACATTGGAATGCAAACTAACTTACAAATTGAAAGAGTCTCTGAAACAAACATGCCCGACTTTAGAGGGCACCATACACATGATAGTCTCTGTGACTGCCATCCTTGAGGTATTGCCATTTCATGAATGTCATTGAATGGCTTTGTGTATCTGTGAAGACCAGTAACTTGGTGTGACTTCCTGTCTACTGTATTTAGCTGCGTTGACCTGCCCTCTTTCAGTTTCTTCTCTAAAAGATGGTGTAAAGGTAGGGGATTTCCCACAATTTTGTTTTGAGACAGGGTCTCTCTATGTAGTCCTATCCTAAATTTGTTATGTAGACCAGGCTGGCCTTGAACTCACTGCCTGTTTCTGCCTCCGGAGTGCTGAGACTAAAGAGAGGAGCCACCATATCTTGCTCCCACTTTTAAAAGACAAGATTAGTATTGTTTTGACTCTTAAAGGAGTTATAGATGGCTACATTCTCACTAAACCGTTGCCTGCGTTTGGTTCTATTGGTTTCCCCATCCTCACTTAGGGACAGGGAGTGTGTCAGGGTCTTGTGTATTCTGTAGCCTCAAACTCACTCTGTAGCCAAAAATGACTTTTGAACTTCTGATCCTCCTGAATCCACCTTGAGTGCGTTGGAATTACAGGCATGTGCACCGTCATAGCGGATTTATGTGGGTGCTGGACATTGGACCCAGGGCTTTAAGAGGTCAAGCATTCTGCATCCCCAACCCACTATTTCCATCAAATTTCTTATCTATTAATTTTTTAGGGTGTTTATTGGGGGTTTCCCTCTACATTTAGACTTTTTTTATTGTGATAGCTATTATGTGGCACTTTGTGTTTTATTTGTGTTTCCTCATCAGTTTGTAGAGTTGTTGGGATCAAAATCAACTGCCATTCTTTGTCTTGTTGTGTCTTCCACCTTCAGCATATTTTAGGCACTCCGTATAAGAAATGAGCTGGATAGGCCTTATGGTACGGTCAGCCCTGCAGTCCTAGCCATTAAAGGGAGGCTAAGGGGAGGCCTGCTGGTCACTTAGGCTCTGTCTATAAAAGAGGCAGATGTAGTGGTGCACACTTAAGAATCACAACACCTGGGAGAGAGAAGCGAGGCCCACCTGTAACGAGTTCTCTGCTGTAGTGAGGCTTCATCTCAAATAACCGAGAAAGAAATTGAAATTAAAGGTGTGGGGGACGTTCACCATAAATGTTCACAGGCAAATAGATCTCTGTGAGTTCCAGACTGGCTAAGACTACGTTGTGAGATCCCCCATCTCTTTTTGGTTTTTCAAGACAGGGTTTCTCTTTGTAACAGCCACTCTGTCGATCACAGAGATCCACCTGCCTCTGCCTCCTGAGTTCTAGGATTAAAAGACCAGTTGAAACCTCATCTCTTTCTTTTTTTAATTAAACAGAAGGTCATAAGAGGAAAGGAAAGAGGCTTAGCAAGTAAAGGCGTAGCCCACACAGGCATGATTCTTGTTCCGTAGAAAGTCTGTAGTGGCATACATCTGTAATCCCAACTCTCCTGTAACAGGAAGCATATCAGGAGAGTCACCAAGAAACTTGCTGGTCAGCTAGCCTGGTGGCACACGCCTTTACTGACTAGGTAGGCAGGCAGCAAATGGTGTATTTTGAGTTTGAAGCCAGCCTGATCTACAGATAAACCCCGTCTCAAAACCACAGCAACCAAAAAGCTGGGGGCAGGGAGGCAAAATAGGACTGGTCTTGTAGCTATTTGGTATAGCTCTTGCTTATTAGCATGTGTAAAACCGTGTGTTTAACCCCCAATATCAAAAAATAAATTTTAAGTAGTTGTATGAAGCCTTTTTTTATCTCTAGCTGTAGAAGATGAGGGATTAAGTTATGATTATTAGTATTGCAGCATGAGGGTCTTTCTTTTTTCTTTCTATTTTTTTAAAGATTTGTTTATTTATTTATTTATTACATGTAAGTACACTGTTAGCTGTCTTTGGACATTTTTTCTTCTCCCTGTGGCCCTGCTCACTCTGGCCCCGCTTGATATAGCTGTCTTCAGACACCCCAGAAGGGAGCATCAGATCTCATTATGGATGATTGTGAGCCACCATGTGGTTGCTGGTTGCTCATGACCTTCAGAAACTACAGTCATGCTCTTAACCGCTGAGCCATCTCTCCAGCCCCGGGCCTTTGTTTTCTTATCATCTAATTTAGTAATCAGTTTTGTTCCTACCTAGAGATAGAGCCCTGTGTGTTCTTTGGGAAAAGAAACAAGATCTGATGAGAGCACCCCCTGGTGACTGGGTAAATCTATGCTGTTTTGTGAGACACTGACCTCAAGAGTACTTTAGGGTATATGACCTCCCAGCAGGGGGAAGAAGTGAGCATTGCAAAACACCAAAATGAGCAGGCTTGAGAAAATGGTGGGAAATAACAAGTAGAGTCCTCCAGCAAACACTGTCAGAGCTGGTGAACTGAAGACTCAGTCTTTCGGGCACATTTCATTTTCTTTAAGGGAATAGTGGTTTGAGATGGAGTTGATAATCCGTTTATATTTTCCTTTATTTACCTGATAAAGCACTACACCTTCTTAAACAATAGCACGTTAATCTTATGTAAATGGAATATGAGACATCTTATACCTGAATGAGTCTCTTTTTTAAAAGCAAAAATGGATACTTTTTTAAAAGTATCCATGCAGACCTCAGACTAGTAATTGGCCCTCATATATTACCCTCCAGAGTGCAGGATTATATACATGCAAACTACATGCCCATCATCTTAAAATATTTCATCCCGTTGTTCAGGCCTTCTAGTCTGTCTAGTTTGTTTTAATTTTCAGTACTTGTTTTTAAACCAAGAGCCTTGTGTATGTGGGCAAACACTCTTAACACTGAGCTACAGTCCCAGCCCATGTTCAGACTTTTGGCTTTTTCTGCGTCCTTAGGATAACTACCATTCAGTTAGTGTACATACTCACACCAGCAGTACCTAGGAACTTGTCCACTGATTGGGCAAGTTAACAGGGTCTTGCTCATTCTTTTATAAAAGTGATTAAAAGGAAATACAGAACCTTCTGTATCTGTGAGTCTGTTTTGTAGTTTGTTGTTTTCTGATAAGGTCTCACTGTACATTAGCTAGCCTTGAACTTGCAGCGGTTCTTCTATTCCTACCTCCCAAATCCTGGGATTTAGAGGCGTGCACCATCACACTCAGCTGTTTGGTGTATTTATTTTAGGGGTTAGGATAGGTGAATCTTTTTCCCTTGTCAGCTCAACCTTCCATTTGTCTATCATCTATCCCTCACTCTCTTTTTGTGTGTGCTAAAAGTCAAACCCAGGACATTGCATAGCCTAGAAAACTGTTCTGCAACTGGACTGTAGCCCTGAACTTTTTTTTTTTTTTTTAAATCTATAAAACCCCTGGACCCTTGTGGTCTTTCTGTGTGTGGCCCTACCTGTCCAGGAACTCTCTGTAGACCAGACTGGCCAAACTCATGAAGAAGATCTAGATGCCAGCCTCTCCCTCTAAAGGGCTGAGGTTTAAGGTGTGTGCCACTGCCACCACCAGCTTATGTTGTTTTTGTTTGTTTGTTTGTTTTAAAACTGGCTGACCTCTTTTAATTTTGACTGAGAATAAGTCATTTTCAGTGCTCAGTTTTGCTGCTTGTTTCACAGTACCGAGAGGGGAATAGGCCCCAGATTGTTGTCAGTAGTTGGCAATAAGAGCTTATACTACTTCAGTGTGTTTTTTAAAATCTCCTAAAGGAAGCTGGAGAAATGGGTCAGTGGTTAAAAGCCATTGCTGCTCTTGCAGAGGACCCAGGATTCAGTTCCCAGCACCCACGTAGTAGCTCACAACCATTTATAATTCTACCTTTAGGGGTTTGGACATCCTCTTTCAGCTTTCAAAGAAACTAGGCACATACATGGTACAAATAACAGCTGCAAATTTTCTTGAATTCATTGGCAGAGTTAAAAATGTATTTGGAATTTTTATGCTTGGGATAGAGCTCAGTTGGTGTAGTGCTTGCCTAGTGTGAAGGAAGCACTGAATTCCATCCCCAGTACCGTGTGAACTGGAGTTGGCCGCACAAGCTTTTAATGCCAGCACTTGGGAAGCAAAGGCAGTCAGATACCTCTTGATTCCAGGCCAGCCAAGGCTACACAGTAAAACTCTGTCACAAACAAACAGAAACTGTAGGGTGGGACTAGACCATTATTTTTCTTATTATACATTTTGGTCTCTCTTCCATTTCCTTCTTATCATACCCACACAGCTTCATGTTCTTTTTCTCTAAAAAAGAAAGAATGAAAGAAAGAGAGAAAGAAAAATCCAAACAAACCAATAAGTCAAAAATGACAGAACAAAATCAAACATAGAAGGATGAAGTACAGCTGGGCAGTGGTGGTTCAGCTTGGATCTCTGAGTTTGAGGACAGCCAGGGCTACACAGAGAAACCATGTCTTGAAAAACAAACAAACAAACAAACAAAAAAACCATGAAGCCCATTTTGTGTTGGCCAAACTACTCTTGGGCATGGGACCTGCCTTGGAGTGGACACCTAATAACACTCCATTGGAGAAAACTGATTTTCCCTTTTACAGCAGGTGTCAGTTGCAGAGAGCTTTTTGCTTAGGAGTGGAACTTTGTGTCTGTTTCCACTTCCCAATTGTGCAGTTTGTGTGGTTTGAACCTGTATCAGTCTTACGCATGCTATTATCTCGGTCTCCGTGAGTTTATATATGTATGTTGATCCGTTCTGTGGTCCTATTGTATCTTGAAGATGCTGTTTACTTGAAATTGCCTACGACCTCTGGCACTTAGAATCTTTATACACTCTCTACCTAATAGATCTTTAAGGGGAGAGAGTTTGATAATAATATCCCATTTAGGGCTAAGTGCCCAATAATCTCTCACTCAGCACATTTTACATTTGTGGGTCTCTGTGTAATTGCTGTCTACTGTAAGATGATGTTTCTGTGATGAGGGTTGAGGAATGTTCTGATCTGTGGGGATGCCAGTGTATCATTAGGAATTATTTCATTGTTATGTTTCCTTTAGCAAAATAATAGTAGTAGGTTCCTTCTACACTCTTACGGGTTCAGGTTCGTGACTACTTTTGCAGTGTCGGGTATGGGTTCTGTCTCATGGGGTGGACCTTAAATCCAGTTTGTTTGTTTTTTGTTTGTTTTGTGTTTGTTCTTTTTTTAAAGTGGTTGCTTACCCCCTTAATATTTGTGCCACTATTGCACAAATATATCTTACAGTCAGGTTGTCAGGTTGCTTTCTTTTTTTGTGGGATGGGTGTTTGTTTCTGAGACAGTGTGTCTCATGTACCCCACTCTGTAATGCAGTGTAAGGATGGCATGGTGGCTCATACTTGGAGACAAATGGGATCTCTGTGCGTTCAAGGCCAGCCTGATCTACATAGAAAATTTCAGGATAGCCAGAGCTACATAATAGAGAGACACTATCTCAAACAAATGAGCAACAACAGCTACAAAATAACCCACCAGAATTGGAGGACCTGGAGCGATGACTCGGCTGTTAAGTGTATAAGAGGATATGAGTTCAGTTCCCAGCACTGATCCGGGGGCATTTGAAGCCTTTACCCTCTGGACATACCTGCACTATGTGTACATACCTTACTCACAGGCATGCACGCGCGCGTGTGCGCGCGCACACACACACACACTTTTAGTTTTTGTTTTTTGTTTTTGTTTTTTAATTTAAAAAAAAAAAAAAAAAGGCATAGTTGCTTATAGCTTTAATCTTGGGACTTGGGTAACTCCAGACAAGATGATCACCTAAAGCTCAAAGCCAGCCTGAACTATAAAAACAAGACCATGTCTTTAAAACTAAGTTTGTTGCTAGGCAGTGATGACACCCATCTTTAATTCCAGCACTCAGGAGGCAGAGGCAGGCAGATATGGTTTGTTTACACAGGACAGCCAGGACTACACAGAGAAACACTGTCTCCAAAGGGGGTGGGGGAGAGAATCTTAGTAATTGAAACTTGCTGTGACTTAAAGACTAGCCTCTGGTCCATGGCAACATAGTTTTTCAACTTCGTTGGGTGTATTGAGGGGTAACCTTGATTGATGACTAACAAACATAGAAAAAAATAAATTAGAAAAATTTAAATAGGTCTTTGGAAGATGTATCTTGAGTACAAGGAGCAAGTACATGGCCCAAAGTCAATCTTTAGCACCACCAAAAGAAGCAAGTAAGTGGGGCCTGTGATCTGAATTCAGTACAGTACCAACAAGTGGTGGTGTTTTTATTCTTTTGGACCACGTGCTTTGCAACCTTCCCTCCCTGGTAGCTTGGGTTGGGGTTGTTTTATTTTTCAGGTAGCAAGGAATTGAGTTTTGGCAAGCCTGGTGGACACAGCAAAGGATACACACCCTGTCACAAAAAAATCAACACAAGCCTGGTGTACACAGCAAAGGACACACACCCTGTCACAAAAAATCAA
>JADRCH010000249.1:2574516-2628049 GCA_019843965.1 Rhynchomys soricoides | reverse complement strand
TCTTTCTTTCTTTCTTTCTTTCTTTCTTTCTTTCTTTCTTTCTTTCTTTCTTTCTTTCTATCTGTCAGCCCTGAGAGTGGTGACTTAGACCATTTAGAATTAAACTTACTAAGTATATATTTTATGCATAAGCATGCTAATGTTTTAGGTCCCCAACCCTTTTTTGAAAAGGTTCTTCTATGCAGTCCTATGACTCACTGGCTCAAAAGTCACAGAAATCCTCCTGCCTCTGCTTCCCAAGTGCTGGGGTTAAAGACATTTGCCACCACACCCAGCGCCTTTGGGCTCTTATTGCCTCATTTGTTCAGGGAATCAAGATTTATTGAATAGTAAGCAGGGTCATCTGCCAAGTTTACGTTGATACGCAAGGTGGAGACGGGCAAAGGGGTTGCACGGCTTTTCAGGCATTTGTAGCTGTGCTTACAAGGGTCACTGCCCGTGGCAACGGCATCTTAATGGTCTTTAAAGGAAGGTGAGTTATCCAGCTCGGGCTGCATAGTAAGACCACCCAAAAGATATTTAAAGTAGAGTGAGGAAGACCGGAGGCTTCCTGTCTCTTTCTGTTGTGAATGAACACTAGCAGAATGGGGTATAGAAGCAGAGGGTGCAGACCAGGGGCCTGAGAAGTCTGAAAGAAACACACAGCTCTTGCTAGCAGGAGCTTCATTCCTAACTAAGAGGAACAGCTGTCTCTCCCAAGGCTCCTTCAAGATTCACTTCTTGTGTGGATCATAGAACTTAAGCCAAGATGTGACAGTAACAGAAGCCGTTGGGTCACTAGTACTCATTTGTAGAACTCAGCTGGATAAGATTTCCAAAAATCTCAACCATTTTAGTTAAGCTATGACCTAAAATTTGTGAGGTCAGTGATTGTCTATTCTTACTGATATAGGAGAAATTTAAAAATATGATAACCTGAAATTATTCATGACTCCATCCGAAATTCTGCTTTTTAATATTCTTACAGTGTCCTAAGATAATGAAATGAATAGGCTATCTCACCTTCCAAAGAGAGATAGTAGTTGGTTAGGAGTAGTAGCTTATCTTCCTTACTGACCCTCCTGTGAGCTGACTACACTTGGTGCTTTGGGCATGACCTCTTGGGTGTTTCCAGCTGTATTGTTGCCATGACAACATATTTGTCATCCCACTGTTTCCCTATGGCCTCTTACAGCTCAGTTAACAGGCTGTTTCAGGGTAAGGTATTTGCTCTCTGGGCAGAAGCAGCAAATAGTTTTTCTTCTGTATAGGTGACTCAATCATTTGGCTCTCTACTTTATTCACTCTATCTGTTTGTCTGGTTTGGGGGGGGGGTTGTTGGTTTGTTTTTGTTTTTAAAGACAGGGAAAAAAGCAAGCTCTGGCTTTCCTAGAACTTGCTGTATAGACCAGGTTAACCTTGAACTCACAAAGATCTGTCTACATCTGCCCCCTCCCCCCAAGTGCTGGGATTAAAGATGTACAGCACTACACCTGATTTTATTCCTTCTTAGTGTCCTATCTACCGTAGATGCCCAACTTTGCTTCTGTTATTGGACCCTTGAAAGTATTATTCCCCCCAAAATTTAATGTTCTCACTTACTGTAGAAACACATCCCTTTGGGTTGGGGGTGGTGGAAGCTATAGACAGGTCCTTCCTTTCAATTTCCTTCCACTCTTCTCTTTCCCCAAAATAATAGAAAGTTGAGAGTTATGTGAGGGCTGAGAAGGTTGGTACAGACTTAGCTGAGGAGTTGAGATCGTCAGGAGGAAGGTATTTTCATGGCAGCTAAGGTAAGATGGTTCATTAAGGTGAGCTTACTCTTTGAGCCTCTTTTCTGGTAAAATAATTCAATGCTTTTAATCTGACTAGTTACCATTGTTCCAAGAGCAGCTCTTAACCACAGAGCCATCTCTCCAGCCCTAAAACAAGGGTTTTAGATTTTAAGAAAGGAATGTTAAAGCCGGGTGGTAGTGGTGCACACCTTTGACATGGGAGGTAGAGGCAGGTGGGTCTCTGTGAGTTTGAGGTAAGCCTAGTCTCCAGAGTGAGTTAGTTCTAGGACAACTAGGGCTATATAGAGAAACCCTGTCTCAAAACCAACCAACCAAACAAACAAACAAACAAAGGAATGTCAGTAGAATGAAGTAATAGGAACTCTCCCACCACCACCAAATTGGCTTAAAATCTAGGATACCCACCTATAGAAATCTAGCAATTCTATTTCCACATGAACCCATGAGGGAGAAGGATGGTCTGTGAGTGAGATTTATTCCTTGGAGCTCACACACACACAAACACATGCTACACATATGTGCACCCCAAGAACTATGCTCCCAGAGACAATCTGTTTAGATACACACTTGTTGCTGTGATGGCCACTACTGCCCAAGGATCTGTGTGCATGGTCATTCTGTCATGACTGATGGTTTAAGTTTGTAGCATTGTACCCCCTTGAAACTCAGACTTTTGTCTTACAGCAGCCAGTGAGGAGGAGAAGGGGGGAGAGCTCATTTGATATTAACAACATCGTCATCCCAATGTCTGTTGCCGCAACGACTCGTGTTGAGAAACTACAATACAAAGAAATCCTTACTCCAAGGTGTGAAGAAGCCCTATCTACACAAGCTCCTCCTCTCTTCCTGTTGTCCTATAGTCCCTTTCTCTTCTGACTAAGCAGTCCCTATCCTTGAGTTGTTGGGGTTTTTTTGTTTGTTTGATAGTCCTAGCAGTTGGGAGACTGAGGTAGATGGATTGCCATTGAGGTTTCCTGCCTGCTTGAGCTACATAGTGAGAGACCGTTTCAAAAAAATCAAGAGCAAATAGGGGCTTGGGGAGGAATACATGATAGGAGTAAAATCTGTTAACTTCGTATGAATCCACCAACCCAAAGGTCAAACCTGGCAGGCCACTCAGACTGTGTGTTTTAAAATACTGAATGTGTTGTCTCAATATCAAACCAGATTTCTTAAACTGTTTATTTCATTTATAAGCCTCCATAAGAAAGTTTGAAGATTATGTTCTGTATGATATGAATCAACTAATATTAAATACTGTTTATTTAAAATTGAGCTTGGCAGTCTTATCACCTCACCTCTAACAGCTTGCTGCTTCTGTGTTTTTGTTCTGGCCTTTGTGGGTATTTGCATGTGGGGGCTTCATTTAGAGGTAGGAGCATCATAGCCTGCCTTACAATCCTGTGATTTTTTTTTTTTTTTTTCCTTCCTGTTTGCAGCTGGCGAGAGGTTGATCTTCAGTCTCTGAAGGGGAGTCCTGATGAAGAGAATGAGGAGGTAATACCATATTTATACTGTCTTGGAGGAATATGCATACCCACCCAACTGTGGGTCCATGCATTCGATGCCTTAATACATAGGGATATCAAATGCAAACTTGTCGCATTCTGTTTACAACTAACAGCATCTACAGTGGGGCGAGACTGATTCTAGAATTATTCTGCTGATTCATAACCTTAGCTTCCTGAGAAAAGGAGATTGATGAAACTGCTTTGTTGCAGATCGAGGACCTATCTGATGCAGCCTTTGCCGCCCTGCATGCCAAATGTGAGGAGATGGAAAGGGCGAGGTGGCTGTGGACCACAAGTGTGCCACCCCAGCGCCGGGGCAGCAGGTAATGGGCAGGCGTGGGTTCCCAGTATCCATTGAGAGAGGAAGTATGGTGGCCACAAACAGTGTGATTGAAGGGCTACTTACTGGTTGTCATAGGGATTTAACCAGAGGAGTTTAGAAGGCCTCAAAAGTGTCATAGGGATTTAACCAGAGGAGTTTAGAAGGCCTCAAAAGTCGAGGACTTTTTTGCATGGGGACTGGTTTTGCAATCTTAACTCTTAAGTGCTTGCCCTCCAAGCCTCATGGACCATTTCCTTAAAAGAGTGGTAGAAGACCACCTATTTTTTCTTTGACTTGTTTTCTGTGAATTCACTAGGCAGGGCTGATAGTTGCTCATGGCTCTTAGATATCATATTATAGACCTACCTATGTGAGTAAAGTGGAAGGAAGCAAGTATAGTTGATGAATCTTTTTTTTTTTTTTTTTTTTTTGGTTTTTTGAGACAGGGTTTCTCTGTGTAGCCCTGGCTGTCCTGGAACTCTCTCTGTAGACCAGGCTGGCCTCGAACTCAGAAATCCACCAGCCTCTGCCTCCAAGTGCTGAGATTAAAGGCGTGCACCACCACTGCCTGGCTAGTTGGTGAATCTTAACAGTACCATTGCTGTCAGTTTATATTAACTGCTTTGGTGTAGATGCCTTTTTTAATAACTCCTCATACTACCCCACCCCCAAAAAGAAGCAGAAGTGCCTATGACGGTGTCCTCACTTACTCGTTGGTGTATTTCTTGGCTCATAGGTCTTACAGATCATCAGACGGCCGGACCACCCCTCAGTTGGGCAGTGCCAACCCCTCCACCCCACAGCCTGCCTCCCCTGATGTCAGTAGTAGCCACTCTTTGTCAGAGTTCTCCCATGGTCAATCTCCTAGGAGTCCCATTAGCCCAGAACTGCACTCAGCCCCCCTCACCCCCGTGGCTCGGGACAGTCTGCGACACCTGGCCAGTGAAGACACCCGATGCTCCACACCAGAGCTGGGGCTAGATGAACAGGTGAGGGGGGTATCTCTTTTGAATGGGGGGAGAGCAAGATACGAGGTAGAACTGGGAGGGGGCCACATGTGCGGAAGATAGAGGTCTCCTCCATTGTTTTGAAATGAAATATGGTTGGTCATTGTTCCTATGGTTCCCCACCTTGGGAGGAGTTTCCCTAAACTTCTCTCCAATAATACTAGACAGACCAGTCATACTAGACAGACTATCATAGATCACAGGGTACAAGTTTGAGGTCAGGGCCTTGGTGCTGGAGATTGGTCATCACCAGATCATCCTGTCTGTCCACAGTCAGTCCAGCCATGGGAACGACGGACCTTCCCCCTGGCCTATAGTCCCCAGGCAGAATGTGACGAGCAGCTGGATGCACAGGACACAGCAGCCCGCTGCACTCGTCGCACCTCAGGCAGCAAGACTGGCCGGGAGACAGAGGTGGCACCCACCTCTCCTCCTGTTGTCCCCCTCAAGAGTCGGCATCTGGCAGCAACAGTCGCAGCTCAGCGTCCAACTCACAGATGAGCAAGCGGGAAATGAGACTCTATACAGACTCACTACTATTGGCATTAAAGCTTCAGAAATCTCTGCGTTTGATATTCAAACATCATATGCTGGAAATTTTCACAGTTTTTAGTGAATTTAAGGAATTTAGATCCTCCTTTGGTTGGTTTGGTTTTGTTGTTTGTTTTCTTGTTCTGTTTTCATGTCACACCTGAGCACTTCCTCCAGTTGGCAGACAAATTCAGGAAGAGACCCTGCTGGCCTGATCCTGCATATCCTCTGCGCTGTTGGATCACTGGACTTCCAATGTTAGATGATCACCCCTCTCCCCTGTACCTATGGGGTAGGGCAGCCAGCCAAATGGCAGCAGGTAGAAAGCTCCAGATTGGCACAGCCTCCTTAGATTAGGGTGGGATAGAGCAAGAGCAGTCTGGGCTCTTTCCTTTCCTCTAGTCTGTGACTTGGCTTAGCTCTAGTTGGTCACCTCTCCTTGGTCTTCTAGGATGGAGCACCCTTCCAGCCAGCCCCTTTGCTGTGTTGTTTAGCTCTTGTCACTGAGCTCTGGGCCAGCAGGATAGCTGGCTTCACCTTGTCAACTGAACCTTGAAGGCCCATTTTCAGTTTCATCAGCATTTGGTTGTCCATCTTGGCTCCTTGACTGTAATGCCCTGCTGCAGCTGCTCAGGTCACCTACCCTGCCTTCCCCATCTTCCTCCCCCAGGCCCTCATATAGACACGGTAGTCCTTCCAATCAGAGCTTCTATGGCCCATTCCTCACTCCCCTACAATCTAGAAGTCCGTGGAGTACACCTCATCACATCTGTATCATGTTTTCACTGACTAGTTCACATGTCATGTCTCCTTCACAGCCCTGTCAGGCAGTCACTTAGACTCGCTCTTCCCCTTGCCTGTGGAACGCTGTCCAGTCCTAGTTGTGGTTTCATCATTCCCCATGAACCTCCTGTTAGCCTTGTGCCTGTCTTATGTATAATCACATCACCAAAAAAAGGGGAGGGGGAAAGGAAATTTCTTTTTCTGCCATTTTATAATCGTACAAAAATAGTAGGCAGACTGCTTAATGGTTGGGGTTTTTTCACAATTTTCAACATTAGTGATTTTTTTCTTTCTGTTTGCAAGTTAAAAGGTTTGTCATTGTTTCTTTAAACAACAATAATGCACCATATCCCTATGCATAAAGTGCTTCTTCTATTTATAAGGTTGAAAATTCTGAATAACCCTTTTAGCATTGTAAAAAACAAAAAACAAAAACAAAAAAAAAAACCAAAAAAGACAAAAATTTTAAAAAAAACTTGTATTTTGTAAATATTTTCTTTTCCTGCTTTGAGCTGTGTAATGGCAGCGGACATGTAGCTGTCTTTGTTCTATAGAAATGCTTTTCTTCAGAGAAGCTGATCTTTGTTAATGTCTTGATTCTGTTTGCAAAGCACAGACTAGTGCTTAAAAAAAAGGAAGGAAAAATGAAAAAAATAATAATAAAAAAAGATACAGAAAGTTGTGTCAGGCTTTTCTTGATACACTGGCCTGTGTGTCTGACAGAGCTGGCAGCCCCAGCGTTCTGTGGGGCTGCGTTGCTGAGCTCCGGTGGTCTCTCACAGTCCTGGGAACTCTGAGTGCTTGGTGTGATTGGTAGTCCACTAAGGTAAGAAGTACCATCTGCTCTTGAGTGAAAACAGTTGATTCATTACCTCATTCCTCTGAGAGGTCAGTAGGGTAGAATTTCAAATTCTCTCCAATGGGGATTTTTACTTCTTACCAGTCAAACTTTGAGGTGTAGTGATCAATGAAAGTATATAGTTTGCATACATTTTTCTTGTCGTGTGGGAGAGACTGAGACCACAGCTACTTATAAAGAGGCTAAGGGCCCAGTGAGCAGGTGTGCCTTCCCACGGCTCAGAGCTGTTCTCTCCCAGATCATTTTCCCGCCTTTAGGTGGGAAGTTCCTATGTGTTAAGGTACACTGGACTGAGCTGTCTGCAGAGGTTAGGCACATTGGGGGGACTGAGGAAAACAAATGTTTTAAAATTGGAAATCTAAGGATCATGACCTTGATATAATTACCAAAGAACTCAGGAGTAAGGGAGACGCTTCAGTGGAGTGCAGGATGAGAACCAGCATAAAGACAGGCATCTGTAATCCCAGTGTTCCTGTGCGAGATGGGAGTCTGAGGCCCAAGAATCTAAGCAGCTAGGAGCCCAGATTACATGGCACATGTGTAGAAAAATAACGTCTCACAAACAAGGTGGATCGCCTGACACCCATGGTGGTACTCTGACCATGGCACTCAACAAGAAGTTGGGGCTCAGGATGGGCTATTGCTTTGTTGGTAGAATACTTGTCTAAGCATACATGAGAACCCTGCACGTCATTAACAGCATGGTGCGCCCCTATACGCCCAGCACTCAGGAGGATCAAGGCCAGCTTGGGCTGCACGAGAGAGACCCTGTCTCAAGAAAACACAGGTTGTCTTGTCTTCCTTTGTAATATTGTGAGCAAGAAGCTACCCTGTCTCGAGCAGAAATATTCCTTGATTTAGAGTAAGATCCAAGGTACAAAGGCAGTAGTGCAATTGTGTGTGCATGTTGGGTTTTGCAGCTGATTGTTCCAGCCCCAGTCCTCTACACTGAAGTTCCAGAAATGAAAATCTCATACATCCCACACCAAACTTCTTCAGTTTGCATGAGCTGGCGCAGGCTTTAGGAGCTCTTGAATGCTGCCTTGTGAGTTCACAGAGTACCGATTGTCTGAGGGTGATATGCCAGCAGTAGAATGTGAGAATGAACCAAGAAAGCTCTCACTCCAGTGTCTGGCTTTTACTTTCATTTCCTGTTCCAAATTTTCTAAGTGGGGGAAAGAACTTGTAAACTATTGATTTCTTATACTTAGAACTCATGAACAGAGATTTTGTTTAATCAGAGTAATAACTTTATTTCCAAATTCACTTATACAGCAACAGTCAGTGTAAATCATTTGTTAAAACACAATACACTATATGGACATTCACAGACAGGAAGCTAAGCTAAGATGATTCGTGTCCCTCCCCCCCCACCCTCAAAATCACCAAAGAAATCATGGGACTTGCAAGCACTGGAGATCATGCCCAGCACAGTAACTGCACAGGCTACGGTCCATCAGGAGGGTGAGATTGAGATACTGCCTAAAGTAACCCTTTCAGAAGCCAGAGAGAAGTTTGAAGGCTCATAAAGCCACAGACCATAGTTGATTATCACCTCCGCCCTCATCCCCACTTTCCTGGAGAAGGAAAGATCTGGCCACTAATAGTAAGTAGTGTAGGCTGTGGATCTGAAGTCAATCCAGAGGTGATACTGATGTGCCACTGGATTAGGGGGAAGCAGGCCAGGGTTTTGAGGAGGCATTGACTGTGGGCTCTGGACACAGAAGGCAGCAGGAAGAGCAGTTCATAGATTTCCTACACAAACCTGAGAGCTGCACCTGGTTGGGAAGGCAGGGACCTAGCTGGCTGCCTCTGCCTTGCAAAAAAGCCTGTCAGAGGGACAGCCAAGCCTCTGAGTTCTAGCCTCATGGCACCTCCTCTCTAGCAAGTGGTCAAAATCATGAATGGGGTTACAAAATGGCTTAATGGCTACACTCCAAGACTTCCCTTTGCCCATGTGAATTATCTTAACATGATCTTCCTCCCCCCTTACCCCACAACACAAGCAATCTCAAATGGGATACACTCTTACCATTGAAGTCAATTTAAATGGAACTATTAATAAAGTGAATTAAGAGCTTGGAGGAACCAGGCAAATTGTATGCCCTATCTAGCCCACCCAAAGATACTGGCTCTGGAGTGGAGACACATGTAAAGGACGGACAGGTGACAGGGCCCTGGGGGATTGTCCTCACTAAAGTAACAAGCCAAAATCCCTTTGTAAACTGCCTATCAGAACTGACCAAATCACTCCAAACCATGGTTTTTGGGCTGACTGCCCTACGAGAGATATGGTAGAGTAACCCCCCTCCCCCCCATTCAAGGACAGGAACTTCAAGATGGGTAAATGGGTATAAGAGAAAAACCACAACAGGTAACCATGATGAAGGGACCACAGACCATCAAACCACACTTCCTTTTCCTCCCTCGGACTCTTCACTTCCATGGATGCCTAAAGTCCATCAGCAGTGGGGATCTCACAATTGGTAGTTCTGGCCACTCAGAGATCTTTGATGGGAGAGGCTGGCTGCTTCCTCCTGTTCTCCACATTGTCCTTAACTGTACCCAAGCCAGAAGTGGCAGACCCGGACTGAGGTTCCTAATCTTCAAAGGCCTAGTCCCTGCAGCCGTAGGAAGTCATGCAAGGTCAGGGGGCTGACACCTTGAAAACCAAGGGAGTCTCCTAAGATGTCCCCTTCATCAGTGGGGCAGTCCATCCCAAACCCTATGGTGAAGGGGCCAAGGCATGGAGAGGGCCCAAGGATATCTACTGGAGAGTCATGGAATTTCTAGGGCCACAGCTCTCCTGCTAGTACTGGAGTCCTTTTCTCTTGTGATGCAGGAGTTCTTAGATGTCTTTCAGGGCTGCTGTGGGACTGGAAGTTGTGATTAGAGAGAACTATCTTCACCCCTGACAGGCGGAGCCTGCTGCCTCTAGCTGGTCCTGTGCTTCAGGCTTTGGCCAATGTCATAGACCTCCAATGTCACAATCCAGTGTCTGTGAGGTCCCAGATGCAGAAGAAACCCTTCAAAACATGGGATGTCTCAGCAGGGTAGCACTGCACTGGCCTGGAGCCAAGTCACGAAGAAGACAGGTGATATCCAGGCCCTCCATCTTCGGTGGTGGGCTAGAACCTTTTGACAAATATTTCAAGATACATGCGTCCTTTTTTTTTTTTTTTTTTTTTTTTTTTTTTTTTTTTCTTTTTTCTTTTTTCTTTTCCTTTCTTTTCTTTTCACTATCATAGTCACTCTGGTGAACCCAGACAGACAAATCCAACTACAACGCAACAGGGTGCAGACAGGAAAGAAAGGCTGCATCTATGGAGATGGCTGGCTGCCCCCGCAGGTCAGGCAGCACCGTTTCCATGGGACCGGAGGAAAAACATTTCAATCAAGGGGTATGTTCCCCAAATTGGGGTGTGGAGGACTGATTACGTGCATGGGGACTTAATGGCGGCTGACCTCTGGGAAGCTAGCAATCACAAGCTGGGGTGGAAGCCGAAGATGGGAGAAGTGTGACCCTGCCCTGGGACTCTTGACTGTTCATACTGATGCCAGGACATTGGCACCTGACTTGGCTGCCTCCAGCTCAATACAAGAAGGAGTCAGGCCTAGGAGGCAACCATTAGGAAAAAAAGCAGAGGTGTCCAGGGTCATCTCCAGGCACACACTGGCTCCCATCCAGGATGGGAAGTGATGGAGCGAATCAAACAAGGTTGAAAGGTTCCTTGTGGGAGGCACACTGGTTGGATTCGTGGAACGTAGGACCAGAGACTGAGGCCCAAATCTTTGCCTTCCCTGGACTCCAACCCCTAGTGTAGAGCAGGTATTGCTCATATCTACTCAGAGGCCAGGGATGTGGCTAGGGGAGGCTGGGCACTCAGGACAGTGAGACATGACTGGCAGTGACTGGCTCTCGTGGCAGACGTGGGCATGATAGGACAGGTAGAGGAGATACAGTGGCTATGTGAGGGATGGGAGGACTGGGACCCACATCCCAGAGTACCACCCCCATCCCTCACACTGCAGAAATGCCAGAAGACCAGGCTTGAGAACAGGCAGATGTCCCCCAAGAGGCAAAAGTCCTTACAAAGAACTGGTTAGCCCTAAAGTCCCAGGTCTATGTGGTGGCCAAAATCATGGCTGTAGTTCCAAACTTCAGAACTCAGTGAAGCAGGTTTTCCTGTGAGAGCAAAGGGAAACTCCTCAGCTCAGGACCTCCCAGCCTGCGGGGAGGGGGGAAGAAGCCAGTGCCCTGGGATGTCAAGATCAGCCTTCAGAGAACCAATCTACAAGGCGCCACCTTCTGGCCTACCTTCTTTCTGCCCAATCCCCCTTCTCCCACAGGCTGCCCTTCAGAAGGGGCACACACACCCACTGTACCCCACAGTGCTTTAGCAAGCAGGCATCTGTGCTAGCTAAGACTGCTGCAGGCAGCTGGGGCTACCCAAGCTACTCGGCAAGGAGCCAGTGTCCCTTCTCCCAATCTGCCTTCCTCACCTCTCTCCTCTGACCCCCAGCCCACCCATCTCTCAGTCTTCGCTGTCTCAGTCCTCACTCACACCCACACAAATTTAACATCACCTGCCTAAGGCTCCACGAACATACCAAGTCTTAAATCTTTCATTGCTGCCGAAGTCTCTGATTGCCCCTAGGATGGGGCCGTGGGCAATTAAGTTGCCCTGGTCCCTCAGCCACTCCCCAGAAGTAGCCTCCAGAGCCTCCTTCACCCTCCAATGCTCAAAGAGGGAGGGTGGGGTGGGGGTAGGGGAAATTAATAGCAATTGCCCAAGGAAATGTTGGGTTTGGGCCATGTTTTTACATTTTTTTTTTCTTAAAAATATTTTCTTACTAGCCCGTAAATCAATTTGGAAAGATGAAATTTACTCTTTTTTCCCATCACTGATTTTGAAGTCCCGAGCCAAAGCCGAGCCACAAAAGCAGGTTAGGTGACAAGCCGGCCAGCCTGTCTATGAGGAGCAGCGGGGAGGGCAGAGGGCGAGGGCCAGATCATTCTTTTTTATTTTTTCCACGTGCTCTCTTCTCTCCACGATTATTGACTGCCCCGGGGTCCTGATCACAAACCCTGTTTGGCCAAGGAAGCAGACACTTCATCAGCTAGTGTGGCAAGCTGTGGTGAGTCCACCATGTCGATACTACCCGTGGAGGACACATTGCTGAGGTGCCGTGGAGATGTGTCCCCAGACACCACGGGTGACTTGTACACAATTTCTGCTCCATGGTCGGTCTTGGCTTTGGCATTCTCCCTGAAGGTCAGTTTGTGGGTTTCAATCTGCAAGAGGGTGAGATTAATGATAAGGCTCTACACACCAGAGCTAGTCTGTGGTGGGAGGAAAACATTCATTAATTTATTCATCCATTCGTTCATTTTACTTTTATTTTTTGTTTTTGTTTTTGTTGTTGTTGTTGTTTTGTTTTTTCGAGACAGGGTTTCTCTGTGTAGCCCTGACTGTCCTGGAACTCACTCTGTAGACCAGGCTGGCCTCGAACTCAGAAATCTGCCTGTCTCTGCCTCCCAAGTGCTGGGATTAAAGGCATGCACACCACTGCTTGGCTTATTTTTGTTTTTAAGACAGGGTTTCAGCCTGGGTCTCCTGCCTTGTTCTTGGTACACCAAGGTGAGGATGAGAATCTATCTCCAGAGAGTCCGTGGAGGACCCTCCAAGACAACCCTCCCAATGTTGTGACCCTTTAATACAGTTCCTCATGCCGTGATGACCCCCTCCACTATAAAATTATGTTGTTGCTATTTCATAACTGTAATCTTGCTACTGTTATCAATCATGATGTAAATATCTGACATGCACAATATGATATGCTACTGTATCCAAAGGGGACAGGGACCCACAGGTTGAGAACCACTGCTCTAGACCCTATAGGACCTCCCACGTGGCCCCCTTACCTTCTTATTCCCTCCTCCAGGGACATGGGTGATATTGTCCAAGGAGCCAATCTTCGACTGGACTCTGTCCTTGAAGTCCAGCTTCTCTGATTTTACTTCCACCTGGCCACCTCCTGGAACACAACCCACATGAGCCTCTTGCCATTTTCTGTAGTCTGGGGGACTTAGCATATGTTAAATGAGCTCGCAGCCTGCAGAGCAAAGTGCTCATGGCTGCTGGAGACTTGATTAAAAAAAAAAAAAAAAGTAGGTCAGGTGTCACCATTTAGGAGGGGAACATCTGAAGACATGCCCACTCTGACTCCAACACAGGCTGGGCCAGTGATCAAAAGACTAATCCATCCTCTGAGAGTGGCCAGGGTTCTACTTTATCTAGAAAGAGGCTTAGCCACAGGAGGCCCTTGTTAGGGCTTGCAAACTACCTGCCTCTTTTCTAATGGAGAAGGTGCACATAGGATATTCACCCTGCAAAATCTTCCTCCTGAGATCATTCAGTGGTACATGAAGCTTGGCCATGAGAAGGCATGCTAAATTTTAAACCCGATGCCTTCCAGCTGTGGAGATTTTCTTAGGAACATTCTGTAAGCCACAGCCCCTCAAGACCTTGGAATCAAACTGTCTATCAAATGCACAATGAGGAGAGAGACCCTAACCTCCCCTTTGGCTCAGGTCACCACACCAGGGTGTAGCAGGAGAGGAGGTGACCTGTAACAGTTTTTCTGGGAAGAGTGCTTTCTTTGAAAATGTTACAGCGAAGATAAGACAACGGCCCAGAAGGTCTCTGGTGTAGTTTGAAGTGTCCCCCATGCTGCCTGGGACAAAGTTGAGATGCTCACAGAACCAGCCTTTGGGGGTGGGGGGGGGGGAAGAATCAAACCCATGGCTGGTCCTTTTATACAGGCTTTTAGACACAGGATAGGATCTGAAACCAGTTCCTCCACCCCTTGTCTAGGCTGACAATCAGGGACACTGCCCAGGTTGGTGTATTCTAGGAAGCACCCACCAGCCCAGCCAGAACTCCTGCCCCAAAGCCTGCCTTCCTCAAGTGCTACCTGGCTTGTGATGGATGTTCCCTAATGAGCCACACTTGGAGGTCACCTTGCTCAGGTCCACTGGCTTGTAGACGATTTGCACCTGCAGGTCAAAGAGGATGGGAGAGAGACAGAATAAAGGGGGTTATGTTACTAGGGGTGTAACACAGTACAAAGCTTGTTGAACCACTTGTCAGTGGCTCCCATCAGCTACTGAATACACCCCACTTGGGATGGAAGATAAGCTCCCCAAATCCAGCCGATCCCCATCCCCCAGGGAGCTGGGTCCTCACCAAGTAGCTGTGGGACCTAAACATCTTCAATCCCAGAAACACAAGACACTCTCATGGAAAAGCAGATGCCTGGTCCTTGTACGTGACCACAGTAATTATGTAGCAGATATTTAAATATGAAACATAAATCCTTTTATTGATGAAAGACCAATGACACCCAGTGGAGGAAGAAGTGATGGGCCTACACAGCCCTGCATCTTCTCCTCAGAAGGGACTTAGAGGAGAAGCCAATGAGGATGGGTGTGCTTCATCCAGGAAGCTCCCACGGTCCTGGACCATCAGTCGGCAAACAGGATCCAGAATCAGCTCTGTGACTCAGGGTAGGCCCCAGTTGGTGTTTAGACACGCAGTCTCCTGAACACTTCAGCCTCTACTGAGCAAAGCAACACCAACAGAAGGCAGGCACACAGCAGAAACCACAGCTTCAGTGAGTGTCTAGGCAAGCGTGAGTGAGCAGACAGTACACAAGGGGAGACCTGCCAGCCCTAGAGTCCTTCATGTGGCCCAGCAGCAATGCCTGCTCTGGCAAATGACAGTTGCTTCCTTGACAAGACACCCTGAAGGAGACCACCCAGGCAGATGGGATTCCTGGAAGCCAGTCTCTCTGATCTGTGGTTTTACAGCTTGGATAGCTGGTCACTAGCAGCCACTTGCCCAGTCCCATGGGTCTCCCAAATAGACCAAGGTCATTCCAGGGGTAAGGAGGCTCATCTCCTGTCCCGGGAGAGGGATGGCCTCAGGTTCAAGAATCAATAAAGCAAGGTGGTTTTTATAGAAGTCTCCATGGACCAATCCCTCTTGTTTTCATGGATAGCTTGTGTTGATGGTGTTTTGTATTATGGTGTGTGTGTGTGTGTGTGTGTGTGTGTGTGTGTGTTCTGCTAATGGACCTAATGGAAGAGGAGGACCATGGCCTCATATGTCAGTGAACTGGGATGTCGGCCTGCCCCTGCAGAGGGTGGGTAAGGAGCAGATAATCCCAAGGACCTTCTGCAAACAGATCCAGAGGCCATAGAAGTTCTGGGGCAGGTGATAATGAGGGAGCCAAGGGCCTCCAAGAAGGAATAGGAATGCTACAGGGACCAGGGCCTCCCTGTCCTCCCTCTGGCCCAGGTAGAGTCATTAGAGAGTCAGTACCAGAGGGTGTTGGGGGATAGGAGATATTGGAAGCCTGGAATGGCCAGAGAAGAGAGGGGTGTACTGTGTGGGGAATGGGGGAGCAGCTGACTGGGGTACTAGATCCCATAAAGCAGCCCTGGAGAGGAGGCCACAGCCCAGCCAGGAGGTGGAGATGGAGAAGCAGCTTGCCTGCTGTAATTCTCTCCACCCTAGAGAGAGCCAGGAGCAAGCTAGAGGTGCAGTCCTGGATCCCACAACCCAAATGCTAGAGGCTATAACCACCAGCCCCCCTCCTTCCTAAGAGAGCTTTCTCTACAGGGCCATCCGGTAGTCAACATTGGCCACAGGCTATCTTCTGATATCCTAGGCACTGTAGCCTCATCAGGCAAGCAGCATGTGACCAGAGCTGCCCGGAGCTGGCTATTCCCAACTTCCCCGACAGGATCATCCGCCCTCTGCAGCCCTTGGGAGCCAGAGCCCTCAGTCCCGGCAACAGACCAGACATGAGCAAAACCAGACACTTCTGGCTTTCCTCCATAGCCACAGCAGGCCTGGGTTGGAAGCTAAAGTATCATAAACAACATTACAGGGCCTAGGGACAAGGACAGCGATCTTAAAGATCACCTCTTCCTGAAACCCACCTCCTTTTATACACTGAGAGGGCATCAGACAGGGCGGTAACTACAGGGTAGCCAATAGCCCTGCCTTGCTTTATGAAGCCAAACAAGTACGGAAGGTGGGGTGGCAGGATCGTCGGGGAGTGGAGGACAGAGGAAAAGGCAGACACGGTGAGTAAGCGTGAGAAGGCAGTAGCCACAGGGCCAGCACTTGCTGCTCTGGGGCCAAAGGTCCAAGAGTCAGAAGGCAGGGCAGGTGTCAGTGCCGGAGGCAGAAGCACATTGCAAGAATAAACCCTGCGGGCTAGGCACTTTCTGGAAAGAGAACCCATCCCTGCATTCCAGCACACACAAGGTGGAACCAGCAGGTCTCTCTGAGAGCTCAGGTCCTGGGACTGACCCAGAACAGGGGAGGGGGAGCTGGCAGGGAGAAACCTTAGGCCACTTTACATATCCTGCCCTGTTGGACACAAGCCAGCCAAGAGAATAAGGGAGTCCCTAAGCCCATGGAGGGATCCTAAGAACATCTTGCAGGGACTCACTGAGGATGTGCTGGGTCCCCAGTGGTGTTTAAAGGAGGACAGATTTAAAACCCTTTCTTTGGCAAACAATGCAGGCAATGACACCAGTCACCTCTGGATTAGGCTCTTTACAACCAGAGTCCCTGTACTGGGGAAGGGGGGAGTGCTAAATTTAACTGAGAGGCTTGGGAATTGTTTCCTAATATGAAGGAGATCCAGCTGAAAAATGGAGGGTGGCTAGAACCCTTTCTGACCTTGACATGAAACAGGAAGTCCTAGTGTCTAGTGGGATCATATGGACCATCCCACACCCACCCCCCAGCAGAAACTGCCCCAGAGATGAGGGAAGAGGTCTCAGCCCAGGTCATGGTACCACAGTCTTCAACCCCATTTCCAATATCTGCAGGGCTTCTAGGAACACATACATGGTACCATGGGGACCCAGCTCCTCAGAGAAGGACCAGCTGGAGCCGACTGCTATTCCTATTTTGCGGGACCCTCCATGGAACAGGGAGGGGAGTCTGGGGACAGCAGACACAATGTGGGGACACAGGAGGTCCTGAGCCTGAGGTGATTTATTCTATGCAATGTCTCACAAGGACACACTCATGACAGCTGTCACAGCAAAGGCTGCAGCACACCTCGTGAAGAGTGCGACAGTACTCACACTGCCTCCGCCCGGGACGTGTTTGATATTGTCCTTTGAGCCACACTTGGACTGGACGTTGCTAAGATCCAGCTTCTTATTAATTATCTGCACCTTTGGTAGCCAGAAAAAAGAATGAGAGACGACCACAGCCAGAGCATTGCCCGTTGACCTGTGGGCTGCTGGGGAGAGCCAGGTCTGAGCCCCGCCTCCTCGGGGGACTCAGAAGCTGCCTGGGATGGCACACTGGAAATCAGAAAAGGGACCTGGAAGAAAACATGGCTGGGAAGGGGATAACAGAGCTGGGAGACCACCAGGTTGGGTGGAGTGACGACTGTAAACAGGAAGCCACCCTCCCCCGTGTCAAGTGATCAGAACTAAAAACAACAAAAATCCAAACAGCCACACCAGTGCAAAGCACCTTATAACAAAGAGAGGTTGGAGAGTTGGGTGGTTAAAGGTGCCAAGCCAAATTATCTTGAGCTGAGCTGGTGAGATGGCTCAGTGAGGGTAAAGACACTTGGCACAGGATCCCCACATGTTGTCTTTTGACTTCTGTATGCGGTGGCATGCACATACAATACATAATTACTTTAAACTATTCTGGAATAATTTTAGCTTTTTTTTTTTTTTTTTAATGATGTTTTGAGGCGGGGTCTCTCTATGTAGCCCTGGCTGTGCTGAAACTCAGCAGTAGACCAGGCTAGCCTTGAATTTACAGACATGCACCTGCCTCCGCCTCCAGAGCAATGGAATCAATAGTGTGTGCCACCTGCCCAACTTATTTTTAATTTTAAAAAGATTGTTTTAAGAAGATTTATTTATTTATTTAGAAACAGGGTTTCCCTAGATGTCCTGGAACCCCCCTTTGTAGACCAGGCTGACCTCTTGCCTCTGACTCCCACATGCTAGGATTAAAGGTGTGTGCCACTACTGTCTAGTTAAGTTTTAAATTTTTTAAAAAATCCGGGCAATGTTGTCTCACACCTTTAATCCTAGTACTTGGGAGGAAGAGGCAGACAGATCTCTGCACTTAAGGCTAGCCTGGTCTCTAGAGCAAGAGATAAACAAAGAAATCTGTGGACACAGTCAGCTTGCTTCCTTGCTTGGGGTATTAAGCAGTGCTTGACTCTTACCTATGAGGTGAGTTCCAGGCAGGGGCATGTGCTTCCTGGTTGAGGGCACGGGCTGGCACTAAAAAGTTTCAGTGTGAACCCCACTCAACTGTTGGTCTTGGATAGCCATTTAGCCGTTCTGTGCCTCAGTTTCCCCACCTGTGCTACTGTCATCAATTCCTTGGGGTAGTGCCCCCTCTACTACCTGTGTGTGTTTGGTTTTCTTATTCTTGTTTCTTTCTTCCTTTTGAGACAAGGGTCTCATGTAGCCCAGGCTAGCCCGGCTAGCCTCAGACCTGCTCTGCAGCCAAGATAACATTGCATTCTTCAGCCTCCTGCCTTGGCCTCTCAGGGCTCAGGTGACTGACAGGTGAGAAGCACCATGGTCAGTTTTACTCATACCTCTCCCTGATGAATTCCTAAAGCAGATTTTCCTGCTTTCGAAAAGGGAAAGAAAGGCAAGTGTGGAGGCCATGCTTGCCATCCCTGCCTGTCTGAGGCAGGGGGATATGCTCTTAGCTCAAGGTTACTCTGAACTATATACATAGTAAGTTCCAGGCCTGAGCCAATAGAATGAGACCTGTGTAAAAATAAAAATGAGAAAGAAAACCAGAATGAGAGCAGTTTAGAATCAGAAAACAAGCCGGGTGGTGGAAGCACATGCCTTTAATCCCAGCACTCGGGAGGCATGCAGGAACTCTGTGAATTTGGGGCCAGCCTGGTCTAAAGGGCTAGTTCCAGAGCAGCTAGGGCTACACAAAGAAACCTTGTCTTGAAAAACCAAAATAACAACAAAAACAACAATAATAACAATAACAAAAATAACAATAATAACAACAAAAACAATAATAACAAGAATAAAATAAATAAGAGGATGTTTCAATAAAGGGAAGTCACTGAGATATGCATACAGCACTATTGTACCCAACACTGAGCTTCCTGGACGCCAATGGGAAAAATGAAATGCGAATGATTACATAACTCATGATTGGACAAAGAAAACCTAATGGTTTTCGCGGAGAAAGATGACTGTTTGCTAGACACAAATTAATCAGAGGACGTTAAGCAATCACACACGGTCTGCAACATACATAGAGACCCCGCCCCGTGTGTGTGTGTGTGTGTGTGTGTGTGTGTGTGTGTGTGTGTCTTATGCTAATCCCACAGGAAAGGAAACAGACTTTTGTAGGGTTTGGCACTAGATAGATATTTACAAAGCAGACTTGAATTACTGCTAGTGGTCATGTTAAGCCAAAGCTCTTACTAACACTCAGGTCCAGAGGGGGGAGAAGAGGGTGGTGGCTGGTGTTGTGAAACTGGAGCCCTGAAATGCCACTTCTCAGCAACAGCAGCATGGGCCGTTCCGTGGCCCCAGGCTTTGGCTCTGACTAGACACTGGAAATATCCTGTAGGGATAGAAGGACATTTTCATCTGAGTTTCTTCTTTCAGGAGGGAAGGATTTGGTGGGCAGGAAGTGGTCCTGAGAAGCTGGCTGGACCCACATCAGTTTACACTTCCCAGAGATCCCAAAGCCATGTCAAACCCTAGGTGGACTTTGTTCTGATTATGCTTGGCTTCAGAACTCTCAGGGGAT
This sequence comes from Rhynchomys soricoides, assembly GCA_019843965.1. Classification (NCBI taxonomy): domain Eukaryota; kingdom Metazoa; phylum Chordata; class Mammalia; order Rodentia; family Muridae; genus Rhynchomys; species Rhynchomys soricoides. The sequence goes on along the minus strand of JADRCH010000249.1, from coordinate 2,608,398 downwards.
CCCTTCTTGGCCCCAAGCCAAGGAGCTCTCAGACTGCTGCTACTAGCTGGGCTGGGCTTGGCATCACTTGGACAGTGGGCCAGGTCATCGCCCTATGTGGAACATGAACCTGGTGTGGGCAGCTGAGGCCCCAGAAGGCCTTTCTTTAGAGTCCAAGTGATTGGCTTGGGGATGGGTGCACAAAGTCTTCCTGTATCCAGTCTAGCCAACCTGTACAAGGCAATAAGGTACCGGAGGTCAGACACAGTTATGGCTGCCTTTCAACAGTGGTAGTGGCTGGGACAGAGCTCAGATAATAGAGGACTTTCCTAGGATGCATAAGGCCCTGAGTTTAAGCCCTCACACAGTATAAAACTGGATGTGGTGATGCAAACCTGTAGTCTTAGTACTTGGTGAGTAGAGGCAGGAATATCAGAAGCTCAAGGCTAGTCTCCACTACATGACTTTGAGGCCCAATTGGAATAAATGAGCCCTTTTTTTAAAAAGAAAAAAAAATGTTTTTATTCTGTCAGTGAATATGTTGCATTTAAAATACATGCAACTCCCACCCCTACACACACACACACACACACACACGTGTACGCACGCACACACACATGCATGCACACACACACGCACGCACGCACGCACACACACGCATACACGCGCGCGCGCACACACACACACACTCACACACGCGAGTGCACACACGCACAAATGTTAGCATATTCTAAAACCTCTTTCATATCTCTGTATAATCAGTGGCGAAGCAGAAGGATAGGCAGACAGAAATAAAAAGAAATGGGCAGAGATGAGAGACAGAAAAAGACCACGGGTTAGGGAAAAAGACTACTCGGAAAATCGCAATACACTTGCAGAGAAGGAAGCAACAACCGCGGGTGGGCCAAGAATGCAGACTGCTGTCTATAGCGCTCCACTGCCATCTTGTGGTCAGCTGTGATACTGCAACCCCTGCACTCCCAGGCTCTACAAGCTTTGACTTGGGAGTCCTACATGGACCTGGAAATCTTCCAAGGAGCTCTCCATCTGCTCAGTCAACCAGGGGACAGTAACCAAAAACTGGTTAGGAAAAAAGTGACATTTCTTTCCTTTTTTATTTTTATTCTTTTGTGAGACAGGGTCTCACTACTTAGCCCTGGTGGTCCTGGAATTCACATTGTAGACCAGGCTGGCCTTGAACTCAGAGATCCGCCTGCCTCTGCCTCTGCAGGCATTAAGGTGTGCACCACCTTGAATTCCTGATTCTCCTACCTCTACCTCCTGAGTGCCAGGATTACCACATCTCCTTCTTTTTAACACAATCTCAAGTACCCCAGGCTACAGCTTTGGTAACAGTGTCAGGATGGGACTTGGCGGCCCAAGCCACACTCTTGGCTTGTCTTTTCATCTTCTACTTTACTATTATCTCCTGTTATTTAATGCTTTCTTTCAGTTACAGGTGAGTTTCTATAATTAAAAAAAAAAGGGGAGGGGGTGGACCAGGCTGGGCTTGAACTATCAATTTTGCCTCCTCTTCCCAAGTGCTACAGTCATAGATGAGGACTATGCCTGGTTTCCTCCATTCCAAGGAAACACGTCTCAGTCCATGAGAACCCCTGGAACAGAAGGATCTAAGGTGGGCTTCCCAGGCCTCTAGTCTCTAGAACAGAGGTTCTCAACCTGTGGGTTGAAACCCTTTGGGGGGAGGGGGAAGGGGGAAGGGTCAAACGACCTTTTCCCAGGGGTCACCTATGATTTTTGGAAAACAGATATGTATGTTATGATTCTTAACAGCGGCAAAGTTACAGTCATGAAGTAGCAATGAAAGCAGTTTCCTGGTTGGGGCTCACCACAGCATGAGGACTGTATTAAAGAGCCACAGCGTTAGGAGAATTAAAAACCACTGCCGTGGAGGCAAAACTTGAGTTCTCACAACAGATCACCAGACAATAGATTTTTCTTTTCCTTTCCTTTTTAGTTTCTGCTTTTCTTTTTGTTTGTTTTTTGTTTTTTAGGGTTGTTTGTTTGTTTGTTTGTTTAGAGAATGTCTTGATACATGTCTCCTGCCTGGCCTAGAATTTGCTACACATAGAACATGCAGCTCCTGAGCTCACCGCAAGTCCTCCTGGGATTACAGATGTGTTCTATCATGTCCGGTTCCAGTGAGTAATTTTTAAAACATGTTTTAAACACTGGTCTTACAGTGAACTCTTCACTCTCCTCTCAGACACTGCACAGGGTGGAGTCAGCTCTGGATGGGCATGGAAGGCCTAGGGATGGCCCAGCTGTGTCTGAGCTGAGAAGGCAGGTATGGAACCTGTAAATGAGGACATGGTAGAGACCAAAGGAAGACCCAGGTGCTCAGGCATCCTCATGGTTTGCAATGGACCAGAAGCCAGCGAGGTAAGAACATGGTGATCCTGAGCCTCAGCCTGGGCTGTACCTTGGAAACATGCTGGTCCGTCCCTGGGAATCACAATGAGGCTGGGGTAGACAGCATTAAACATTTAAAAGAACTTCCAAATGGCTCCTGTTTCCCAGCTCCACACTCCTTCCTGTATTCCCTGCTAAGACTGTCTGACCGGCTGCATTTTCCTTTAACACAATCTCACTGTAGAATCTTAGGGCGAAACATGTTCACCCTAACCTTGGTCGAAACCTAGCTTGAAAGCTTGAAACCTAAGCTTTCAAGGTCGAAGCAAACCTTGAAAGCTGAGGGAAAAGTCCAGGGCAGAAAAAAAGATGTCTCGCATATTTCCTAATCAATGATCTTCATGGGGAGCCCAGGCTAGGCATCCTCCTTGGTCCAACCTGAGGTTGCTAGGATAACATGTGTCACTGTGTTGCTTAGCTTGATGGAAAATCTAAGTGGATCCCTGGACACTCAATGTCAGAAGAGTTTCCCGCAGTTCCTTTCTTCAAGGTAAACATTACTTTAGAGGGCTCTGTATTCTTCAGTATCTTTTTAAAATTAAATTACATTTATTCATTTGTACGGATGTGTGACATGATGTGTGATGGTCATCAGAGGAAAACCTGTTGGAGTCAGTTCTCTCCCTCCACCATGTAGGTCCTGAGGACCAAACTCAGGTGGTCAGGTTTGGTGGCCAGTGTCTAACTTTTGAGCTGTCTCATTGAGTCCAGAGTACTTTTTTTTTTCTTTTTTGGTTTTTCGAGACAGGGTTTCTCTGTGTAGCCCTAGCTGTCCTGGAACTCACTCTGTAGACCAGGCTGGCCTCAAACTTAGAAATCCGCCTGCTTCTGCCTCCCGAGTGCTGGGATTAAAGGTGTGCACCACCACTGCCCGGCTAAGATTTATTTTTTATTTGTGAATCTGCATGTGTGTGGCTGTGTATGGGTGCCTAAGGAAGACAGAAGGTGTAAGGTGATGTGGAGCTGGAGTTACAAGCAGTTGTGAGTGGTCCACAATGGGTACTGGGACCAGAACTCTAAGGGCAAGAGCTCTTGACTTCTCAGCCATCTCTCCAGTCCTGCTTTATTCATTGATTGTGGGGGAGGTGAGTGCCTGGAGGTCAGAGGACAGCTTGAAACAACGTGGGCCCTGGGAATTGAACTTGGTCACCAGACTTGGCAGCAAGAAACTTTAGCTCACTGAGAAATCTTGCCACCACCATCACCATCAAAGACATGGCTTCAGAATAAGCTAGGCTATCCTTGAATTCTTCATGTGGTGGAGATCTGCCTTGAACTTCTGATCCTCCTGCTTCCATCTCTGCAGCTCTGGGACTATGGGTATGCTCTACCAGGAAGGGTTTATCTGGTGCTGGGGACTGAACCCAGGGCCTCAAGCATGCTAGGCACACACTCTACTCCTGGAGCCACACCTCTGGCCCTATTCTTCAGATTCTTTAGAATTTTGCCTTTCGTGGCCAATACTTATTTTGAGATAGGGTCTCATTAAACAGACATTACAGGGATCCAACACGTCAGCTCAGCTCTCAGAATCTCCCATCAATGGGTGTTACAGGTCTTGTCCATCAACCTGGAATAAATGGCTTGTCATAGCTTCTGGAGGCGGCAACGCTGCTCTTTGCTTACAAGGCTGACAAGGCTGAGGGCTTGTTCAGACAGCCCTCCTGTCTTCTGTTCCATGGCTCTGTCATGTCTGAAGTCTCAAGGCAAGTCACTTTGTCTCCTCTGTAGACAACAGCAAGTCATCACAGCCCAGCACAGCTCCTTAGATGAGGCTAGCCAAGCCCTTTTCTTCTATGGAACATTGCAGAATGTTGTACTCCTTGTTTGGGCCGGTTCCTGGTACTAATTTGAAAGAACTGCCCAACCTGGTAAGCCACCCCGTCATGGGCAGGGGCTGACAGGGCAGCCGCCCACGATGCAGGTTCTGCTGAGTCCTTGATGAGATCCAGCAACCCTGTTCCATGAAAGTTCAATGCCCTTGGGGCATCGTGGGATGCAGAGCTCCCTTCAGTTACCACATATCGGGGGGGGGGGGGGACTTTCCCGGGGAGAGCTGAAGGAAGGCATTCTAGGCAGATGGTGGCCCCTACAGATCAGGACAAAGCAGGTACGAACCAGAGGTTCCAAAGGGGTAGGCAGCAGAGGTGACACTGGGAAGCCCAGATTGGGGTCGGCAGAGTCATGGAAGTCACTGGACACAGTGCTGGAGGGGCCACTGTCCAGGACCAGAATGAATGGGAACAGGATGAGGCCTCAAGGAAGGAGGGGCACAGAGGAGACAGAAACCTGACAGTGGCTGAGTCTGGGATGGCATCTGAGACAGTGCAAAGAGAGGAGGTGGCTTGTGTCTGCCTCAGGGTCTCTGACTTGCAGGTACTGTGTGCCCTCAATGACCCTGATGGGTCTGCTTCCTAGTCCAGCTGGGGGAAGAATTCGTGTTTCATAGATTCCCGGAAACCCTAATTCCTGACACTCGGGACTTTGACAGTCACAAGGGTCCTGAGACAGCTCCAGGAGGTGACTTGTTTTTGTTTTGACATTTTTAATTTATTGTGAATGTCTGATTGTGTTCGTGAGTGACAACCTGCTGGAGTCAGTTTTCTCTCCACCCAAGCTTGATGATCAACAGGCTTGATGGTGCATACCTTCACCCTCTGAGCCATCTTTGCTGGCCCAGACAGTGGAAGACGACCAGAAGTCTGGAGACCGTGAAGCCAAACGGTGGATGGCAGCTGTGGTTGCTGGCCGGAGCCTCCACATGGCTTCAGAGTCACTCTGCTGAGGCCCTGACCAGGTTATGGGAGTCCCATGAACCTTTCCTTCTGTAAACCATGTGTAAGCCACAGTAGAGACACTGAGGATCATCAACATAAGCAGAGCTGCTGCCGCAGAGAGAGGCACCTCCCTCTAGCATCCCCAGCAATGCAGAAAGTGAGCTATAAGTGAACCGCAGTCATGGTTTCTTCCACAGGCAATGGCCTGGTTCAGGGGTGGGGGCGGCACTCGAAGGCCACAGGCTGAGGCATTCTGAAGGCACATCCTCTTCTGCCTGCTGGTCCTCTTTCTCAGGGAGGGTGCAGTACCACACCCACGGCTTCATCTCCTGAATGCTGGAGGAGCTTCAGGGCCTAGGGCTGGGACCAAGAAGGCCACCAAGCCTCTGTTGCTACAAGTCATTGTGACCTTGTTGTTCATTTTCCTCAGAGGTGAGCATGCAGCTCTGTGGGTTTTTCTCCTCCTCCTCTTCTTTGAAGCAGGGTCTCCTGTATAGCCATGGCTAGTTTGGAGATCACTGAAAAGACCAGGCTGTCCTGGAACTCACCTGTCACAGATCCACCTGATGTTGTCTCCTGAGTGCTGGGATTAAGGGCTCCTGCCACCATGCAACATGTCTCTTAGAGGTAGGGTCTTGTCACATAGCATTAGCCTCAAACTTGTGTTCTGCCCAAGTGCCATGCCCTGCCCCCTTCTGAAGGAGGCAGCTAAATATCTTTAGGTGTAGGAGAGCACAGATGACTCTGAGAGGAGTTAGTACAACCTAGGACCAAGCCAACGGTCCAAGCCCATCTCCCGTGATGTCAGGGAGAGATAGCACTGAACCTAAAGCCAGCCTCTGGTCGTGAACTATGCACTTTAACCCAGATGCTGCACAAACCCCACTGTGCAGAGCCAACAGGAGGGTCTAGGGCTCCCCCAACCAAAGCACAGGAAGGGGCTGTAGCCAACTTCCCTCTAGGGATAAGCTCCCCCAACCAAATTCAGCAGTAGGGAGAGTGTCCACTATTCTGACGGAGGGTAAACAATGGCCCTAAACTCTGAGGAGCGAGCTCCTTTAGCACCTTCGGAGATGTGCTGTCCCAGAAGTAAGACAGTATAGACTGAGCAACGGTTCACAGCTCCACACCCCACATCTGCCTCCCCTCCTACTCCAGTGCTGGGTGGGGAGGTGACATACTGTGTGTTCCCTCATTTATATGTTGACACTCCAACTTCACAACTGACTGTTTAGAGATAAGACCTTTATGGCAGTGTAGATTTGAGGTCAGTAGGGTAACCCTAATCACAAGGGGCTAGTGCCTTCTAAGATGAGACTGGGACTCAAGGAGAAACACCAAGGGGTGCGCAGAGGAGGACTCGCTCGGGAGAAACTGGGGGCGGGGGTTATGCCTGCTGACACCCACTTAATCTCTCTCTGTTGCAGATTCCAGAACCCTGAGGATATGTCAGTCAGCCCGAACAACTCTCAGAAAGCAAGCAAGGAAGAAGGAACCTTAGGGTACCTGAGAGCCGGAGGTCTAGAAATTTCATGACAGCCACAGAACCAGCAGTTCTAGTTAAAACCTTGAATTTCCCCAGAACCCAGGGCGAAAGCCAAGCCCACCAAGGGCGAAAGCCAAGCCCAACAAGGGCAGCACCCGGCAAAATCCATAAACCCCCGTAGGTGGTTTCCGGTAGACAAGTGGCAGTCACCTGCCCAATTAGCAAAGCTAAAGAGAGGAAGGGAGGAGCCAGTGCTTTGTTGGCCCGTGCTCCGTGGGTAGGGTGGCAGGGCGGGGGTTGGGGAGCTCGTCTGGCTAGAGTAGCCACCCGCCTGGGCTGGCTTCCCGTAAGGCCGACCACGCCCTTACCTTGCCGCCTCCTGGCTGGTGCTTCAGGTTTTCAGTGGAGCCAATCTTGGACCTGACGTTCTTTAGGTCTGGCATGGGCACAGGGGCAGTCTGCAGGCGGCTCTTACTGGCAGACGGTGACTTAGGGGGAGTGCGGACCACTGCCACCTTCTTGGGCTCTCGGGTGGGCGGCGTTGGTAGGGATGGGGTTCGGGAGCGACTGCCGGGCGTTCCGGGAGAGCCGGGGCTGCTGTAGCCGCTTCGTTCTCCGGATTTTGGTGGTTCACCTGGAGGGTAGGGAGAGAGGAAGGGACTGAGGCCATGTGGGCGCGCGCGGGGGTGGGGGGTGGGGGGTGGGGCGGGGGCGAGGTCTGCAAAGTCCCTGAAGCCAGTGGACTGGGTGCCCACTGCCAGGATCCAGAGGGGGATCTAGGAGAAGACCATGTGTAGAGAAGCATCGCTCCCGCTCTGTCACCTTAATACAATGACAGCTATTTCTCAATAAAGCAACCGAATTCTCATCAGCGCCCCAATATATGACATACCTCCTCCCAGGGATGGCCCAATACTCCCCACTCCCTAAGCCCGGTAGTGTCCAGAAGTCAGGAAATGGGTTCTAGCTAACTGTGTCACTCCCCTAGGTAAGGAAGTGGTCAGATATCATTCCACAAACACTTCTGCCTGTCCTTTAACTGAGGGGTGGAGCAGTGACCCAGCCCCATCAGCAGCCTTCAAGCTGGGATTCTCCTGACCCTTCCCTGACACACCCAGAGCTCCTCTAACTGGGGCTGCAGAGCGTGTACCAATCACCTGCCCAGAGCTTTCTGCACAAGCCACACCCCATATGGCTGAACCCCAGAATGCCCTCCCCCTTGCACCTTTCTTTTTTTTTTTTAAAAAAGATTTATTTTATGTATGTGAGTACATTATAACCTTCTTCAGACACACCAGAAGAGAGCATCAGATTCCATTACAGATGGTTGTGAGCCATGATGTGGTTGCTGGGAATTGAACTCAGGACCTCTAAGAAGAGCAGTCAGTGCTCTTAACCACTGAGCCATCTCTCCAGCTACCCCTCCCCCCAACCCGACTTTTCTAAATACCATCAGCTTCCAGGAAAGCTGCCTGGACTTCTCGCCAGACTCAGTCCCATCCCGAATCCTTCACCTCAGCTTGCTACCAGGACAGTACCCTCAGTGTGTCCGACATACCTATAGTTCACAGAGCCACCACACCCACAGGTTTTTTTGTTTTGTTTTGTTTTGTTTTGTTTTGTGATAGAAGACATCTGATGTTCTTTAGCAGGAAGTGGGACTTGTGGTATGCAAATTTTGGGGCCCCCATCCAGATCTGGTAGAGCCAGATATGACAGAGGCACTGGGCCTGCAAAACTGGTCTTTTTCCTACACAGAGAAACCTGTCTCGAAAAACCAAAAAAAAAAAAAAAAAAAAAAGAAAACCCAAAAAAAACAACCAACCAACCAAAAAAAAACCCTGGTCTTTCTCAAGCTTCCATCCACAGCAAGAAGTACCATAGTGAATATGCTCACTGCAGCCGATCTTCAAAGCATCAGCATTCAGTCACCAGTCTCCCACTTCTCAGGAACCCCTAAAGCCATCAAGCTTGGAGCTGGGCTTATCTCTGCCTCCATGTCCCCAGGACATGGTACAGGGTAGTAGTGTCACGTGGCCCTTCCCTGACACTTGCAAAGTAACCTTGGGTGAGCAGTGACCCTCTCTATCTATGCCTGTGTCCTCATCTGAAAGATGGGGGGGATCAGAGCCCTCAAGAGTTTGCTATGAGAAGGGTATCTGAGGGTTAGAGAAATGGCTCGGCAGTTAAGAGCACTGGCTGATCTTCCAGAGGACTCAGGTTTCATTCTCACCACCCACATGGTGGCTCAGAACTGTAACTCCAGTTCCAGGGGATCTGAAACCCCTGTCTGGCTTCAGTGGGCGTCAGGCAAACATCCATATGCATAAGTAAATCTTTAGGACAGCCGAGGCAGGGAGGTCACAAAGGGTCCAGTGCAGCATCTGTTGTGCTGTGGAAGTACTCACTAAATGCAGAAAAGTTCTGTGTGGTGACATGCTTCTATAGTTCCAGTTGTTTGGGAGGCTGAAGCAGGGTGATCATTTGAGTCAAGAGACCAGCCTTGGCAAATAGACAGTTTTTTTTTTTTTTTTGAGACAGGGTTTTGGTGTGTAGCCCTGGTTGATTTGAAACTCATTCTATAGACCAGGCTGTCGTCAAACTCAAAGATCCACTTGTCTCTGCCACTCAAATGCTGGAATTAAAGGCATCTACCACCATGGCCTCATATGATGCCAATTCTTGACAAACCAAAAATAAATAAATAAATAAATAAATAAATTTAAACAAAAACAAAAACAAAAAAAACTCAGCCCAGCAAAACCCTCTGCTTATCGATGATATTTCCCCACTGGGACTTAGGTTAATGATGGTCCAAACCTCCCACACTCCCAGATGTCTCCAGACACATGTTCCTCACCCCACAAACAGCCCTAGTTCTGAACACACAGGATAGATGCCCCAGTGCAAACTGCACTTGAGAAGTAGGTTCGAGACTGGGCCTCTTTGAGATAGCCTGGGCTGAAGCAGCGTTCCCTCCCAGCCTTGCAGACAAGCACGAGGGCAGAACACACACCAAGAGAGTCTGCCCACCCATTCAGAGCAATGGACCCAGAATTACCTCTCTCAGATTTTGCCCCTGCAGGGGGTAGTTTTCTCTGCAGTTGCTTGGAAGCTTAAAAAGAAAAAAAATCCACAGACAGCCTCATTATAATCAGGTGGCAGCATCTGGCTGGTCCACCTATCATAAGAGACAAGCAGGGACCAGTGAGGAAGATGTAGCCAATCAGCATGGATCCACCTAAGCACAGGTGAGCCTGGAAGAGCTCCTGCTCCAGGCTATTGTGTGAGTCAGGCCAGCACGGTGCTAAGCAAGGAGTATCCGGATAAAAACCCACTTAACACATCATCAATGATCCTAGATCATCAGTATATGAGAAACACACACACACACCAGACCCACAGCTACTTAGGGAAAACACAGCCAACTCGCAGGCGATACCCTTTACAATGCAAAGCAGAAGCATGCAACGGGCAATATGGGCTGCCTCTGCTAAGAGAACAGGGACACTAAGAGCCAGGCCAGACACAGAGACCCACAGGCCTCCTGGGCACCACCAGGGAGCAATGCAGACCAGGCAACAGAGTCACACGGCACCCAAAAACCCTTCTGGGAGCAGGTCCTCAGGGCTTCTATTCCTGGTACCTCTACTGGACGTGAAAAAGCCCCACTGTAGCCTGGTCAGGTTCTCAATACCAACTGGCTTTTGTTCACAGGAGACCGGAATAATGACCACAGCAATGCCATCACTCAGCTAAGACCCTTGAGCTTTACTAGAAGGTTCCTAACACCCCAGCCGCATGAGTTTGAGAGGCTGGAGATGCCCCATGATTTTCTGCCCAGACTACTGATCCTCCAAAGAGGCGGAGGACCTGACAACACCTTACACTGGGGCTGCCTTCCCAGAGCCATGGATTAAATGTCATGCTCCTTCCTTGCAATTTATTAAAATCATGTGATTGCACTTTCCTCATGCTCGTAAAATGAGCAAGATTTCTTCACTGATTAAAAGGTGAGAACTCATTAACTACCTCACACAATTGTCAACGGATTAAAAAGAAGACAAATGCTCTCGTGCTCAGCAAACCCCAAGGGTTAGTTGGTGCCAGGGGTTACTAATTGTCGGTGGCCTCCTGAGGCAAGGGTTATACCTTCTGGAAGCTTCTGGATTAAGACTCCAGAGAGCATTCTCACCTGATCCTGGAGGAGTCTTTGGGCTGGGCGTGGTTTTGGCTGGGATCCTGGTGGCGTTGGATGTGCCTTTCTGGCCCGGAGTGGCTGCTCCCCGAGATGTGGCGATCTTTGCCCCGGTTTTGCCATCAGCGCCCTGCAAACCGAATCAGGGTGGAAGGTTTTCACCACTGGGAAAGGTGACTGTCACCAAGGAAAAGTCAACCCCACCCTCCCACCTTGACTGAAGAAGGTGTCGGTGGAGATAGATGCTGGGAAGGTCTTGTACAAGTCTTGAGGGTTTGTGGAGCACACAGCCCCACAGTTCACCTGCATGTTAAGTACCAGGATCCTCTTAGACAAATGGTGAGCTAGCCTGTGTTATAAAATGATAGTACTGCTTGAAGCAAGATCCGAGTCAGGGTAGATCAGTAGGCTGACCCTGGAAGACCACACCTGGTGGATGGACACCCATTTTTCAGACTCTTAATTACAGATGTAACTCTGGGTTCACCAGAGACCCTTGAAGACCCACATATGCTTTAGGCTTCAGCAAAATGCCCAAATGGCCAAAGCATGTCTTTTTCTGCTCTGTCCACAGCCCCTGGGGTCTCGGTGACTCCTCAGGTGTGCTTTGAACCCTTGGCCATGAACACTGGCTGAAATCTGGGAGCCAGAGGCAGAGCAGACACAGTCAGCCGACCATGAGTGGTTATGGGTCTGATGGTCAGTAGATGACCATTAGACGTGGCATGAACTACACAAAGAAACCACATGAGCCACAGACTCGGGAGGAAGGGAGGAGAGAAGGAGCTGTTGAGACGGGTGCAGCTGGAGGCCATGCCACCCACCACGAGGCATGGCCAGTTACCATGAGAACTCTAGACGGACCTGAGGCTCTCTTTATTGTTTATTTATCTATTTATTTTTAAGAGGAAGAGTCTTTCTATATATTTCTGGCTGTCTAGGCAATGGCTGCCTCTTACTCCAGGGTGCTGGAATTATGAGCATCACCACACCTGGCTTCTTTTTTTATTTCTTGAGCTAGAGCCTTACTCACTCTGTAGCCCAGGCTAGCCTGGAGCTCACTCTATAGCTCAAGCTAGCTTCAGACATACAGGAATCATGCTCAGTGCTGGGATTGGTTATAGGCATCAGGTACCATGATCAGCTCAGAGCCTTTAATTTACAAACTGGGATCCTCTGGTTATCTTGGGGACTGCTGTCTCCAAGGGAGAGGGGGGCAAGAAGCACAGCTCTGAGTCCCCAGTGTCCTCCCTGTCCCTTCTTCAACCATGTAGCACTGCCTGTGAGCTTAGCTGAAGAAAGCATTTGAACACCACGGTACAGCATCCTGGGTCTCGCCAAAGGTGGTTTCCTTACCTTGAGTTTCATCAGCTTTGTTCCTGGACTGCCATTTCGGGGTGTGACAGAAGAGACGTGTTTAGGAGAGGTGGCTGGCTCAGGGCACACGGCAGGGCTGGAGGGTTTGATCAAAGGATCTGAGCTACCAGGAGTGGGGCGTGTGGGGCTAAGGCAGGGCCTATTGCTCAGGGTTTTAGCACAGGAAGGTGTGGATGTCTTAAACATAAACATAAATAAAATCAAAATGAAAGTCAGCACACAGGGATGGAAACAAACGGAAAAACGGATTAAAAAAAAAAAATCTACACACAAAGAAGGTGGGACACAGCTCAAAGCAGCCCTCTCCACCGCCCTTCCAGGAAGAAAGGACAGCAACTCTGTCCCCTTCAGCACCAGGTCACCCATCCGTTACACACATGCTACACAGCTGACATGGGATGGACATAAGTAAAATCACATGGTGTAGAACTTCTAAGAGAGATGCTGAAGCAAGGTAGACAGGCTGGTATATTCTTTCTCTAGCAATCGGACCTTGTTGTAGCTCTCACTTGGAGAACATGGGCCTAAAGATGCTTCCCATTTAGTAAGCGCATGGAAACCATCAGAAAAAAAGGCAAAGAGATTTTCTCAAGAGAGAATGTTAATGTGTTGTGGGTCAGAGGCTCAACCTCAGGGGAAGCACTCGTGCAGGCTCACTGACACCCATCCTCTCTCTCCACTATGCCAACAAAATCCTAATACTTCAGAGTCAACCAAAAGCTCCTGTCAGATGTCACCAAGGAGACAGACAAACAGACAGACAGGCACACACACACACACACCTTGAGACACACATGCAAACACACACGTACATACATATATGAGCATCGGTGAACATATGTGCACACACATGCATGCACGAACACACACATGTATGCACATGCATATACACACATACTTTCCGGTTAAACAAAGACTTGGATATAATTAATGCCATTGATGGAATCTTGATCTGGCCAAAATTAACTTCAGAACATTAGGTCCACCTAAGGAGGGTGTCTGTGTGGCTGGATGTCTTCTGAGAAGGCTGAAGGCTGACACCATGGTTGCCTCTGGGCACTCCGACTAGGAAGTATGGCCCTGGTGTGGTACAGGGTGTGAGACCAGACTGTTGGAAATAAAGAATTGAGAGGCCAACCAGGCGATAGTGGTGCACGCCTTTAATTTCAGCTCTTAGGAGGCAGAGGCAAGTAGATCTCTGAGTTTGAGGCCAGCCTGGCCTACAGAGCAAGTTCTGGGGCATCCAGGGATACACAGAACAATCTTGTCTTAAAAAAACAAAAAACAAAAAACAAAACAAAACAACAACAACAAAAAAAAAACACAACAAAGGGAGGCGGGGAGAAAACAGAATGGAGAGGCCAAGTGCAGGCTGTTCTGGAGTCCCGACCAGAGACTCTACTGTGTTTCCTCATTCTCTCAAACTTCCCACTGAAGGGGTCAGGGCCAAATCCGTGTCACCAGCACCAGGAGGAGAGTCCAAGGGACAGACTCTCTGGGGCCGCTTTCACAGGAGGAAAGCTAGGGTGTGTACTGGAACCCTTGTCCCCTAGCTGGGCAAGACCCGTCTCTCTACTGGAAGCTTTTCTACTCAGCCTAGATTCGTCATAGGTCTAGCTCCATGCTCTCCTGTGAGTCAGTCCAGGACAGGGACTGTGTGCTGTGTGCACACTTGAATGATAAATACATGCATGCTTGTGCAAGCGTGAGGCCAGGACTCCCGTCCCTCACTCTGAAACTAAATGAGCATCTTGACTGACAAGCAGCTGTCACTCCTGCTTCAAGAAGTAGGGCAGTGCTATGCTGCCTGTCTCCTGAGCACTGTGACAGGAAGTCCTAATGAGTACAGAGCAGGCCCTTCTGGAAGTGGTCCTCAACCTCTTGCTACCAGACTCTAGAGAGTACCATCCACATCTGGAGACTCATTGGGACTCTGGCACCAATTACAGGCCAGATGATCTGGGCAGCATTCATAGGAACTGTCCAGTTGATCCAGTCTGGGCTGTGGTGGGTTTTTCCAGGAAAACAACACTGCACATACAGTCTCGGGGTTTTCTAAGACAAAAAGACGTGGAGGGAGAGGGTGACAGATGAAAAAAGGAAGACAGGTGCCCTTGGAGGGCTGGTCTGTGGCGAGCAGGCTGCTTTGTCTATTGGGGTTTGTTGCAGAAGACTGACAAAGGCTTGCCCTGAACCACACTTTCTAACCCATGCTTTTCTAGAGCTTGTTTAAAGGAAGTTTTGCTAATTCAGAACCCACATACAATTCAGCAACCGAGGCCACCTGCCTATTCTCCCCAGACACGGCTCTGTCTGTTCCTCCTTCCTCGGCTTGCTGTTCCCTGCTCTGATGCACTGATGTTTCTCCTGTTGTTTGCCTCCTAGCTCTTCTCTTTGAGGGTTCACCCAGAACGATCACTTCTTTCCTCGATCATGGCTCTCTGGCCCCCAGTGTACGATGTGTATATTAAACTCTAGGTTTACTGAGACTAGATCTCTAGTGGTAAGAGTCAGAAGTGCAAACTCCAAACTTTACATGCAGGAGGTAGGCGTTGGGGAGAAACTGAGTACAGCTGACCACCCTGCCCTGTGTTAAGTATCAAGACCGAACCGCTGCCTTTGTAAGCAGTGGCCTTTAAATGACAGTACACCTAGTAGTACACCTAGTGACAAACACTCTCCACACATTATAGTGAGAGCCACACAGGCAGGAAGCAGAGCCTTTTGGCAAATGAGACTGGCTGGTCAGTAGCTTACCTTGGCTTTCTTCTCGTCATTTCCTGTCCTGTCTTTGCTGGCCACTCGAGCTGGTAAAATACAAAACAAGAGTGCACGTGAGGCCCCGTGCTTATGGTTCACAGAAACATTGGAGTTCAGGGCTGGTGGTATGAGTTTCCTTTGGTTGAAACCAGCTGATTTTCTTAGTCCTCAAATGTTCGAGGTCTCACATCATTAGTATCACACAGCACACAGGACCATTGCTCAGAGCAGCCTGGTAAGAGGGGAAGCAGGCTGGCTAAGGGAGGGGACATGCAGAGGAATGCAGCAGGTGCTGTTAGAGGTGCATGTAGCTAAATACAGGGCTGTAGGGCGCTCACTCTCCCCATCGGCAACCCCACTGAATGCTGGGCCATTTAAATGCCCCAAGACCATGGATGGGATAGCCCAGTCTGGCTCCAGGCTACAGCTCGATGCTTGGATCAGGGTGGTGGATTTCTCTTACTGTGGCTAGGCTTGACCTTGCTTTCCTGTGAGATCCCCACTTATCCCTCTAGGACCTCAAGGCCCAATTGGAGCCACCTCTATTTTCCTGCCTAGAAAGGAGCCTCAGACCTACCTTCTTGGCCATCTGATGCTGACCATCCCAAACCCCATTCCAGGTCATCTGCTACCAGAATAGATGAGCCCACTAAGAATATCTTCATATTTGTTGTGGAGTGCAACCCCAGAGCATCTTCCTAACAGGGACCTCCCACATCAGCTTCAGCTGCTTTCAAAGGAGCCCTTTCTATTCTAAGCCAGCCCTGAGTGCTCCTTGCTACTACTGGAGCCTTCAAATACAGAGCATGCTGCTCACAGAGGCCCATCAGTGTTAACCTGTGGCTCTCTGCTGGTAGATGAAGACTGGACGTACAGTGACTAGTGTTGACTCTCCAACCCAGAGGTCTCCCCGTTTTACTGTGGAGGAATTGCCTGTCGCACAGCATGCAGACTCCAAGTGCACCGAGGCTGTGTGTGCAAACAACAGGTACCCACCACTCTGCATTGCAATTGAAGCTCTTGTGCACTCCTTCCTCTGGCAACCCCGTGTGTCTGTTTAGGACACATGGCTATGCCAGTCCATTTCTGACTCAGGGAAAGACCACCATTTCCTCCAGGCTAGACTGTCACTAACCACAAAAGCTGCAACCGAGACTGTTTCCAGGCTCAGTGACACCAGAATACCTGACTGTCTGAGTAATTCCCATGCCTAGGGTGGAAGCAGTCCCTCGGCAAGCTTCTGTGTAGTTTCTACTTTGTTGGCCTTTGCGTCTATACCACAGCATGACTAATAAACTCTGACTCTTTTTTGTGTTGGTGAACTCTTTCACTGGAGTAACCTGCTTATCACTATTGTCATTGCCAATCAACCTGCTAGATCAGCATTTCCTGAGTCCTAGCACTCAACAAGCCCTGTTCCAGGAGACGTTAACAGGTGGCATCAAATACATTTATGGGATCCAGAGGACGCCTCCTCCGTAGAAGGTCCCGTGCACAGCACAGCAAGGGCTCTAATGAGCCTACAACAGCAAAGTGGTTGAGCTTTGCTAGGCCTGTTTACTTATTTTTCCCTTCTAAATTCACTGTGCCATAGAACTATGCCCTCCTTGCCCCATATCCCAGACATGCCTACCGACATCTGGAGGATAAGAATTCGGTAGAATGTTACTTCAGAAAACAACTGAGGCACTCATTTGTCCTCCTTTGTCTTGGCTTTTGAAACAAGATACAGGCTTCCCCTCCCTCTGCCAGGGTCTTATGTGGTGGAGTCTGATCTTGAACTCCTGATCCCCTTCTTCTTTATCCTGAGTACAGTGCTGATTAAAGGCATGTGGCACCTTGCCCAGATTCTTTTAAAACTATGATCTTGCTATGTAGCCCAGGCTAGCCTTGAACTCATTATGTAGTCCAGGTTGGCTTCAAACTAGCAGTGCTCCTTTTGTCTTAGCCTCTGGAGTGCTAGGATGGTAGGCTGTGCCACCACCCCAAAAGGCTCTTTCATTTATGATATATTGGGGTGTTCTCTATAATTAGGGCCTAATCCGTAGTTAAAAGGTGATTTTTGACTCTGAGCTCAAGAGGCATCAGTTTCTAGGTCCTGGAAATAATTCTAAAATGTCAAGTAGTCTATTCTTACATTTATTCATTTATTGTGCAGGAAGACGTGTGTGTGTGTGTGTGTGTGTGTGTGACAAACATGTCTTCACACATGTATAGAGGTCAGAGAACAACCAAGAACTGACTCCCACAGCTGTCCTGTAATCTCTATATACATGTGGTATGTCCTTGCACTGTGTGGGTCTTCAGGATGGAACTTAGATCATTAGGCTGGGTGGTGAGTATCTTTGCCCATTGAGCCACCTCGACGGCCCAAATGGCAAGTATTGTAGAAGATTAAAGCCATGAATGTCCCTGCCATTCTGCAGGCTCCAAAGGGCTCCAGAAGGGGCTCCAGAAGGGACCCTGCCTGTCCCTGACTGAGAGGAGGGGTCACTTTGGAGATGGGAGATATGCTTTACTGCTACAGTCAGGGCAGGGGAGAGGTTACTGGGCCATTAGCCACCTCCACAGGTGTAGCTGTCACCTTTCAAATGTGACAAGCTATCTGTTGATGACAGCATCAAAAGACAGGCAGGTGGACTCAGTGTCTCTGCACCAGGAAGACACACTCCAGCCTCTTCTGGAAGATGTAGGAACCACAGCAAGAGTGTGCCTTTCAGAGCAGACCTAACTGGATTCTGAACTTGACTCCGTCCATTACTTAATCTGGAGGTCTATCAGTTTACTCCTCCGAGGCTCAGTTTCCTCATCTGCAAAGTGAGGCTAAATAAGCCTACTTCAGAGTGCCAAGAATGTTCTAGACTGTTAATGTCAATATACATCATAAGCCCTCAAAAATGAGTGATGCTGTTACCTACTCTATGCAATATGTCTACCAATCTCCCGTGGGCTGTGGGCCACGGTGGATACATCAAGTGGCAGAGAACCAATCAGGGCAGAAAGCACAGGTGTTGGTGACATGCACAACGGCGAGGGCAAGCGTGAAAGGAACACGTGCTACCAGAGGCTGAGGGGAGGGGCTGGGGAGGGGGCGTCGGCCCAGGCGTGGGTTTAGTGGTTATCCTGGAATCTCAGGGTGCAGGAGTCAAGGCCAGAAGCTCGTGGTGACGGTGTCCACAGACTGGAGGATACTGGGGAGGAGTGAGGGAGCGTAAACCACAGACCTTTAAGCTGAGGAACCCGACTGACTGGCCTTCCTGGCAGGCCGGCTGCAGGCTGCTTGTCAGGAGGTTCCAGAAGGCTAGCCTCTTTGGTGCCCTTTCCCACAGAGGGGCTCTGGGTCTTTTGCTCCTCTGCAGGGGCCCCCACCACTGTAGCCCCTTCCAAATCCTGTTCCTTCGGCATGCTGGCTTTGATTTCCACGTGGAACGTGAACTCAGGGGCAGCCTCGTGCCCTTCCTCCATTGGCCCTGTGCCAGGCCCTTCGGGCTGCGAGGCCTGGGTCTCTGCGGAGACTTTGGAGAAGAAATCAGCAGGAAGTGGGATGGAACCCTCAGCTGGGAACCCAGGCATGCTAGCGGTCTCCCCGGAGACAGAGATAGAGCCGACCTGAGGGGCTGCCCTGCCAGGGGCCAAGGAGGCCTGGGAGGGAGGGGAATCCTGGGATGATTCATCCATATCTTCATCCACTTCCTCCTCACTCCCCAGCCTGTCTTTGCCCCAGCCTTCTTTCTGAGGAGGCTCTTGCTGCATCAGCTCAGAGGCCGGGCGGCTTCTCTCTACGTCTTCAGGTCTTGTTCCCGAAGGTTGGCATGTAGCCTCTCTGAGGCCTTGTGGCAGAAGGGGAGCCCCAGACATGCTAGGCACCTGTTGGCTGGTCCAGTCTGAGATCCCTGAATCTGGGGCCTGGCCTTCACCGCGCCCTGGTTCGACAAGCAAACTTTGTAAGAAAATCTCGACCTTCTCCGGTTCTGTGTGGAGATACCCAGCAGAGGGAGGTTTCAGAATGGGCAGGCCCTCCTGGGCAAGTTCTGGTTCCTGATCCTGAGGACCAGCTAGTGGAGGAGGGGCTGGGCAGGTTCGGGATGCTTCAGGGGACAGTGAGTGATCCCCAAGCCTGGAGCATCTGACCGTTTTTCACCTAGAGGTAGCAGTGAGACCCCAGAAACTTTTTGTGCTCAATCCATAATGGACTTGAACACCGTGCTCCTGCTTAGAAGCCTCTCATGCATCTCTCTCTGCTGGCTGGGAACTCTCACCAATTCAGGGTGGCAAATGGTTATCAAGGGTAAAGATATTGTTTAAAGGGCACCATAGTATTTGCTATAAGAAAAGACCCCTAAAGCCAGGCAGTGGTGGCGCACACCTTTAATCCCAGCACTTGGGAGGCAGAGGCAGGCGGATTTCTGAGTTCGAGGCCAGCCTGGTCTACAGAGTTCCAGGACAGCCAGGGCTACACAGAGAAACCCTGTCTCGAAAAAACCAAAAAGAAAAAAAAAAAAGAAAGAAAAAAAGAAAAAAAGAGCACCCCTAAAAGGTACTGGGACTCCCCTAATGGAGACAGGAGCTTGTCTCAGACCCAGCTCATTGATTTTGGTTACTTGGAATAAATGCTTTCTTGGTCTGTCTGCCTCTAGCTTGCTGTAATATCCTCTCTGGGCTTCAGTTTTCTTGACCTTAAAAGAGAGACTTGGACTTAGTGACCTCTGAGGTCCTTCTGGTGTTTGGCTGGCCCAGAGCCTGCTGGCATCTCTGTGGCTGTCTAGCACGTGATTATGGGCTCACCTACCATTTACAGAACCCAAGCCCCCAGAAGATTCTGGGCTCCAGATGGCCTTGGCTGGGTTATGACAGTGGCCTGCATCTCTGCATTTCTGTCTCTCTGTCTCTGTCAGTCTCTGTCTGTCTCTCTCTTCTCTTTGAGCAGGTGAAACCAGCAGGTGCCATAAATCACCCAGCCTCTAACCCTGCTCTGACAGATTTGAAAAATGCACAAGCTATGACCGTAGGGATGGAGCCTTGGTTAAGAGGCCCACCTTACGTGGATTTCTGAGTTCGAGGCCAGCCTGGTCTACAGAGTGAGTTCTAGGACAGCCAGTGCTACACAGAAACCCTGTCTCAAAAAAAAAAAAAAAAAAAAAAAAAAAGAGACCCACCTTACAATTCGTATACATGGAACAACCGCACATTATAGCTCTGTGGTCATCCTTCATGGCCTGCCATTTGCCTCAGGTGAGGCAGGAGCACTGGGACTCCTGCTCTGACTGCTCACCCAGCACACTGTCCAACAACTCAGCCAATCTAAGCATATTGTTACATCATTCCCTCCCCCCAAATCGGGGTCAGTCACGTGATAGTACTGTGACACCCTCTCTAGGGTATTTGTGCAATGGGGATGCTGGGTGTGGGGGTGGAGGTGAGGAATCCACTTTGAGGTCCTTATAAGCATCCTCTGGTTCTGTTTGATTACTTGCTTTTAACAGCATCTCCTGGACTTGAGGTTGGCCTTAAACTCACAAAGTGGCCAAGGATGACTTTGAACTCCTGATCCTCCTACATCCCAGTGCTGAGATTATAGGCCACTATGCTTACATATCTGAACTTTCTGAATATCCTATTTAGTCCCCACAAAATATCCCAATCAACTCCCCAATAACAAAACCAATAATCATAAAGGCCTTGGGGATATAGAAACTGGATAAGGGCAGGGAAGGAGAGGAGAAAATGTGTGTATCCGCACATGTGTGTAACTCTGGACACATAAGTACTATGTACACTATACCTCTGTCTCTAACCAAGTGGGGCTCGGTGTGGCTGGCTCACCAATAAGGGACCCAATTCTGCCCTGGCCCCTCCTTCCTTATGGCAGGTTGAGTTTACAGTTACATTCAATTATGGTCCCAATATCAAGGCTGTCACAAGGCAGCTGACCAATGAATGCATTCCACATACACCAGCTACTGTCTGGAAAAAACACCAATTTCTGTTCCTTATCAGGTAACTTACTGAATGAAGCCTTTGGTCTGTTTCAGGAAGTAGGAAACCAGCTTGGGTCTGGGCTACTGAGCACCAGCTGGTTCACAGGCCAGAGACCAAGATGGCCATGGACCACAATGTCACCCAACAGATTTGGGCCTCTACTACCTTCAAGAAAATGCTCCCTAGGCTGGGCAATGGTGAGCACTTCGGAGGCAGAGGCAGGCGTATATCTGAGTTTAAGACTACCCCTGGTTTACAGAGAGAGTTACAGGACAGCTAGGGATACACAGAAAAACCTTGTCTTGAAAAAAACAGGGCTAGAGAGATGGCTCAGTGGTTAAGAGCACTGGCTGCTCTTCCAGAGGTCCTGAATTCAATTCCCAGCACCCACATGGAGGCTCACGACCATCTGTAATGGGATCCGATGCCCTTTTCTGGCACGCAGGCATACATGCAGATACTCATACATTAATTAAAAAAACAAGACTCCCTAGAAAGTATTTTTGACTGGGGTGTCCTGGAGTCTGACATACTGTAGTATCTTCAAAGACTCCATTTAAGTTGAGACAAGGCCCCAAACATACACAGTAAACATACACAGTAGGCATACACAGTAGGCATACTTCTCTGTGTGTGCAAACTGGTGAGAAACCTAAGAATAATTAACTTGTAGAAGGAGGAGCTGAGCCAGGAGGATCTTCTATGCAGCTCCCCGGGTACTGTAAAGTACCCAGTAAATATGAAGCAGGGGCCAGGATGCAGTCATTAGAATGCTTGCCTGGTACAAATGAAGTTCAGAGTTTGATCACAGAACCATGTGAACTAGGTGTGGCAGCACACACCTATAACCTCGGCATTCCAAAGAAGGTGGAAGTGGGAGGGTCAAAGGTCAAGGTCATCTTTGCTTCAAATGAAGGCAAACTAGGGCTAAGAGGGATCTTATCTCAAAACAAAATCCTTTTTAAAGTACATATTCTCTGGGAGTGGTGGAGGGGCGTAGGAAAGGTAAACACAGGACCATAACCAAATAAATGTCTTCCCCAAGTCCTCCTCCTCAGGAGCCTAGTGTCCAAGTCACCTAAAGGGTGACAAACTCGACTAGAGGTCACTGGGGCAGAGCCCTTCACTGCAGCCAGCACCACTAAACAAAAGACAAATCCTTTTTTTTTTTTTTGAGCCAGGGTTTCTCTGTGTAGCCCTGGCTGTCCTGGAACTCAACTCTGTAGACCAGGCTGGCCTCGAACTCAGAAATCCGCCTGCCTCTGCCTCCCAAGTGCTGGGATTAAAGGTGTGCACCACCACTGCCCGGCAAAATCCTTTATCACTTTATCAAGCAAAGGACACCACCTCCACCTCCCAGCTCCTCTGCCATCTGTATGCCTAGCTGCTAAACAGGACAGTCGCAATTCATTTATCTAGAAAAGCAACAGAACACAAATCCAGCTCATGTTCTATCTATGTCAGAGATCTTCACTTCCTAAGGCTAAGGTCAGAACACAAATCCAGCCCATGTTCTATCTATGTCAGAGATCTTCACTTCCTAAGGCTAAAGTTAAAAAAAATCTTTTAAAAAAGTGTATCTGTGACACACAGCTGCAGAAAGCTACTGATCTTGAACACAACAATTTGGTTCCTGAGAAGAAAATCATAATAAGGTATGAAGACTGACAGGCCAGAGGGTACCGTGTGGGAGCATCACCCACTGGGCTCGTCCCCAGGCTAGGCAAGATCTGAACCAGGATGGTATTAGAAAACACCGTGTCTACAGAGTCCAGCTTTGATACATGTAACTCCCTCAGGTCTCCCGGACTTGTACCTTAGGACCCGGGGCTAAGATGTCTTTTCAGGGAAGAGCCCACTGAGTGCTCCCATCTCCCTTTCCCCAATCTCCGAGTCCTAGAGTCAATTTGGGCCACTGACCTTGAGTCACGTGCCCAGCAGCTTGGTCCTCCAGGTTCGGGGTGTCTCCGACGCCTGCTTCTTCAGCTGGTCCGAGACAGCAAAGGGAGAGGGCAGAAGGGAGACTGTTACTTCTTGTTGCAGCCCATGCTCTCCTTACCTGTGTTCCTCACATGAAATGGGTGCAGATGTGCATCCTGCAGGGCCAGCTGCAGTGCTCTGCTCCTCTGCCATGGCCACAGCTAGTGACAGTGGTGACAGTGGTGACAAGATACGCATAAACAAAACCCACAGTACTCACCTACCTTCCAGGTGACTGCGGCCTTGGAGGAAAGAGATTTTCCATAGGGGTCCAGGGTCCTGCTGCCTTGCCTGACTCCACAAAGATGCCAGGACTTAGGAGGTCACACTAGAGTCATAGTGGCACTGCCTGCCCTGGCCAGCACTTTGGGAGGACTGGGGTTCAGAAAGAGACTGTGCTTAATGGTGTGTATCCGGGAGCCACTACTTGTCCAGCCTCTCTGAGCCTCTATTAACTTATTGGGAACCTAAAGGAGGGACTCCTACATCCTCGTAGGAGGATGGTGAAGGCCTGGAGACATGAAGGAGATGCTCCAGGCTATGTCTCGTCTTTTTAAACCTTGCCCCACATCACGCCTAAAACAAGCATTACCTGGCTGGAGAGAGGCCAACAGGGCTAATGGGCAGCTTTGGGGGGGTGGGGTGGGTGTCTTTGGATCCTATTTAAGAAGCCAACAGTCACCTTAAACAAAGAAGGCTGAGGAAGTTCCGGAGCACAAGAGCAGGACCCAAGTCAGTAAGTACTAATCTCAAGAACAAGGTCAGGATCCAGCAACGGATTGACAGACACTAGTCTAGAGTTGAGGTTTATAAAGCTAGCTGGCTCATGCTGACCTCAAGGCCTTGAGGCACACCAAAGGCTGCTGCCTTCCAGAAGCATTCACACAGTGCCAGCTGGGCCATCAGCCTTGTCTCCAGACTGAGGTGGTCAGCCTCTGTAAACCAGCACACTTGCCAAGGTGAGCACAAGGAAAGAGCCTGTGTCACTGCTTGTCACATGTAGCCAGATGGCTATCTGAGGGTGAGGCCACATGGAGGTGGCAGTGAATTTAGAAGCTCTCCACCCACTGGGTTATCAGCTCAGACCCTTCTAGGTCTTTTGTGCTGTGTTTTTTTTTTTTTGGTGACAGTTCCTTGTCAGATAACACAGCCCTGGCCACACAAGTGTGGATTTGGTCTGGACAACGTTAAGGAAATGGAAGACAGACTCATAGTGACAGCAAATTCAACTTAACAGACAAAGAGGCATGCTGGGACTCCACTACTGCCCTGACACTAAGAGAGTCTATTCATCTTCCCATGCTAGTGCAGTATTGTGATATCCTGCTCTTGGTGTAAGGCAGAAATGGTGGGGGATAGTAACACGTCTGAGCTCAGCAAGGGGTATGGGGAAATCAAAAATCTCAAGGGGCAGGGCAGAAGGCACTGCAGGAGTTGGTATCTCTTCTGGCTTTGAATGTTCCCAGGGAAACATTTTCAGGGAGGCACAAGGTTCCCTGCTCTCTAGGGAGACGGGCCTCCCAAGGTAGACAGTCACACAGTATCCTTGAGCAGCTTTACTGAGCAGCAAGAAGCAGCAAACATGTGCTCAAGAAAGTACAAGGTGAGGCCCTAACTCCATCAACAGCTGGGAACCTTACCAACTCTAAACCCACCAAGAGATGAGTGGCCTGGGGCTGGAGTGGTGCCATAGAGTCTTGCTGTGCAGCCCATACTGGCTTTGCACTATGTAACCCAGCAGGCCTTGAATCTTGATCCTTCCAGCTTAGCCTATCAAATGCTAGGATAGCAGTCATGTGACGGCATGCATAGCTTGGCCCCCATGGTCTAAAATGCACCACCCAGAGAGACATTTGGCTTCTGTTCCTTCTGACTTGGGATCTGCTGAATGGCAGTCAGTGTCCTGCCTGGGAACATAACAGGATTGGGGAAGGGCTGGCCCTTCTATGGTGGCTGAGCAAAGGTGCATTGTAAGTCTGCCACAGGCTGTGCAGCCAAAGTTGCTGACATCTTCACCATGGAATTGTGGGCACAGGTCAGAGATGGCATTGGGGCACCTTAGATCATGCCTAATGGGCCACAGTGGTAATGAGTTATCTTCCACAGAGGTGATGCTGGGTCCCTGAGAGGAGGGATGACACATCCCCCAGAATCTGACGCAAAGGAATCCATCTTTACAGAAGTAGGAGATAGGAGCCGAAAGGGGGAGAACTTGGAAGGATTCAAGAAAGGTCTCTGTAGTAGCTTATCCTCACAGTCAACTTGACTAGATTTAGAATCACCCAGGGACTGTTGCGGTCCACTTGTGCCTATGTCTGAAGATACAAATAGACAGGATCAGCAGAAGGGAAGACCTATCTTGAATGTGGGTGGTACCATCCCACGGACTGGGGGTTGTAGCAGTAACAAACGCAGAGGAAGGAAGGAGAAATCACACCCAATGCTACACTCCTCTTGGCTCTCTATTCACCAAGAGCTTCCTCCACCACAGGCAGCTACCACTATGCTGTGTCCAAGGTCACAGGACCAAACATCTACGAACCCTCTGAGCCCATGAGCCAAGACAAAACTTTCCTCACTGAATCATCTCTGTCAGGTGTCTGGACACTCAGGAGATGCTCCGAGAGAAAGGGTAGCCCCTGCAGAGATGCCAAGCAGCCATTGCCCCCTCCTTCCCACCTGCCTCACATGAGCTCAGAGCAATGGCTGGTTTAGAACAAGGCTGTGGGTCTGTCACATCCGACTGGCCCTTTGGATGAGAATTTATAAGCTGTGAGGTGAAAGGTCAGCTCTGGAACTTTGAGATATTCCACCAGGGTCCCCTACCCCCTCCAAGCACATGGAAGAAGCAGGTTAGAAAGCACTTAGGCTGGAAGGGAGGGGCTGATTAAGCCCCTGCTACCTCATTTCCTAAAGACCAATCAGTTTAAAAGTCACACTGTTCTGCCAATCACATTGTACCTAATGGTGGCTGCTCTAAAATCCTATATAAGGTCTCTGAAAGGGCTCCACAAGGTCGCCCTCCTGTCTTTGTACGTAGAGTGACCTCCGCATGCTGATGAATCAATAAATTTCTCTTGCATTTTGCATCAATCCCTGACCAACTCTGTGTGTCCATTCGGAGGGTCTTCAGTAAGTTAAGACTCCCTAGAGTCTTCCAGAGGTCTTCTAACCCCTCATCACATTCTATTTATAGCCTGGTGGGGAATGCCTGGGATTCATGTATGCTAAACCAGGCACTCCACCAAGTGAGCTACATCAGGCCTTTTCCCATCTGTTTTGAGACCATGAAGACTATAAAGCATTTCTGATTACCCAGGAGAGGTGGGAAAGTCTAGAGTTTTTATCCCTGATGGAGGACAAACTTCTTCAATGACAAAACTTTGAGGGACTGGAGTGATATCTCTGGTTAAGAGCACTGGTTGTTCTTCCAGAAGTCCTGAGTTCAATTCCCAGCAACCACGTGGTGGCTCACAACTATCTGTAATGGGATCTGATGCCCTCTTATGGTGTGTATTTGTTTACATAAAATAAATATATATATATATATTTTTAAAAAAACAACTTTGAAAGAATAGTCAGAGACAAAAAGAATCATGTGATCGGTGACCACACCCTGTAAGGTGTCCTGTGACCCATGACCTCACCCTGTAAGGTGTCCTGTGGCCTTCAAGCTCAAGGCTGAGGCCTGGCCAGGCTTTAAGAACATCTAACCCCATCTGTCTCAGAACAGTCAATCACTTTGCAAACCAGAAACACATTTTGAAACCTGAGGTGGCGCTGCATCAGGTATTCTCAGTGGATGTGCAAGAGAAGGCTTGCTATAGGCTCCTAGGGTGCTCACTCTTTATTGTCGACTTGCTGGAGTTGGAACAACCTAGGAGACACACCTCTGGGCACGTCTTCCAGGATATTCACAGAAAGATTTAACTGAGGAGGGAAGACCTACCCTGAATATGGGTGTCACCATCTCATGGGCTGGGGTCCTGGGGAGAAAGGAGAAAGCCAGCTGAGCACCTGCACTCACTGCTGTCTGCTTCCTGACTACAAACGTAGTGTCACCGTCACAGTGCCTTCCCTGTCACATGGAGTCCATCCCCTCAAACCGTGAGCCCTAACAGACCCTTCCTTTCTTAAGTTGCCTTAGTCAGACATTTGGTCGCCGGAAGGAAAGGAGTGACTGGCACAGTTGCAGAGAGGCCCTCCTCAGGAAGGGGTGTTCCCATCTCTGCCAAGGTGATCAGGCATCTCTCTCTCAGTGTAACTGGGCTACTCGTGTTCATCCTGCTAACTGATGGAGCTCTTCATGAGCCCATGAAGGATGAGACAAAGGGAAGGTACCAGGGTCTCTGGGCTGTGATGATTCTTGTTCAGGGCTCCCACACAGGATGACTTAGAAAGACTGAGTGCCTGAGCCCAGGGCTCTATCTGCTGCTTAGCTGTCTAATTCCTCGTTGTCCACATGGGTGGAGCAGGCTACATAGACAGAGATGGAAGGCAGCACAGTCCTAAAGATGGATGTGAGGTCACACTTCGGAACTCCAGTGCCATCCCATTAGACCTTCAAAAGGATCCAGTTATATAGTCACTGTAGTATGCTTGATGTTCTGGGGGTGGTGGTGGTGGTGTAAACTGTCCCCTAAAGGTGACCTGCTACTTACTGTAGCTGGGCCTGGAGACAGTGTGAGGAAGGCAGAACACCTTCCCCAGAGACCCCTGTTGAGAACCTTTCTTAGGCACACTGACTGAGGTGGAGCCAGCACGAATCAGAGGACTCTATAGCCTTGTGGGAGGCAGTTAGACTCCAAGGCAGACATTGCTAAGTAGCCAGGATCCCCAGGAGCCATAGCCACTTACTCATCTGCTGCACCTGACTGTGAGGATGACCTGTCCAAGGCAGGTCAGCTGGGCCTTGGAACCCCCTGGGGCTCACCCTCACCTGTGGTTCCTTCTGGGATCTCCGTGTGGGGCTGGGCAGCGGCCTGCTTGTCGGGAGCTCTCTCATCCACTAGGGGCGCAGTCACGTCTGGAAACCACCAATAGTCACCCTTCTGCTTATGCTGGGGCAGTGTGGGGGGGGGGGGAAGAAGGGGGGCTGCCAGCCACATGCAAGAAAAGCCAGCTCAAAGCAGGGTCACAGTCTTCCTGCCCATCTCCCCAGGGAGCATACTAACAGTACCCCCTGCCTGGAAAGCCTAGAGGGGTCCAGTTAAGTACTACTAGGGACACAGCCTGATTCCTGGGGTTGAAATCCTGAAGGCAGCTGTGTGATCCCCACTGCAATGCAGGGGGCCACGGCTAGAAGCTGAGAAAAAGACTGAGCCTCGATTTTTCTGTGGGGCTTTGAGTAAACCTTCTATCACCTCAGCCTTTGTTTCCACATGTATAGAACAAGAGTGCCATCTCTAGGTGACCTTTAAAACTTCTACCACTTCTAACTCCCTGCCCCCAACCTCCTCACATCCAATTAAAAGGCACTGAGTTCCTTACGTGGTAACAACCAGGCCATATCCAGTTTCCTTGATGAGGCAAGAGATAGAGATCACAGGCCCTGAACTGGGGGCATCTTTTCAAGGCAAGTAATTTAGCTCCTCCGGAACCCTCTTCCTCTCCACTATGTATTCGAGGCACACCCAAGGAGTGGCCAGTTTTAAGGGATTCCCAGAATTCCACACAGCTAGCCCACAAAGGCTATTTTCCTTATGATCCTGTCTGGTACAGAAAAAAAAAAAAAAAAAAGCTAGCAGAGCTCAGTTCTGGCTGCCTCCCTCCTTGAGGGTGAGTGAGGCATGTGGGGGCCCACGCATGTACAGGTCCAGACTACATGAATGGGTTGTTTCTTCCTGGACAATGGTGACAGAGTACTGAGAGCTATGCTTGAGAAGCCAGCACCAGGTTTGGTTCCAAGGCTTCCTCAGGGTGGCAGACAGCTTACAGAACTGTTCCAACAGGGTGAGCAGGAAGTGTCTTGCATCACCGGTTTTCAGAAGGACAAAGGAAATCTGGCCAGGAGGCTCTCACCAGGCTAAGGGTCATGCCACCTGCATGCTGCACAGTTGGCAGGAGCTTGACAGCCATGTTCTAGATTTATCCAAAAGCAAGAGGCCGGGAGGGATGGCCTGGCCAAATTCTCACTCTGTAACAGAACTCCCAAGCCATGTTCAGGGCTGCAGAAAAGGCTCAAAGTGGAAGCTCCAACCTCCTGGGAAGGCTGGAGAGGCGGAAGGACAGATGTTATGGATGGTTAGTTAAAAACCATTCTCCATGTCCTTTTTCCTTGATTTCTTCTACTTAGTGGGTTGAAAAGCAAGGTACCCAGCATCACCAATCTTGAAGTCCATGGTGGCCAGAGACCCAGGTCTGGCCAGTGGATGGAAGTAGAAGTTTCCAGAAGGAATTTATAGAAGGCTCTTGATTGAATTCCTGCAACAGGCTTCAGGTCCTTTGTTTTACACTGTTTGTTTTGTTTTTAATTTCATTCATTCTTATCATTTTTGTGTTTTTGAAACAGGGTTTCTCTGTGTGTCCCTGGCAGTCCTGGAATCCTTCCTGTAGACCAGACTGGCCTCAAAAATCAATGATCCGCCCGCCTCTGCCTCCTAAGCGCTGGGATTAAAGGTATACACCACCACCGCCTGTCTTTCACTCATTATTATGGACCATGTGCATAATATGTCTCTATGGGCACATGCCATCACAATGTGTGGAAACTTAAATGACAGCTTTGTGGAGTCGGTTCTCTCTTTCCTCCTTTACAGAGGTTCTGGGGATGGAACTCAGGTCCTCAGGCTTGCATGGTAAACACCTTTATCCTCTGAGCCATCTCACCAGCCATGGTTCTTGTTCCAAGGCAGGTAATGGTGTTTGAGAGTGCAACAGCTTCCTTCAACAACGAAGCAACAGTCTAACCATTTAGGACGGCAGAAGACAAATACAGAAGCACATAAATGATGTCAGGGAGCTGTGCCCATGTCTGGATAGTTTACGATTACAGTTACGATTTCAGTTGGTGGAGCTTTTGGGATCCAGGAGCCAAAGACGGTGTAGTACAACTAACCCACATGGGAAGCAAGACAGCCGACCAGGGAACATTTCAGAAAAAAAAACAAGAAGCTTCACGACAACCCAGACACCACAGATCTGGAGTGAACAGATTAGAAAGGTGAAACACACTCCATGCCCAAAGTCCAGAGCTCAAGAAATGAAGATGCCACACCCAAACTCGCTCCTAACACCTGAGCAGGGAGACGTCTGACCTGCTCCCCTCCTCAGCCAAATGAGCGTTCTGGGCCTTGAATCCCTGAAAGAAAAGTAAGGTGGAGGCTTCTGAAGGGGTCACAGAGGGTAGCAGACACAGGATGGGAACCCTATTGAGCCGTGTGCTACACAGACCAGCTTCTTCAAGCATGGAACATCCAGGGCAACACGCACGAAAATGATGCTCAAGGCGCACACTGTAGAGCCAGGCATAGAAGCAGGTCCCAGCGCCCACTGCCCTGCAAAGCACTGAGCAAGCGCATCTCAGCCAGCAGGCTAGGAAGTAGCGAGTGCAGCCGGAAGGGTGGCACGCAGTGCGCAGCCGCAGTCCTAGTGCCCAGCTGGGAGAGGAAGCTCAAAGCAACATAAGCATAAACCGAAGGGAGTGGTGGGCATAGGGAGGCCCCACCTTCAGCAGTTGGAGTGCTCTTAGCATCGGAGGTCTCCGACCCTGGTTCCTCCGATCCATCATCGGCGGGGGGCTGTGGGGGAGACTCTGCAACATATACAGTGAGCTCTCAGACCTCAAGAGGAACCTGAGAGCCGTGTCCCATTGAGCTGCAATCTCTTTAGTGTGGGTACTGTAGCCTTATGATCAAACCATGAAGGGACCAGAACCCTCAACACAACCATGTTCCACTCTCAGGGCCCTTGGATAAGGATGTGGGCAAGACAGGGTTTCTCTGTGTAGACTTGGCTGTCCTGGAACTCACTCTGTAGACCATGCTGGCCCCGAACTCACAGAGACTGGCTTGCCTCTGTCTGCTGAGTGCAGGGACTAAAGGTGTGCATCACCATAGCTCAGAGTGAGGATATACCTTTTAATCACCCAGGTTCAACTGAGGCAAAGGCCCTTATATGACAACCTGACAATTGATCTGGAAAGCCTGTTCCTGCGAGAGCAGAAAGCCCTCTCTTCCCAGTGGCTTCTCAGCCTTCAGGTCACAGCTCCTCATCGCTTAGCTCAGTAAACTCATTAACCTTACTTTCATACCTGTACTGGCTGAAGAAATTTCTTTGGTAACTCCCCTAGGCCTTCATTAGCATGGCTGTGCTAAAAGCAGGTGTAATGTTCTTTGCCTAGCATGTGAGACTTATCGTGGGAGGTAGCCACTCTGGTGGTGTTTACTTCACCTTGTGCGGTGGTTTGAATATACTTGGTCCAGGGGGTGGCTATTTGGAGGTGTGGCCTTGTTGGAGTAGGTGTGGCCTTGTTGGAGGAAGTGTGTCACTGTGGGGTGGGCTTTGAGAAACCCTTCTAGCTGCTTGCAAGACAGTCTTCTGTTTGCCTTTAGAACAAGATGTAGAATTGTCAGCAACTCCAGAGCCGTGACTGGATGCTGCCATGCTTCTCACAATGATGATAATGGATTGAACCTCGGAACCTGTAAACCAGCCCCAATTAAATGCTGTCCTTTCTAAGAGTTGCCTTGGTCATGGTATCTCTTCATAACTATGGAAACCCTAAGACATATAGGTTGAAGAGCTTTGAGGGTAGCTCTGTACATCAATAGGAATGCACAAGGTTCTTTTTCCTTTATTTTTTGTTATGATGTTGACTGGGACTCTCTAGAAGCTCCAAGAGTCAGCTGCCCATTGTATCAAAGGGACAAATGGGCTCTGGCCATGGGGGGAAGTCCAGTATCATGCTATGTTCCACGACAAATTAACACCCCATGTGGTGGCTCGAACGAAAATGGCCCCATAGGAGTGGCACAATTAGGAGGTGTGGCCTTGTTGGAGTGGGTGTGGCTTTGTTGGAGGAAGTGTGTCACTGTGGGGCGGGCTCTGAGGCCTGGCCAGTGTGTCACTGTCATTTCTTGCTACTTTTTGATCCAGATGTAGAACTCACAGCAACCTCTCCAGCACCATGTCTGCTTGAGTGCCACCATGCTTCCCATCATGATAGCAATGGACTAAAAACCTCTGAACTGTCAGTCCCAATTAAATGCTTTCTTTTATAAGAGTTGCTATGGTCATGGTGTCTCTTTAAAACCCTGACACACCCCATCAGGTGCAGGCTGAACATCCACTGTCCTGGCAAAGAGGGGCCCCACTTGGAGCCCATTCCATCTGCTGTTCTTGAAAACAGAATTTTGATAGAATTCAGGCCAGAGCTGTGCCTACCTAGGAGGCCATATCGTTCTTGCTCACGAGATACCTTGAAGATGGAAGCCATACACTCATGGTGGCTGGTTTTCTCAACTATCTGAGGAGTGAGAACCATTCTCAGGTATAGTGTGTGTGAGGCTGGACACACATAGGTGAGGGGCTATTGGCTTGAGGGCCAGGCTTGCCGTGACAATGCTGTAACACAAGAAATAGCCCTTGGGATAGGTATGGAGGTGATGCTTTTAATGCCAGCACTCAGGAGGCAGAGGCAGGCAGATCCACGGGTTTGAGGCTAGCTAGGACTACATAGTGAGTTTCAGGATAGTTAGGGCTATGTAGAGAGACTGTCTTTCAAACAAACAAACAAACAAACAAACAAGCACCTCTCTGTCCTTGGTGATGATTGGATGAAGCAGGGAGCATGTTTCAGGTCACAAAGCTGCTGGGGTTTGTGTCAAGGAGATCTAGACTAGGTGAGATAGTGTGAGGTCCTCAGGGAGCTACAGAAAGTCATGTGAAATCTGTCCAGGGCCATGAGGAATCAGTGGGCAGGGAGCACTGAGCATTGATGGTACTTGCTAGGTGACGGTGTGGCTGGGGCATTCAGTGGAGACAAGGCTGTCCCTTGGGCAACAGTGAGATTCTGGGCTTCTAGGGTGGGGGAGAGGTTCTATGTACAAAGCAGAACACAAAGAAGAAAGGCAAATGGGATTCAAGTGCACTGAGGGATGAGGCGCCTCCCAGCCTCCTTTGTTCAGAGCACAGGCAAAGAGGGCCCCTTCCATATTTTCTTTTGTTTTATAAGTGTCTCATGTATCCTAGGTTGGCCTTAGACTCACTCTGGACTTCCATCCCCCTCATTTACATTATCCACGGAGGGAGAGAAGAGGGAGAAGAAGCCCCCTTCAAAGGCCTGGAAAGTGTCTTTTAATTCACGAGCCTGTGTGAACACCTCCTCCACTCCACAGTCTTTCTGGCTGCATCTACTCATAGCCCAGGGTTTGGCACCCATTTAGACACTGTGTATTCACTGTCATCTCTCGTCATTATTCAACACAGTCTTGTATCATTTACTTGTCTGGGCTGTTGTGATACCTTCTGCCAAGTCAAAGCTGTCACTCCACAAACAGCTCATCCTAAACCCTCGGTAGCAAGACTTAGTTTGATGAGAATCTCTTAGGTAACTTTGGTTTCTTTGGGGAGAACAGATCTAGGTAGGACAGCACACTCTTGTTTCACAGCATCTGCCAAGGATCAGCAATTAAAATTATGTTCTCTCTCTCTCTCTCTCTCTCTCTCTCTCTCTCTCTCTCTGTCTGTCTCTGCTGTGTGTGTGTGTGTGTGTGTGTCCCTGAGGATGTATGGGTGTGTGTCCCTGGCATCCCCACAGCTCCTGCGCACATACACACACACACACACACACACACACACACACACACACAGTGAAATGGACAACCAGTGCCTTTGAAGGAGGAGAGTTCCAGATCAAATCAACATAGGCAGAAGACTACCTTATAGACTGCAGAGGCCGAGGCAGAAGACTA